>LN890983.1:418108-532967 GCA_900010015.1 Tuber aestivum
AGGACAGTTTTTTTTTACCTTTTTTTGTTTGTTTGGGAACAAAAAAAGAGAAATAGTCTATTTCCACTGTTTGGGTCAACTAACCTACTCGTTTACCTGTCTTTTTGTTCATTTCCTACATTCTAATGTCCAACGGACGCTAGCCAGGTTTTCTGCCCTAGTGCTCTCTATTCCCCGAGGAGGGGGGTGAGTTTAGAGATATGAGTAGTGTCCTGTTAGTTAGTGGGTAGCCAGTATCGCAGGGGTAGATAGTCTCAGAAGTGGGAGGTCATTGGTTCTCACTCGGAGCTTGGCGATGGGAATTTGGTTAGCGGTCCTGTGTTGGATCTCCCGGGAGTAGTGGGGGTGAAAATGATACCGGAGGATCCTGACGTCCGAGGGGTACTCTACTGACGAACGGTTCACCCCTCGAGTGACGATATATAAAAAGAAAAAGAAAAGGAGCCTACAGTTCTAACAAATGTTCAATCTGGCATTCCACAAATATATATATATATAATGTAAAACAAGGTACACTCAGAACAGATACACAGCAAGTGCCACATCACCCTACCAGCCTTTTTGAACGACGCAAAAACACGAACCGCGTGGGCGTGGTGCCTCAGTGCGCATATCTATTCCCCTTACTCCACTCCCTGAGCACGTTCTTCCTAACCTTGCCAGTCTCGGTCTTTGGCAATTCCTTGACAATCTCAACTTCTCTGGGCACCTGTCGCAGCATCAACATACACCCCGACAACATAAAACAGAAGGACAAACCATAAACCCCGATATCTGACTATCTCTCTTCGCCCAAGCGATCACGTCAGCGCCCTTCAGAGCCGGATTTCTACTCGTCACGAAGGCCATGGGCCTCTCGCCGTACTGCGCGTCGGGCACGGCTACCACCCCGCACTCAAGAATGTCAGGATGGTGCACGAGCATGCTCTCGAGACTCAGACTGCTGATATTCTCGCCACCCGAGATAATTATGTCCTTGCTCCGGTCGAGGATCTGGATGGCGCCGTCGGGGTACCAGACGGCCAGGTCGCCGGAGTGAAGAACGCCACCCTCAAAAAGTTTTGCCGTGGCTTCCGGGTCTTTGTAGTACCCTCGGCAGCAGATGTTCCCGATGAAGGCGACTTCGCCTATTTCTTTGCCGTTTTTGGCCACATCTTGGACACCGGTTTTGGAGATGTCGTTAGTGGTTTTTATCACGCGGATCATTTTGCTGGTTATGAAGCCGTGGCCTGGGACAGTTAGCTATAGAGCTGAAGGCTCGGGGAGGAAGCTGGTTACCTTGGCGAGCCATCAGCTTGTACATCTCTGCAGCGGGAAGGCTGTGCCATTCTGGGAGGAAGTAGCCTTTTGTGATGGGGCCATAACTGTGGGTTGCCGTTAGTATTTGCTTGGTGCAATATTGCAGCTTGGTAGTCACATATGACCTACGTCTCAGTCTAACCCCCGAAACACAATTAGCACGCTTACCCGACAACTCCAGTACGTGGAGACACCCTTACCAAACCATAAACATGTACAGGTACCAAGTTTAGCTTTATCATATCTCCAAATAACTTAGCAGTTGGTGGGGAAGCAGCAACAGTAACCCGCACTTCATGTGGCAGGCGAGCTGCCTTCGGGGATGCGCACAGAAGGGTATTAACGGTAGGAGCTGCATTGAAATGCGTGATTCCTTCGTCTCTCAGGAGGCGCCACACGTCGTCATAGTCAATCCTACCTACAGTTGTCAGCCTTGCTTGAATAATGGTCTGTTCAGACCCAACCTACGAAGGCAATAATGTGTCGCTCGGGCGCTAACGACGGCCCACGGGAAGGTCCATCCACACGCATGGAAAAGCGGGAGGATGGTCAGGTACCTAACACCATTATTAATTTCCCAGCTGAGGAAAATGGTGGGGGTGTGGGGGACAAACTTAGCCCTCCCCATAGACATCACAGATCCACCATTAAGCCCCGACTCAACAACGTTCCCCAGGGCGCCAAGGTATGCCCCACGATGAGTGTACTCTACACCCTTTGGCCGCGCAGTAGTGCCAGAGGTATACGCCAAAGCAACCAAATCATCCTCGCTCCCAGCCTCCATTGACAGTCCCTCCCACCCACGATCTCCTTCCCGACGGTCAATTTCCAGCCCCTCAAGAACAGCCTTGTTAAAATCCCCTTCCAAGTCATTATCGCTGTCCTCATCGACGATCCTAGGGATTTCAGGTTTGAACCCATCAAGCAAATGGACGTACTCTCGATCGACAATTATAGAGTCGACCTCCGCGTGGTCGAAAATGTAGTGGATGTCATCCCTCTTGAGGCGGTAGTTGATCGCAACTTGCACCGCACCGGCACCTCCGATTCCGAAGATACTTTCGAGGAACGCTGGCGTATTGGGGGACAAAATCCCAACTAAATAGAATACCCTTAACCAAGCTCTTCATTGTCTCGCTCAAGGCAGGGCAGAAAGAAAACAGGCATACCACGCTTGTACCCCTTCGCACGCAGATAGTATCCCAATCCCTTGGCACGGTTCGCAAACTGCTGGTACGTCCTGCGAATGGTCCTGCCGCTGGCAGTAAGGTGGACAATCGCCTCGACCTAGAAACAAACACAAACCCTCACTTTAGCACTCGCCCACTCAATCGGGCCTCCAACCTCTCAATGGCCAACTCACATTCGGCTCGATTGCTGCAGCTCTGGGCAAGAAATAAGTCGGCGACAGCTCGGCTCTATTCACGGGCCGATCCGGGGAGAAGTGGCCCGCAATCTTCTGGAGACGATACTGAGGGGACGACATACCGAACCACCGCACTGCGTCTTGAGCAGCCAACAAGCGAGGGGAGAAAGAAGGAAGAGGATTATCAGCAGCGCCGGCGAAACCCCAGGTGAACGGAAATGGGTATATCTTGGCAGAACAGGGTAAAGTTGTTTGGGTCAGTTGGCTGAATCAGGAGAGGAGGGGAGCCAAAACCCGGCCCTTAAATGGCTGGTGGGAGGTTTTGTTTTGGATCCGGAAGCAGGTGCTTTATGGTCAAAGAATCGGGGAGGACCTGGCACCCGATTAGCTGTAACATAAGTTAAGCGTGGTGAGGGCGAGAAGCCACCGTATGAATCCCCACCCCCATGGTCCATGTTGGAGGCCAGCCAACTAACTATTATAAACCGCCGCGATCCCTTGTGGGGAAGGCAGGAGCTCACAGTAGGGTGTCACAGAAGGCGCAGCAAAGAGCCCTGTTCTCAATAACAGCTCTGGATCTCCTATCATACTGCAAAGCAAAACTACCATGTAATAACGAATAAAGATACAGATGAGGCTCCACGATTTTTGATTGATCACAACATGGATACCGCTGTCCTGCCCACTACCCTAACCCCCCCTATCTCACAGGCTTAATTTGGCGATATCATACTCAGTTGCATCTTGTCTTGTCTTCCTGCCAAGAACCCACCGGGTGCTTCGGCTATCAAGCCCCTCCCCCAAGTGGAAAGGGCAGTGCGAACTCTAGGAACGACCCGAGAGCCCGAGGTCTAGCACTTCCCCCTCACAGGAGAGAGGCCGACCACCTCCTCCTGTTGACCACCATCTCCCCCTCCTCTCCCTTCCCATCACCACCACCACCATCATCATCACCATTCTCACTTGCTCAGCCAGCCGCTATTATCCAACCAGGCCCACTCCATCTGCAGTAATTCACTTACACAAACAAATTCCCGCTCCCCAACAGAAAAATTCTAACCCCGCCCTACAACCAGCCTGACCTACCTTTACTAACTCCGTACCCGGCTCATCCCCTCCCCTTTTCAGCCACCTTACAAAAAAAATCACCCATAGTCACCGCTACCATTCGCCCGGCCCCTCCAAGTACAGTACAGTACAACACTACTTAATCCCCACCAATCTGCATCCCTCAAACGTCCATCATTCAGGCACCACACCTAACCGCCGCCCTCCTGGTAGCGGGACTCCAGCACCATGGGCTTGTTTTCCCATTCGATCCGCAGGTTCAAGGGAAGATACACAACGGTAGGAGGCTCTTCAGATGAGATCCAAGTAATTGAGTGACTGGGATCTTACCCGGACCCGGAGGGCCATCCCCGGGCCGGGACACGTGGCGGGGAAAGGGCTGCTACCTGCTGATATTTTCTGTGCTGGAGGACAGGTACTGTACACCGTAAGATATGGGGGGAACGGCATGTATTCATTACTGTTGGACGATGAGCACAGAAGCTACATGATGCCTCAGGCGCGGCAACAATTCTCAACCGTTCAAGAGAAGGATAGCTACGAATACAAAACCAAGACCCCAAATCCAATTACCGCCATCTGAAAATCAAGTGACCCTAAAAAAAAAAGGAAAAACGGAAACATCCCATCTCAAGACCCCACAAGAAAAACAAAAGTTCCCCGCAAAAACCCCTAACCCACCTGCAGGGACCGCCGTTGCCTACCCGTGGTTCGCTGCCAAGATTTACCATCCCCATTTGTCGTATTGTATCATAGAGCGCAAAGTAAAGGTTCCTAACCGCCCGAGCACCCGCATGGCATGATAGTATGATATGACAAGGAGGAAATTTACAAGCCCCAAAAGGTCTCTACTAGATTACTCTCCAGTCTCAAACCCCTCCCACTTGAAAAGCAGTTCATCGGGCAAGGCTCCAGAAACCTCCAAACATTCAAAGGCAAAGCTCCCAAACTCTCTGGGAAAAACCCACACCCCAGATCATTTGCGCACTCGATACACACCACCACCGCCCACCAACCCACCAAGTTGCAAATACCACCGATTCCCAGAGCGCGAGCGAAGCACCGTATAGTACGGGCGCTGCAAAGTACGATACTCGCCGCATAACGGTAGCGCCCGATCGATCCGGACAAGCAAAAAGAAAAGCTGGATAAGACGAAACCACAACTCACCGGAGCACTAGAAACCCGGTAAACCCCTCCAAGTTAAAAACAATTGAAGGGATTATGGCAGTAGCCGATTTTTCTGGATAGTCAGTAAGTATGATACCAGGGCACTTGCCCGTCGATATCTAGCCCATCCCTTTCTCCTTTCATTTCTTTCCTTTCCCAGGCATCATAGACCCAACGGACTAAAAGCCGGGAAGTACCAATACACATCGTACCATATTACTGTGCTCGGTATGACATACACCACAGTCTTCAGAAAGGAAAGGAAAGGAAAGGAAAGGGGGGGGGGCAGACTTACCAGCACCCCCTCCGTCTTCCAGTGGCAATGGCGGGTACAGACAGTACTGTACTAGTACAAGTTACCGGTACTAACTAGCGCTCGTACACTTCTCTTGACAATCAGTACTCGCGGGGGATTATTATGTTCCGTTCTACCAATATCATAATACTAGTGTGATATGGTACAGCACAGTACTGTACTGTATTCCACTCGTCATCGAAAAGGAAGGAAAATGAAAGAAAAGAAAAAAAACTGCCCAATCGTGAGATTACCCATTTGCGGGTATTAGTATCTAGTACGATACCCGCCCGTACTGTACCGCACGGTGGTGGGTGATGTAGTGTGGCATCGGGGGTATGATAAGGTGGTGTGTGTCCGGGCATTGAGAGGGGCCTGAAGGGCCATGTAGATAACCGGGGTTATGATACTATCATGCTTATAATGTCACGACTTCTTCCTTCCTCTACCCCCCCCGCTTCCTTTATATATATATATATCTCCACTCCTGCTGCGTGTTCGTCTCGAATACCGATACACCATTTAGCAGGGGTCAAAACAAATACTGTTCTCGAAACGTAGCAAGTTTTGATCATTAAACTAATCACCTATCCCCTACATAAAAAACATGGACGAAAAAACAATGCAAAAAATGTGGAAGCTCCTCGGCAAAAGGTATGGGAGGGATGGGAGGGAAAAGGAAAGCACGGGGCAGGACTATCAATATATACATTTATAAAAGTGAATCCGGGGAAAGATAAGAATAATAAAAAGACAGCTGCTCATCACCAGCAACAGACAAACGCACCCAGCAAGACCCGCAAGACTACGATAACACTTTCCGTCCCTTAAACATCCATTAAAAGCCCAATCGTTCCAAATAAAAAAAGATCAAACCAACAAAGTATATATATAAAAAAAAACTCAGCCAAACCGTTCATTATATAAGAAAAAGTAACGCCATGCTCCTACCGGTAGATGTCCTCCCCCTTGTATCACCCCCCCCCCCCAAAAGGTTTCCCCCCTCCTATCCTAACTTGGCCGGCGAGGGGCTCCCCTCCCCTCTTCTTCCAAACAATGGCGGTGAACTCGGCAAGCTAACCCCCACTCCATCCCTACCGGAACCACCTCCAAAGCCTTCATCCTCAATCTCATCCCCATAACTGTCCACAACAGGGCTAATCCGGACCAGACTCGGCGGGAACACGGATAACGGCTGCGGGGACGATTGTGGGACTTGCAGGTGCGAGAGTGGGATTGATGTTTGGTTCGTCTGGACTTTGAAGAGTGCGACACGGAGGCGGAGCTTTAGGGTTGTTGCCGGGGAGGGTGCTGGTCTGTTGCGGTCATGACGGAGGTGGTGGTGGTGGGGGTCATGCGTCAGTGGTGTGGAGAGAATTGTGGAAGTTGAAGTACGGTAGGGGGTTGATGGATATGGGTATGGTGGAAGGATATGTGTCTCCTGCCATTAATTAATCAGCCAGCCAGTCAGTTAATGGGTCAATTTACATGATGGTAGACAGGAGAGAGAAATAGAGAGAGAGAAAGCTTACCTCTTCAAGCTTCATCCCCCCACCACCCAACAATGCCCCCTCCCGCTCCTGCTCCTCGTAGAACCAGGCATACTCATCCTCCTCCTCTTCATCCTCCCCAACCACAACCACTCCTCCTCCTCCCCTTCTACCGCTCCCCCCTACACTGGCACTGACATACCGCCTCGGTGTGCCCCTCGTCTGGTCATCGTAGTAATCCCCGTCCTCGACCAATTCGCTGAACAGCCGCTTCTTTCTTAGGGAGCTGCGCTTCCTTAGACTCTCTGGTGTCGCCGCGTCCGCTCCTGACTTCGCTCCTCCGGGTCGGGGCGTAGTGTAGATATTACCATCCCGAGAAGTAAGGGCGCGACGGTTTACATTCGGTGTCGTCATGGTTTTGTTCCAATTTTGGCGGGAGTAGGAATGACTTTGTGGTGGTTGTTTGGGGGCAAAGCACGAGAACGGTAACCGCACTCCTTTCTTCGAATGGCCGGTATTGTTTACGAGTAGGTTCGAGAGGTCAGCAAAGGAGTGAGCGAGCAAGCAATCGAGCCAGTGATAGGTAGTAAAGGTTAGGAGCCGCAGTCCTAGCCCGGGCCGGGCTGTTCAGGAAGTGAAAAAGTAACTGTCGTAGAACAATCCGTAAATTCCGCTATCCCTCCCTCTCTCTTTCTCTCTCTTCCCCAAGTAAGAGACTTCCTCGCTGTAGGATTTCTTCCCAAAAGGAAAAAAAAAAAAGAGGAAAAGAAACCTTGCTCGTTCGATAAACCCAGTCGAGCCAAGACTTGTGGCTGACCCAATCCGGCCCAGTAATAATAATAATCGTCTGGATTCGCCTGTCTACAGATACCCAAAAGGGGGGGCGTCGACTGACCGAAAGGCTTCAACCCCTAGCGATAGGAAGGTTTATCACCAGTACCGGTATTATATACCGGTGTATTATGATGGTTGAGCAAACCTCGGGGTTTGGAGGAAAAAGAGGGTGTGCTTTTCTCGGTCGTCCACTCCCCCTGGAACTGCCGGAAGGGCACTTGGTTGCCAACCCCCAGGCGAGGCTGGGATCATCATGGATTATCACTCTGGGATTGCCATATTGGATCACAAGTCGACCATGATACTGCAGCTTTCCTTTGGAATCGCGCCGACCAGTTGGAGAACTCTGGCGAGAAGAATCCTAGGTTTGGGCGCTGAGTAGTGGGTGAATTAGCGATGATGGCGACTTCCATCGGCTTTTGACTGGATTTCACCCCCCCCCCTTCGGAACCTATTGTCGACTGCGCGTTTCAAGTGCAAAAACAATACGCCATAAGGAGCCGAAGAATAAGCGTACCGGTGATTGCGTGCGGATGTTTTCAAGGCCTGACGGCTAAATCCCATATGTGGGCAACTTGGATGGAAGTCATCTCACGTGCTCATCACTGAACTGGCTCGAGTAGATTGCTATCAGTGCTTCGTCTCATCAACGTTCCCTCGTCCCTACAAGTACCATGAGTATATATACCTTCCTCAATTGGTGGGCCTCGAAACATCACGAGTTACACAAACCAGGTTCACTCTTAACAGTCCCTGGTGCAAGTCAAACGTTCCGCCAGGATCCACAAGCATCAGGACAATACGGGTTGATATATGATATCAATAGTAAATTGGAAACACCCTCCTTGCCTATCGAAAATATCTCCAGATCTTCATATGATTTCGACCCACTCCAGCCGCCCGCGCCCGATAACTATAAGAAAAGAAAAAGCATAACCCCACGGATGATATGATGGGTTCAGCGGGATTTAAAGTAGAAGAAACAATGGGGCAATTATAACTCCATAATTTAAAGAATTTCTCAGCCTTTGCTCTCCACGGGGATTTTATACCGACCCTTACAGAATGAACACAAACAATGGTATTTTAGGATGCAAATACGGATGTGTTACGAAAGAAAAAGGAGAAAAGGAGAAAAAAATTGCGCTGGAGGGAGTAAAAGAGAACAATGATGTAAGTTTGGAGGGTAAACGAACGAATGCAATGGTAGACATTAAAAACAATGAAAAGAAGAAGAAAGGACAATTCGGCAGCCAATGTTACGCCGCTCGAAATGCCACCGAGAACCATCACACATATGAACCATCACACTCCATTGGCCCTGATCCCAAACCTACTTCAGCTTCCTAGTATAGCTAGTCGATGTCGGAATCACTCATTACGCCTCTTCGGCTTAGACAAGCTTCTCACACGGTTCAGGAGGCCGCCGTTCTCGCCTGGTTTTCCATCGCCGGTCTGATTTCTCCCAAGGGAGGGCCTCCCTGGGGACCCGGGTGGCCTCCTCTCCGACATGGAGATGGTTTCACCCTTTCTATCATAAGCTCCATCGTAATCGCTAAAGAATGGATTGTTGTTGTTATGAGAAGAACTTCCTACCGGAGTTGAAGGAGAATACGGCCCATCAGTGGGAGACCTATTAGGAGGAGGGGGAGGACGGCGGTGCGATTGAATGGGTCCATCCGTAGTCCTGTTTTGAATAGATCTAATCTTTTGAGCCAACGATTTCTTCCGTTGCAAGCCACCACCATTGCTCATCCCGTTCGGTGACCTAGGTCGGTCATCTGCCGATTCCGACTTCTGTACAGCTGCTCTCGACGCCAGCGTGCCGTCCAGAAAAGTAGATGTGCCCAGGCCTGGTGTTTCATCTCCATGGACAATATCTACATTTTTCTTCGGATCAAAGGCGCCGACAGCTTTGGTGGATCCCAATTCACCAGGAGCGGAAGGGCGTCTTCCGGAAGCCGTGAAATCATGAAAAGCCTCCGGATCTCTATTTCCAAAGACGTGGGAATGATCAGCCTTGGCATTTACTGGGCCAAACCCGGAAAGGGCATTGTTGGCGGAATCGGCAGGGAATGCGTGAACAGGTGCGAGCCTTCTAGAGTTCTTCGCATTACGATGTGGATTGCAGGCATCGTACGGGCCGTCATGATGGAATACTAGAATATGTGATGTGAGATTGTGGTCGCAGGTAGAGCTAGAATCGTGAGGAACTTACGCCCAGTGCCGTAAACGCCGGTAACATCTAGCTTATCAATGACATCCAGAGGCGCCCCATTCTTCTTGCGGTCCCTATCCCGCCGGACACGATCATCCCTGTCTTTACGGCCTGATCCGTGCCCGGATCCATGGCCACGAGAGCGTTGTTCGCGGTGACGACGTTCGCGTCTTTCCCTATCTTTCTGCTCAGCCTCATGCACCTCCATTACTGACGAGTCTGAATTCCTTCTGGGCCGTCTTCTGGGTTCACGATCCATATCTCGGGGCCTATCGGCAATAGGACGACTGTTAGGAGGGGGCCGCTGTCTCGGGGGTGGGTTCCTGGGCGTCGACTCGATGGGAATTAATTGAGCGCCTTTCTCATCCGACGATCTCGAATGGTGGTGTCCATTTGACAACTGCCCGTGGCTCTGTTGTGGCCGATAGGGGGGTGGTGGCATATTATCCCTGTCATTGGATCGACCACGCATATTGTTCATGTTGGTATCTCCGGAATGGTCGGTAATGGTCAGGTTTTCCTAAGCGAGCACATTTATTAGCATCGAGTCCGTTTTGTGGGGTACAGGCCAAGGGAGGACGACGTACAAAGAGCTCTGCAGCAGCACCCGAGAATTGTGGCCGCAATACGGAGGAGGAGTCGAAGGAATTGGCCTTGTGGGCAGTGGAAGGGCGGTCGATGGCGTAGAAATCGTCTTCGAAGACGTCAAGAAAAGGGTTGCGGGATTGTGGCCTGCCACCAGTAGATGCGAAGGAGAATCGTTCGTTGGTGGCAGAAGCGGGAGAAGAGGGAGTATTTGAGAGCCTGCGGCGGAAGGGATTATTTGTCCCAAGCTCAATGGAAGGGGATAGCCGTCGATCTGATATGTTGAAATTGGGGAAAGGGACGCATAAGTTAGCATATCCAGGATCAAGAAACAAAAATCAAGGATAATAGGTGCAGCACAAAAAAGGCGGGATTCGGGGGAAGATAACGCACTTGGAACAGGGGGCTGTACGAGCGACATTGCGGGATTGTGGGCCCTTGCTGACGCGGACTGGCTGAGAAGGAGTAGGCGATTTGCTGGGTGCTAGAGGAGGGGGAGGAGTGAGGGCGGTTGAGTGGATTGGTGTGAACTTTGGAGAGAGCGTATAAGTGGAAGACAAAGTACGTTTCGAAACGACGGGAAAGAGCGGAGAAAGCAGAGAAAGAACGACGGTGTGTGTGTACCGGTATGCGGTCGAGAAGTGCGGTACGTAGTCCGGATCCGTTAGGAATTGTCCTGCCTTCGAGACTATTTTATTCCACGTGCCCTTCCCTCTTTCACGACAATAGAAATGGAGAAGCGCTTGCCCGGGAATTAATCCAGGCGAGAGAGATTATTCCACGAGACGCAGCAAGTGTAGCAGGAAGCAGGCAGCAGCAGGGAGGGAAAGGGAGCGGGAAGGAGGAAAAGGTTATTGGGGGACAGGAGAGGAAAGCTTGGGAGTTTCAGAAATGCCAGGCGGCCCTGCCGAAATGAGAGCTCCGGTCGCCGCTTCCAGGGAAGATCCGCTCCTGCCTCAACTCGAGGCGATCTTTTCGGTTGGCCAGTCGGGAAGGCCCCGCCCACGAAGGAAATTGGGAAGAGGGTACAGTAGCAGATTTGGTAGAGATTCGATTGCAAAATGAATAAGCGATGATGGAGAATAATATGGCGGTGGCGATTGATTGATTCAGCCTTTCACAATTCTCGTGCTCTTGAGGCGAACCGCGCGCAGTTGTTATGATGGTTTATGGTAATGCCCCGGTTCTGGTAGGTGGAAGGGGGGGGGGGGGGCACGGGATAAGGAAAGAGGACGAGAGGGCAATGGAGGGAATGGAGGCGAGGGAAGAGGAGGGGAGGAATGGGAGATAGAAAGTGAGTGAGAGAATGGGTGAAAAAGGGTCCAAAATTCGGGTGATGGAGATACTGCAGGTAACTAACTGGCGGGTTCACACCTCAGGCATCATGCCCATCCAGGAAGTGGCCTTTGCTTTTTTAAAATTTAGAATTTCTTTTTTATTCTTCCGAGAAAGGGCCCTGAACCATTTCAGGGGGGGGTGGTTGGGAAGGGTGCAAGTTGCAGTACAGTAGACGGGCACTTTTTTTCATTGCAGCACTCCCTCCCCACACCCTCGTGATGGCATAAAAACTCGCTCACCTCCATTATGCACTTTCTTGACTTTCCAACCCACAGCACTGGAGCAGTCTAATGCCTTCCCCGCGGCTGCCTCTGTGTACTGTAGTACTCGAGTGTCGGTACTGTTCCAATTGGTGAGACCAGACGGTTATTCTGGTCTGACCCAGGATACGACCAGAGTGCCGCTAGCTACCCTGTAGCCGAATAGCGCGTCCGTGATTCAGCCTCAGACCTCTGGAGGATACCGCCAGTATGATACAACCTCGAGTTATGGATACAGTGCCAACCCTCGGCGGCAGGTCCCGGAATCCTTCTCAGAATACCGGTACATGCGTGCAACTGAATAGTAAATGAGTTACAGAATGCACTCGGGCCAGTTCGGAGGAGCGGGGGAAACCTACATGTAAATCATAGGTGTTGCACGGCAAAGTACCGGTACTGCAATTGTATCATGCCTTGATCTGTTTTCAGGCAATGGTTTTGGTCCACCTCCTATGATAACTCCAAAAAGGCATGAACAATGGTTTATCATCCATCACCTATGGGAGGGTCAAGCTTGTTGATTGGCTAGGCCAGCATTCTGTGAGTGAGCCTATTCCTTTGACGGGTAATGTTTGAACTGATCGGGGTTGTCTCCCCCGCAGAAGTCTCCTTCTGCAGCTACAACACTCCCTTCCTACCGTAGGATTCCACACCGCGGTGCCGACTGTAGCACACTACCGGTACCGGTATGATACTCCGTTACCGTACTCATCAATCTACGGTACAGCACCCGTCGACTCCGGCACTCGAGTTGAGCACCCTGTGTTCTTGCAACTTTTGCAGCAGAATTTTCACGCTTACCCGGAGCCTACTTCAATATGTGGTGGTCCTTCGTGAATGGGAGGCTTGCCCTTGGTTACCATGCCGCTATGTGCGGCATCTGTTGGGGCCCGTCTTCTTGTACTGGGGCCCACGCCGGTACTCTACTAGTACTGGCTCCGGTAACGAATCTTATTTGATTCTGGGGAGAAAAAAAAAAAAAGCTGTCATATCGGCATTATCAATCATGGGTGCCGCAGGGTATCGTACTCGAGTACAAGTACTCGTACAAAGAACCCTGTTGGACCTGTTCAACCCCTGCGGAAATTACCGGCCGGATCTACTTGTACGGGTACTCGAGGACGAGTACTTCATTTAGGCACACAGTACCGGTACCCCGTACCCCAACCGGGTAGGCTGGCAAAGCCTAAACTATGATTGGTGTGCCATCGGTATTGGGAGGCGATAGTAAGCTGTTTGTGCTGGCAGGCTTTTAGCTGTTATAAGCTTTCCTCATGATTATCAGAGTCCCTGTTGATTTCTTGTGGTTTCTTGGTCTGGAATACTGTGATATCAACATCATTCCAGACGGGGATGTAACTAGCTTGGCCTGGGGGGCAGGCACCAGTGCGGTAGTGTTTGTAGCGAAACATAGCCTGGTTCCAAACCAACAAGTGATGGAGGACACACTGGAAGCGGTTTTTTTTTCTTTTTCAGCTATGATATAGACCGTGAGAATAATGGACCCCAACCCGAGTATCGTACAGTACAATAAAGTAGTTCTAGGGAACAGAAACGAAACCGCAGACTCCATCCCACAAAGTAGACATTTTTGCCTCATCACACAATCGGCCTCTTCAAGCACGCACCAGAGACTCTTCTAGGTACCCCACAAAACCTCATCAATTACTTACGCAGCACCGCTGTAAAAATAGGTCGGTCAGTAATGTTATAAACGATAGCGATCAAAACAGCATTGTTGGTGGCAGGTGTGTCGAGAGTAGGGAGGGAGGGATGCGTACACTAAAATATTGTTGACTGGGATATGGACTGGGAGGCGATTCGGTTAGTAAAAGTGTATTGAGCTGCATGTTGAAGGATTGATAGCCTTACTGAGCTTTACGATGAATCCGATAACTCCCATAATGACGAAACCGATACCAACAGCTTGCGAGATCTTGATAAACTCTCTCTTGTCCGCTATGGGTTGTAGGATGATTAGCGCACAAGCTCAAAGATCAATATGTCATTGCGAGAGGCATACGCTTGGTGCATCGGTTGATGAAAAGGGTTCCATCCCTTAAGAACTCGCGAGGAATGTCAGCCATTTGAGCAAATTGGTCGGACATCTTGAAGAGCGCGTATGTGGCGGTGGGAGGCTGGTTAGGGAAATGGTGAATGTAGGCGAAAGAAAGGATGGTGGAATTGTCTTTTCGAGAACGGCGGTTGATGAAGGGTCTAAATGTAGTGAGGGAGCGTGAACGTTAAAAATGACAGGCAGCTCAGGGGAAAGGCGAGGTGTTCTTTGACAGCATTTGTGATCAAGAGTTTGCTTTTCCGGCGTAGCACTGGTCATTAGAAATGCGCCAAGGGATGAAAATCACGTGCCAAGGTTTCGCGGGTTTAGAGTAAACCTCCAACCCTCCTGGTCCCTCATCCATCCACCATCCTCGTCATCCGCCTTTCATCAACCTAGAGGCCGAGTCTCGTTATCACCAACACCCACAGATCCATCAGATCTCCTGCACGAATTACCTTTTGAGCAACATGGCGCTTAATAGCTTCTTTCATAATAAGATTGAATCGCTCGAGCTTGAGATTATTGAGAGGAATTCAAAACTAAGGAGATTGGAAGCCCAGCGAAATGACTACAATTCAAGAGGTTAGTGTTGCTGTTTTCTTCCTATCCGGATAGTTATATACCGCCCTCAAGTATAGATGATGGAGGTTGGTTGCTTGGAGGGCCTATAGGTATTGCTTCGACATGTGATCTCTTTTAGGATTCCGACACCGGATCAGCTATCGTTTATTTCGTCTTCTATCCGTTTTAATATGTTATATCACCTCTCGGGGTCTTGGTACTAATACTACTGCTGAATAGTTCGCCTCCTCCGCGAGGAGCTTGGGTTGCTTCAACAGCCAGGGTCTTATGTTGGGGAGGTAGTGAAAGTGATGGGAAGCAAGAGGGTTTTGGTGAAAGTACATCCAGAAGGGAAATATGGTTCGTCTGGGCCTGGCCATGTCTGCGAGATTTAAGCTGATTGGTTTAGTTGTCGATGTGGCTGATAGCGTCGATATATCAAAGCTAACTCCGGGGAAACGTGTGACTCTGCTTTCGGATACCTACCGATTAGAGAAGATGCTACCGAGCTCGGCAGGTTGACCCATTACCTCTATGGCGAGGATGGGGCTAATGTGCGGCTAGGTTGATCCTCTCGTCTCCCTAATGATGGTCGAAAAAGTCCCTGATAGCACATATGACATGATTGGCGGCCTTGATCAACAAATTAAAGAAATAAAAGAGGTCATTGAGCTCGGATTGAAGCACCCAGAGCTGTTTGAATCTCTTGGAATCGCTCAGCCAAAGGGTGTGCTCTTATATGGGCCTCCCGGAACCGGAAAGACACTTCTTGCCCGTGCGGTGGCCCATCATACTGACTGTCGTTTTATTCGTGTATCGGGCTCTGAGCTGGTACAAAAATATATCGGCGAAGGATCTCGTATGGTTAGGGAGCTGTTTGTTATGGCTAGGGAACACGCTCCGAGTATCATTTTCATGGACGAGATTGACAGCATTGGCAGTAGCCGTGTTGAAGGTAGCTCCGGTGGCGATTCTGAAGTCCAGAGGACTATGTTGGAATTACTCAACCAGCTGGATGGTTTCGAGCCCACAAAAAACATTAAGGTTATCATGGCAACGAACAGATTGGACATTTTGGACCCTGCTCTGCTAAGGCCTGGGCGAATTGACCGAAAGATAGAATTTCCCCCTCCAACGTTAGTTCACTCGTCTTGATTCCGATTCGGAGATGCTAACTACAGACGTAGTGTCGAGGCTCGCGCAGACATTCTCCGAATTCACTCTAGGTCAATGAATCTTACCAGAGGAATCGATCTCAAGAAAATTGCGGAGAAGATGAATGGATGTTCTGGTGCTGAGCTTAAAGGTGTTTGCACAGAGGCAGGGATGTACGCTTTGCGGGAACGAAGAATCCACGTAACCCAGGAAGATTTTGGTAAGAAATATAACATCCTTGCAGTCTTGGCTTAATATTTCTTCGCGCTGGACATCTGTCACAGAATCAGTTGGTTGCTAACTCGTATCCGGCTGTAGATCTAGCGACAGCCAAGGTTCTAAATAAGCATGACGACAAAGAAATGAGTTTGTCTAAATTGTGGAAGTAAATGGACAACTCTCACTGTGCCCAAATTGCATTTGCTCTTTGATAAAGGCTGGTTTTTTTGTCGTTAACTGGGTCACGATTGTTGATTGAACACGGCCGTGTTTCCTTGAATAGAGGGAGGACTCTTTGCATTAAATGAGTTTTACAATCCTATCGTAGTTATGTAGAGTATTTGAATACCCTCAATTTCTCGAAATAGTTATCATCTCGGTATTGTCAAGGGGTTTTTTTTTTTTTTTTTTTGTTGGTAGAGGCTTTCGGGTGTAACGTGGATAACACAAATTCTCACTCGCCCACAAGTCTCCTTGGACGACCGTATCGGGAGGGGTTAGCTCTGATTTTATCTGATCAACGTTGACACATTGCATCACATCTTGGCACGCTCGAACCTAGCACCGCAGACCCCAGGTTGAATACTATGACGCTATCAGATGATTTGAGGGTTGAAAATTTCTTTTTGCAGCGGGGAGTGGTGGGGTGGAGGGGTAAATTGCATAGGGCTAACCCCAACCTGATATCAACAGCAGTCTCTCCTTTTTTTTCTTTTTTTCTTTTCCTTCCCCGTTTCATACTTGTAGGATATTACGATTTTGGCCATCCGGGTGTGGAGTGAAGTGTTTGTGGAAAATGCGGGGAGGGGAAAGGGGGTTGATTTGCAATTGAGAAATTAGGGGGAGGGGTGATACACAAAGTACAGTACCGTACAGCACAGTACCGGTATAGCGAAGAAAGTGCAAATGTCAAAAGTGCCGCGTGGCGATTGTCGAAGTGGAGCGTTGGCCGAATGCATCGAGTGATCGCTAGGGGATAGCGGAGAGGAGGGCTGGAGGAGTGAAGGGGTTTTGTATAAATTTATTCACATCGTTGTTAGAATTATGGTAGCACTATGGGCATTGTATCATGCGGGTATATGATAGTACGGTATGGTAATCGAGTATTGTATCCCCCATCATGGCAAACAAGGGCACGAATGCGAAAGCGTTCTGTCATCTAGACTATGATATGATACCTGCTCTTTGCCCTTCTCGTTAGCGTTTCCTTACCCTGGAAGAAAAAACATTTTTTGTGTGGGACGCCAACCTTTTCCAGCCCTTCACCCACCACCCGCCACGCATTGGGCACACAGCCAGGAGCAGCAGCACTTCATCGCTACCTCCCTCCCTCCACCCCCTCCGCCCCCCCCCCTTTCTCACTCCTCTCCGAGTGTGAATTGTTTTTTACCCCCCCATCGAATAATCCCCTTCGAGCTTCTTTTGAAGAAAATTACAGGAGAGAGCAGGCATCATGTCTGCCTCAGTCGCCTCCAAGGTCCGTTCGTTGTTGCTGGCTTGATTTCTTCGTTATCATCGCTGACCTTGTGCTGGTTTGATTTTGGCAGAATTTGTTCGACCTTCTGGGTATGTTTCCCGATATTTTGGATTGAAAGTTCCTCCTCTCTGGCCCCATCCTCCCCATCCGGCAAATAGTGGCGGGACTGTCTTTGGCTGCTTTCGAGGATATACCCCGCTTTTTGTTTTTTCACCTTTTCCTAACCAGCTTTACTGTATTTTATAGGGAATGATATCGAGGATCCCGATGCCCCTCCTCCGCCCCCACCGAGAGAGGTGATCAAGAATTCCACTACCTCAAAGAAGAGGGAGGAGAAGCTTTCTGCTGGAGATTTTTCCGCTACTAGTGGCCGTGCGCGCCCCTATAGTGGCAACGAGAAAGGTTTGTTTTCTTGTTGATATTTGTGCGGATAGCATTGAAAGGGTTCATTTGCTTTTGCTATTTTGGCTTTTCCCATACCGGTCGATTTTAAAATTTGCTAACAATAACCGGGTAGCATTCCGTGATCGTGATGCCGGCCGCCAAAACAACCTCAGTAGGGACACCGCAGAGGATGCTGCTCCCCGTGGTAGTTCTCGTGGTGGCGGTGGTGGGCGTGGTGCGCGCAGGGAGCATGATCGTCATAGTGCTACCGGGAAAGTGTATGTCGCAAAATTACTTGTGCTAGCCGACGTGGAATTGTGAAAGCTGATTCGTTATATGTTGTAGTGATTCTGAAAAGAAATATAACCAGGGATGGGGTGGCACGGGGGGCAGTAGTGAGTGGAATGACGAACTTGTTGGAGAGGAACTCGCTCAAAAGGATGCTACTGGTGTTGAGGATCCCAACCCTGTTGCTGCGGTCGATGCTCCTGCCGGGGATGAAGAGGCAGAGGAGGCCCCTGAACCGGAGGAAGAGAGGGTCAAGACTCTCGATGAGTACCGTGCTGAGCTTGAGCAGCGCCGGGATGGCCTTGGACCCCCGACCGATGTCCGTCGCCCTAATGAAGGCACCAAGAACGACAAGAAATGGGCTGGGAAGGAGCTATCCCGCAAGGAACAGGAGGAGGGTGTCTTCTTTGCCGGCGAGTCCAAGGAAAAGACCAGATTTCGCGAGCGCAAGCAGAAGAACCTCCTCGACATCGACACCGAGCCTAGGGAAAACAGGCGTGGAGGTGAGAGGGGTGGACGCGGGCGTGGTGGTGAACGTGGACGTGGCCGCGGAGGTGATAGGCCACCCCGCAACGATAATTACCACCGCGGAGGCCGGAAGCCCGACGGCTACGTTGATCTTGCTGACAAGTCGGCATTCCCGGCCTTGGGATCTTAGATCTCTAAACAGCATCCTATTGAAAACCCAGTGGACAGAATCCACTTATTTCACGACACGGCTAGTTTGAGGTGAAAAGGGGGGAAGGGGGGCCATATGATCGGGAAAGAAGAAGGACAAGCCTTTTATTTTTCTATATGATCATTTTCATTTTCGTTCTCATTCTCTTTCTTTCCTCCTTTTCTTGTCTGTTCGTATGTGGAAATTTTAAAAATTTGATCTCTTCTTGTTCATGGTACCCGCACCAGGCCTGAGGCAATGGTGGAGGGTCTACGAGTAGAGCTGTGAATGTTTGTGACGGCTTAGTATTTGAGCTAGTTGTAAGTGTTGCAGGTGTGGTCACCTCACGTTGTTTGCGGAAGCGGCTGCGGTGTTTATCCCTGGGCGCTGTGTGCTGTTGTGGTTAGCCTAAGCCTCCTTGATAGCGTTGCTGGTTGCTATTATTAGTAGTGCTTGAAGTTGTGCTATATGTTAGTGGTTTCCGTTGAATTGATTGCGCTAGTTAGGGCTAGTTGGTATACAATAGCGTACTCGAGTACTTGATGGTTAGGGGGAGTTGAATACCGTATAAGGTTCTGACTCTGCGTAGAATAGCCACGCGATACCTGCTGAAATATACGGTGTGCTTAATCCTTGATTGGGCTCAAATTGCAGTTGATGCGGAGGATCAATGTTGTGGGGCTTTGAAGCGTTCTTCACTTCTGTGCCGTCATGGGTTCTCACTCGGTGCTGTTGGCAGCCGTGCCAATGGGTTTTGGACGATGCAGAGCTCACTGGTGGGTATAGAGGGAGGGGACCGGGTGCTTAATCAGATGTCAGGAGAGTTTGTGTCAGGATGCTTTCCAGCTTGTTGACGTTTGCATGGTATTATCTAACTTTCTAGCGGATACCGTCCGACTTCTCGGCTACAATTTGACAGCGACCCCCATGATACCCGGCACTGATAGCAGACAACACTCTGAGCCGCCAGCTAATATTTTTTTGTTTAAGAAAAGATAAAAAGTCTATTTACTGTTACTCCGGAATTCTCATCTTACCCCCCTCTCGCCGTACCACCGCGACCCCTGCCACCACGGGCGCCACCCCTACCCCCCCTCTTGGAAACCCCCGCTCCAGCTCTCTGCTTTAGCACCGGGGATTCGGGATTGATGGTGGCGAGCTTATCCTGCGTCTTCTGCGCCGACTCCATGATGCGCACGCTCCGGCGCTGGGGGACTAGCGCCAATTTTCCGGGAGTCTTCGTGCGTCGGGATTTGGTGGGTTTTCCGGCGGCGGTCGTGGTGGCATCCTGATCTTGGCCCTCCAGCTCCTTATTCCCCTCGATTTGGGGGTCTGGGTTGACCATGTCAGCTATTGGGGTCGAGACACTCTCGGCAGCCCTCTTTGTAATTCCTGCGCCGGCTTTGGGTTTTAGGATTGGGGATTTAGATTCGGTGGTGGGCTTCGCTGCCGGCCCGCCCTTCTGCACCGACCCGCTAATGCGCATGCTTCGGCGGCGGGGGCCTTGAGGTGCCTTGTTGGGAGTTCTTGCCCTTTGGGGTTTCTTGACTTGATCGACTTTGGTGGACCTGTCGAGTGTTGCTCGCGGGGGTGTGGAGTCTGTCCTGGTGGTTGGGTTTCCTTGAGATTTGCGATTGGGTGTGAGTAGGGGTGGAAGCTGGCTTCCGTTCTGTACGGCGGTGGGCGTATCCTCCTGCGTGATAACAGCAGGAGCGGACTTGTCCTGCGCCGACTCGGTAATTAGTATGCTCTGGCTCCGGTGGAGTTGCAGTTCCTCCCGAAGGGTCTTTGTACAATCGGCTTTTCTGGCCTTATCGATGATGGTGGGGGTGTTCCTAGGAACGAAGGGCGAGGGGCTGGGGTTGAAGGTAAAGGGGGAGGATTGTGTTTCCTTGAGAACAGGAGTGCTGGGACCTTGCGGATTTGGCCGCTTTAGGAACGTAAAGGGGGGGAGGCTAATTGGGGGGTTTGTCGCAATGATTGGGTGATCCGGGGATGTGCGATTGACTGAGGGTGGAGCCGGAAGCTGGGTTCGGGTCGGGGTCGTTGCAGTAGTAATTATGTTCTCCTTCACCTTATTCACCTCCATCCCCCTCACCTCCTCCTCCTTCTCCTCCCCTTCAATGCCCTCCCTGCTCAGCCTGACTACGGCTTGAGAAACGGCATTCAGGTCCTGTGTTATCACGCTCAGGCGGTCGGTTTGTAGACGCGTTTGGGGGAGGGAGGCTTCGAAGTGGCTGCGTACCCTTTCCAAGCGGGTTTGGAGGTTATCAGTAGTTTTGGTGTTGTCCTTGATTGCTTGGTCTAGGCAGGTCGTTATTACCTGCAGGTGGTCGGTATAGGTTAAGTCGTTTTCCTTGGCAATCGTCAAGTCTGGGAAAAGGGCGTTCATGGTGGGTGGGTGAGTGAGTGGTGAAAGTTGAAGGATTGAAGATATTGATTTCTCTAGTGGAGAAGGTAGATGCTTGGGGAGAGTCGTGTATGTCTGTGGGGATTGCAGGGGAGGAAGAGGCGAAGGAAGACAGGTCTTTTATACTACAGGGAACTTCGTGGGGAGGGCGAACACAATAGGAGTCCAGGAATGTTGGGATCGTGAATGGTGAATAGAGCTTGTGCTTGAAGGTTGTATTCAGCTATTGCCGTGGGAATCTTGACCACGTGGGGAATATATATTCCCATTGTTCTTCGTTCGAGATATCTCCCAATTGGACTTGCGATTGAACTTGAGCCCATAGACTTCGCCATTGAGGGCGGCATATCGTATTGCACGAACGGGAATGAGGCCATCCACCGCCTATGCCCTAAGCCTTGCTAAAATTAAGACAAAAACAAAGCAAAAAAAAACACCGAGGCACAAAAAGGAGGAAGGCGATTTTTTTAATTTTTTCAGTATCATGTGATAAGTTAGGCACTTAGAATGTCCCCTCCCCCACAACCGGAGCTCGATTAGTCCCGGAACCTCCTTGTAAGGAGCTGTCGGGACTTTTCATCTACCCCCCATAACAATATTGCCAAACCATTGATGGTCAAGTTTCAATGGTAAGGGACATCATACGAACTATTGACCTCTACACCCAATGGCATCATAACTGTGCGCGGGGCGCCGGGGGAATAATTAGTATAGCGGCGAGTGTAGGATGTTTACCTGGCCTGACGAAACGAGGGGGTAGGGGAAAGATACGAGTGATTTCTCATGATAATCACGAGTCGTGAGAGTGTCTTGGGGGAGGGGGGTTTCTGCTCTGCCTAGTGCTTGCTAATTTCATGTATGATACATATCTCCTTAGGCGGATTGATGGATATTCTATGAGAAGAGCCTGGGGGGGCTATGATGTAATTTGGAGGGAAACTATCATACTCTGGGATATCATACTTTTCCCTCCTCCTCCTCCTCCTCCTCCTCCTTCTCCCGGCCTCGAGTGATGCTGAGCTGAGCTGGAATTTTGGGCGGAAGCTGGGTACTTTGTGTGATTATCGCAGTGCTAGAATTACCCTTTATCTTTTATTAACTGCTTTTGGTATAGTTCCTGACTTTCGCCTTTTTGAAGAAGGGTATCATAAAATAAAAAGAAGGAAAAGGAAACTTGAGTTTACGGGGGGGGAAGGAATGGTGGAAGGGGTGGTGGTCTGCGATGTCCAATCTCTATCCGTCCCTATGGAGGAGTTCACTTATTTCAATAATAGAGGGCCTGGATGGTATTCGGAATTTGCGACTTGCATTCCTAATTGGGGAGAGTAGGATTCCTTTTTTGTTATTGCTGCTCTTTTCTTCTGAGTTTGGTACCTGGCCGGTCGTAAGTGTTTAGTCTAAGCGAGGTGCGGATTTATGTTCATCCGGTTTAATGGAGTATGATAATAATTATGATAATATATTATTATGATACAAGGTTTGGGATTTTCCCCAGTTTTGTTAGTAGTTTTCCGGTCACTTCTTGTGCCGGTATCCTCCTCTCTCTCCTCTTCAACGCCCTGCTACTGTTAATGCTTGTTCTAGCTCTTGGCGCTTTCTCATCCTTTATCACTAGGGAAATTTAGAAAAGAAGGATTACCGTCCTGGGACCCCTCCTGTACTCTGGACATAATGTTATCGACTGATCATGGAAAGGCGGTTTTTGTGACCTGGGACGGTATTTGCTATGGCACCCATTTTCTCGGCGTGGTTAGCACCTTCGTTTGTGAGGGATCTCTGCTAGAGCTCGGGAGGCTCGTCCCGGGGCCGTGCCGATGGAGATTGTGTGTTTCGAGCCCGCTAGCTGATTTGGCTTGTGCCGAACGTCGGGAATGGGGTCAACTCAAAGTGGTGGTAGACTGACTCCCACCCTATCAGGAGATAACCTACACGTAAAGGGACCCTGGAAAATCGGCTGCCGATTAGTTCATGGAAGACACCCAAGGGCCGGGTTTACAAAACCATTGTGTTGGGGCCGAAATGACTGGAGATCCGGCAACTGGATGATATTGGTCAGGGGCCATTGGATACACTGTTCTAATGATTGGACGACTGGAGGAACCGAATACCTGTCCGGTAAATGCTAAACAGGAACGGTTTGGTGGTACAGCTAATTAGCACACCGGAGGAATCACGCCAATTACTTGAGCATCGGGGGAACGGATACCGGCAGTTAAGAGTTGCTTACAGGTGTGCAAGAGATTTATCTCGTATTTTTCCTTTGTCAGTTTATTCATCCTCTACTTCCCGTGCCCCTCCCCCCTCCGCCTTATCGTTCTAAACGGTAGAGTGTAGGCACAACCAAGTCTTCGCGATCGCAAAATCTCACTCGATAGTGCATATCTGTGTACGGTGTAGTACACTACTTTGTCACAAGCCCTGCAGCATTTTCGGCGTGTGCTGCGCTGGCGAAAGTGAGTTTCAGAAACCAACCCTATGATTCTGTACTGTACTTGCTGTAGACTTTCTCGCCGGATTGGGAAATCCTTGAGTTCACCGCCTCCATAGGTATTATGCGATAATCAATCTCGGCCCTGTCCCTAGCATCACAAGTGGTGTACAGATATCAGTTGAGTTTGGACTGTCGGGCCGTAGTGAAATCTAGCCAGCCGGTGAAGGCCGAGTTGGCTATGCTACTTTGGGAGCCCATATATATGGGTCAACCCGCGAGTATTATACCAAAGGCTGTTTTTAGAGATTAAAATACCTTGCATGTTGCATCTCAAACTCTCACTCGGCTTGCAAAATGCCTGAAACACCCGATAGCCTAGTTTCTTTTATTTTATTTTGAATCTATAAGCTACATGGTGCAGGGATGAGAGTGTGGCACCCGCAGGAGGTGCGGTACTCTAGTAGAAGAGCTGTGATGGTGGGTAATCTGGAACACCCTTACCAAGTAGAGGGTAGTGAAATAACGGGCGGCCACCAAACCATTGCAACTAGGTTTGAGAAAGGAAATAGGTGGATGTGACTTCAAAAACAACGTTAAAGATGCTTATAGGGTAATGGATATACAGGAGGTGATAAAGGTAGAGCTGAAAGGGGGAGACAATCCAAAAGAAGATAGCATTAGCTATCAAAGGGGGAGGTTAGTTGGAAGAGGGGATAGGAGGAATATAGATAAACGAAGGAGATGTACGGGGCTGCACGACACCCAGGGGAACCCCTACGGCAATAGAAAGACACTGCAGGTATGCCTCCTGGCCTGCTTTGCTCGGTCGTGCCTTCTGGCAACATTACCATGAAGTAGGTGAGTTGATAGACAAAGAAGACTTTAGATGAAGTGAAATGTAGTAGAGGATATAGGCACTCAGTAATGTGACCCCCACACACAAGCACACGGTTTTCTCCTCGAGATATATCAGCGGAAAATCTCCAAGGCGAGTTCCTTCCCTCGGAGTGAATATTCTCACCCACTTAAACCCCAGCGGGATACGCAGTTTCCACAAGTTGGTTTACAACACCAATGGGATTCTTCCCGAGCTGGAGAGGGGAGCAAATACCAGCCCGCGGGGGCAGACCTTTGGATATTGTTTGGGGGGAGATTGCGGTGTGGCCTGGTATAGTATATGGTTTCTAGGAGAAGATCGACCGCTTCCGCGATCCTCCTGCGGGGCCAGGCAGCAAGGTGGCGGACTGCCTCCTCCTGTTCTCCGACTTCCGCCGATACTTGTGCTGGTGCATGGAATAGCCACCCGGAATATCGGGCCCGTCATCAACGGTGATAGCAGAACCAGAAGTACCGCGGAAGCTGCCATGCGTAAAGGTGATCATTGGTGGTGCGGGGAAAGCTGTTGTCGCTGGGCGGCCTGGGACTTTGGAAGTCCAATGGATTTGGCAAGTCACTTCATGGGAAGATGGAGAAAGGGAGAGCTGACTTTGTGTTAGTTCAATGTCTTAACAGGCACCCCCAGTTGCCAGCGGTCCACTTGCATAAAATACCATACTTGTTCTCAATTGGAATCACTGGTATAAGAGGTTCATTTGGGTTCAGGGTTGGGGTAGCTTGTGGGGGAGGGGAGGTCACGTTACTGAATGCCTATATCCTCTCCTACATTTCACTTCGTTTAGTCTTCCTTGTCTATTGACTTATCTACTTCATGGTGGCTTTAGGGAGATCGTTTGTCCAGCCTCTTGTAGGCTTCTTTGAGCTAGCATTGCATACGGGTACGGGGTGTATCTATTCGATGTTTTTTTTCTCGTTCGAGAAAGCAACTTTAGGCCTGCGAGTAGTCCCGCTTGCGAAAGTGCTGTTTCTGATACCGGCCCCCTAGTGGTTCTATTATATGATACTGGGGTATCATAGTTGACTTTATTAACTCCTTGTGGCTGGAGCTTATCAGTTACCATTCTGCCAAGCTATCTGAAGAGTTAGGCAACCACTCACCCTGGCTGACGAGGATAAGTTAGCACGGGTGCCTTGAGTCTGCGAGACTACTGGTGCTGTAGCCTGATGTAAGTTAGTCGTGTAACTTAGTAAGGTACTGTGCCACGCGCCAACCAGCAACGTCGGCGGCACACCCCACCAAACCCCGCCAAACAATCCACCCAGTCATACAGAAACTCCCTCTCGCCACATAACCCCCTCACCAGAAGCTGTTCCAATCCCCACCAACACCAACACCCCCACCATCACCTACTACTACCATTTCAACTACGACTACCATCAACAAATCAACAGCCAACTCATGATGCTAACGGAAACCATCGAAGAAATCGACCCGATTCCAGCAGGGCCAGACCCAGGGCCAGGTCCAGACCCCACCACTGTCTTTGGGGACTCCCTCGCCACGATATTCTCCGACCCCCGCGTCCAGCACGGCGAGCCGGGTAGGTATGTACTCTACAAGAGCGAGGAACTCGGCGACTTCAAACTGCGCCTTGCGGACCCAGATCCGTCTCTTCAAAATTTATTTTCGCACTTTGTTTGGAATGTGCTTTTTATCCCACTCCCCCCCCCCCTTCCAAGCCAGTTGGGATGAGAGAGCTGATTGGGAAATTGTGGAGCACGATAGGCAGCCTTGCAAGCATCTGAGTTGATTACCACCACCGAGTTTAACGTTGCAGGGAAGAAGGTCCTGGAGGTTGGTGCGGGCGCGGGCTTGCCGGGGATTATCGCGGTTTATTGTGATGCGGAGGAGGTATTTGTGTTGTCCGAATTCTTTATTACTGAGATGGGAGCATATCTAATGAGAGAGGCGGTGATAGACTGTGATATCGGACTATCCGGCCCCAGAATTCCTCTCCAATATCCAGACTAACCTCGAGATCAACCTTTCCAGGTCTCAACTGGCGAGGGCCTCGGTCGCTGGGCATAAATGGGGCCAGACTGATGACGAACTATGCACTGGTCGCGCTGGGGCATTCGACAGGATCGTTGCGGCGGATTGCTTCTGGATGGAATCACAGCACGAAAACCTGGCAAAGTCCGTGAAGGCGCTTTTGGCTAGAGATGGGGAGTTTCTCGCCATTGCTGGTTTCCATACTGGGCGGGACAAAGTCGCGGGATTCTTTGATGCTGCGGAGAGGGCGGGGTTGGTGAGCGTCAAAATCACCGAGAAGGATGTTGAGGGGGTAGGGAGGGAGTGGGTGAGAGACCGCGGACAGGAAGACCCCGTGGAGAGGAAGAGGTGGTTGGCTATTGGTGTTTTCAAGCATAGGGATTCATGAGCGAAAGTTGCTTTATAGCATCGTATAGCCTTTTCACATTTTAATTTCACTCTCTATTCCCATGCAGCGCGCAGATTACTCTCAAACTCCATATAAGGGGGGGAAAGTTCACTTCCTCCGAAAACATATCGAAGAAATGGTCTGCCCCTTCTGCCCACCGAATGAGAAAGATGGGTACTCTATCCTCCCATGATACTCCAGCTCTACATCCTCATTAGCAAACACCCTCCCAATACCAACCCATGCGCGCAACCAGTACGTACCTTCACTAGCCAATATCTTCCCCTTCAATTCTTCCTCCGTCCAGTTGCAAGAGGTAACAACTAACAAGCCACCCCCTGCCTTCATGACCCGCACCACTCGCTCCGCGTACCCTTCATACACCCTCCTCCCATCCGGTAGCCTCTCATTGCTAAGTGAGATCGCATCAAACGTGCCTTTATCTAGACAAACATCGAACCCACCCCGAGGAACCCATTCCATTTCCCCCTCCCCATCCCCTAAAGCCATAACATCCGCAACCCAAAACCCAACCTCCCCCTCCCTCTCCCCCTCCCCCTCCCCCCACTCTGCCAGCCCCCGCCCCTTGGCAATACTCTTCGCCAAGGCAACAGCCCCATCGGAGTAATCCACACCGACGAACCATCCCCCCTCCCAAGACCCCTCCTCCACAATCTCAAAGAGTAAATGCCCATTGCCAGCACCGATGTCCAAGAACGAGCGCGCCTCGGGGGCCACCCGTCGTAAGAAAGATAAGATGCGGGATTCCGCGTCGGATTCGCTGAACCAGACTTGTCCTTCGTTTGTCGGGTCCTCGCCGAAGTTTTGAGTTTCGAGGGTGTAGGTTTCGTCCCAACTTTTTTTTTTCTTTTTCAGTCCATCAAATCTGGAAAATGGAGGTGGGGGGGAGAGGAGAGGGGAAGGGGAAGGGGCAGGGGGACTTACTATTGCTTTGTACCCAGTTGATTGGGGTTTAAGTGCTCTTCCGGCATATTCGTGGTTATCGAGGGGGGTAGAGTACAGTACCGGTATTCGCGTTGGATCTCTTGCTGGGGAAGATCTCTGCTCACGCTTGGTCTGATATCATACAGTGGGAAGTAATCGGCGGTGGGGTGGTTGGTTTGTTGGGTTAAGGTGGGGCTCTACTCGTACATTACCGGTACCATGGTGGAGGCAGGTCTGCCGGGAATAGGTTGCAGTACTGTACTTGTACCATATCCCTGTGTCCTTGTACCGTATTATGAGTTTAAGTTAGTCTACAGTGCAGTACCATCCGAGAGTGATATGTGGGGGCCGTACGGTTGAGCTCGCATTGCGGGTTTGGAATTTTCTCTTCTTTTCCTGCTGACTTTGTGTCTTTGATCTATCATTAATTTTTGGAAAGAGCTCCTTCTTGGTGCTGGTTCCTTCCTTGATTTTTTTTTGCCGTTCACGTTCCCACCGAACCCTTCGACAAGATTACCTGGGGTTGTGATCCAGGTATGCTACTGTACTCGAGTACAAGTCGGGTTAAATACTCGTATTTCTGGTTTCTATTGTCTTAGTCTGAGAACACTGCTCAGACACTGATTTCCGCTTCTCTCGGTTTCACGCCTTATTTTGGCTCCCTGGCACACCGCCCAGTTGCTCAGGTTCTCGAGGCAGCGAACGGATACTACTTTTTCACTGTTGATCCGCGCAAAGCCTGATTGGTAACGACGGGTGATTTTGGTGAATTCATAAGGAGTGAACGACCATGACAGGGCATAATAGGTTTACCATAGCGCTGAAAGCGGTAGGGGAGAGGTGTGTAACCCCCTGCCCCTTGCCACAGGGTAGCTTACGTTCAAATACCGGTATTGAATCCATCGTGGTTCTAAACTTCAAAATAACCCAGTTGACCACCCTCCGCTAATTAGGAAAGGCCGAAGTGGGGAGGAAGGGCTAGAGACTTTCCCTTCATGGCTTCTAGTACCATATCAAGATAGAAGCCACCCCTAAATATAATCACGCAGTCTAAAATGGTAATAGCATCTTATTCATAGTAACTGCTCTTGGAGCATCAGAAATAATCGACAGCCGGTTTAAATCACGGGAACCGTGCCTGTCACACTGTCTAATTCAAAGTTTCTTTGGTTACATCTCTCTATGATTAGTGCCTACCCATCAGGTGCTCGCAGGTCTGTAACGGGTGGAAGAAAAAAGAGAAGTCATATGCACCATCCATAAAGCAAGAAGGAAAACCCCTATTTCGAACCCTCAACTATCTGGCGTTTTGCTCAAATGCCAACCGGTACCCCTTCCCAACCCTAGCCATATCCTCCTAAAGTCAATACCGCTTTCCTGGCAATCTATCAAACAAAGCAAACCAGAAAAGCTCAAAAAAATCCGGACCCTGCCCCTCCTCTTCTACGACGTCTGCATCAAGTCGCCAATATTGGCCAAGGCTTGAGCGGCGAAGAATCTAACATCAACATCGTTATCCGCCTGGAGCTTCTCCAGATTCGGCACAATCTGCTTCTGGATCAATTCCAGCCCCAGATCGCTTGGGCCGGCTGTGCTATCGGGCTTTACATTAGCCAAAGTTCCCTCAGCGGGAAGCTTTCGAAGGACATCAATAAGAACGCCGTAGGATTTGGCGACATTGAAGCGGATGTTGGGGATAGGGTCGTGGATGAGTTGGTGGATCATTGGCAGAATGAATTCTTTAATGGCAGCAACATTCACTGCAGGAGCCAATGTCTGTGGGAATATATGGTTAGTGATTTCACAAGACGCTAATTGGTACAAGAGAACATACCGTAATGGCTGCGCATGTGGTCATGCGATACAGATAGTTGCTCTGGTTGCCCATTGCCATAACCTTGGGAATAATGGTCTGTCGGGCCCACTCAACACCAAACACGTCTGTCAACTGTTTGAGATTTAGAGTTGCAGCTTGGCGGATCGAGAAGACTGTATCTCCCAGCCAGCTCATGCACAGATTTCCAAGTTTCTCGTCGAAAAACTCAACGCCAAGTTGCTTAGCCAGAAGGGGAATGTACTCGATAATTGCGAGTCGAACACGCCACTGCTTATCCTCTGCCAATTGGACAATCGCTGGGAGGAGAGACTGAGACAGTAGCTCGATTCCGATAACTAAAAGGAGTTAGCGAAAGCCCCGTTACCGGCCGGCATGGCTTTACCATCATTGACCTGCTCGAGTTTTGAAATGATGTGTAGACGGACATCTGGAAACTCGTCTTTAAGCATTTGTAAGAACATGGGTAGAAGATGCGAGATAGTTCTGATAGAAACGTTAGCCAGCAATCAAACTCGAGATTTCTAAACTCACTCATCCTTTCCAAGTATTGGCGCTAATCCGCTGATTTGGGTGGCAAGGGCGGCCCTCACATGCTGAGATGTATCGGTGACCAAATCTTCAACTGGGCTCATAATTTCATCAAGAAGGATTTGGCGGTCGAGAAGTCCGCAGAAACCTTTCGAGGTTGTTAGCCACTAGTTGGAAGAAGGTTATTCGAAAATGTAAAACCTACCAGGAATCTGGCCAGCGATCGCTGTTCGTACTTCTGCCTCACTATCCTTCAAAAGCTTCACGAAAGCAGGGACTAGATCCCGTCGAACAACATCACCCTCAACAGCTTTTGCAATCTACCCACAACGCATGCCGCTCAGCAACCTTCCATCCTATTACTTCGCATCCAAGGTCATCATATTTTGCTCACCTTCTCGAATTTGTCCGCAACCATGTATCTGACCCTCCAGCTTTTATCCCCAAACAAGCTTCTCAGTATTGTCAAAATGACAACATGACTAGGCTGTTGGTCTTTTGGGACAACTTCGGCAATGCTGATCAGGACCTCTACGGTTAATAACCTAACGCTGTCCTGATCATCCTGTGCTAGATGTTGGAACAGGGGGATCATTTCAGAGACAACCAAATTAGCAGGCATTGTTTTGACAAACTTTGCTAGGTTTGTCGCAGCCTGTCTCCGCACCATCGGCGTATCGTCATGGACAAGTTGCGCAAAATGCTGCCTCAAAACATCCTGAGAACGGGGTGTTGCTTTGGAGTATGGGACAGTATACAGGCCTGTCGCGGAAATTTTGGAGGTGAACCAATCCGCTTTGGATAGGCGGATAACAAGGGGGATAAAGTAATCCTCAACCTGATTTTGGGACAGTTCCTGGCAAATTTTGTTAAGGGACTCGACTGCCTATGCCGCTGTTAGAATCAAAATCCCCGTGCATGCACTCTTGCCAAGAAGCCAATCGAGGCTCAAACAAAGATTACTAGACCAACCTTTTCACGAACAAGGGGTTCCTCGATTGCAGCAAGATTCTCTAGAGGAGAAAGGAGCACGTGACCGTGTTCTGGACCACCGACGTATTCAACAAAACTACCGAGCACTTCGCTCAGAGCGGTCAGGACCTCATCCTCATCCTCCACGGATTCTATATCAATCCGGAGCAAATAGGTCAGCGGTGCTCCTCACCCTTCAAATGCAGTTGGCCCCTAAATTTTTTGAAAAGCTTGTATCAATGTTTATCATAAAATACGTACCGTCTAGAAATGGTATGAGCTCATCACGAGTCCTCTCAGGTCCTAGAGCAAGTGCAATAGTTGATAGGCGCTTAATTGCATTTAGTCGAAGAAGGACGTCGTCATGCTGTGCTTCACATCAGCTACACAGGTCCCTTTCAACAATTCCACATGGTAGGATGTAGGGCTGACCTTGAGCTCATCAATCAAGACGGCTATTGGGTAAAGTTCATTATTCGAAGGTTGGATATCCATTCTGAGAAGATGAACGGGAAATTTGTAATCCGGGGATAGTTAATTACGATCTCGGTAGAGGCGTGACAGCTGTGCGTTTATCAAGCCTAAGGTTCTGTGGATAAACCGGGGCAAGGGGTATAGCTCGGGATTACTGTTGATCCGGTCGGGGTCGTTCAGAGCCTATATCCAAGCGCTCAGATATTTAGTTGTGGAACATCAAACGAAGGCTGCCGCGGACAAAAAGTGGAGCGGAGATGTTTGAGGATAGAGCGAAGGGGTAGCAGTGAAAGCAGGTTCGAAAAGGGGAGGACAAACGTAGGTTTCGAGATGGGAACGAGCAAACTAGGAATGGAGGAGTGTAGTGGGGGGATGGTTGAGACGGTTTTATGCGATCGACAACCAACGGGTGATTGAGAGTTAGCAGAAGAGGGGCAGAATCGGGGGGTTGGTAGGGCCAACTGATCGATGAATTGAAGTTGTGAGGGGCCGCGGTTGAGCAGGAAAGGTGAAAGGAGAAAATGAGGCTGGGTGGATGGAATGTGGTCGTTGTTGCAGTGTTAGTGGGGGGGGAAGAGATGAGGGGCTTGAGTTAAGGTGCGTAGGTACCGTATTATGTAGGGGAAGGGTTGAAGGGACGGACGTTAGGACAGTATCATACTCGTACATAGGCTACGCACTCGGAGGTTGGTATGTGCGACAGTTGCTCTATTCCGAGTATGGATGTGACGAGGCGAAGAGATCGGCGGGGATTTTAGGATGTGTTGTTCTGGCGGAGGAGGGGTTTAGCGGTCCTCACTCAGGCTTCTCTCTTGCTCGAACTCGCCGCCTACGGTACAACCTGACCAGAATAAAGCTTTATCATCATACAGGCGCCGGTAGACCACGCTGCATGGGAAAAATAATTCTCGGCGTTGTGTGGCTATGCTATTGCATGGGCCCGCTCTCCCATAGACCGTGATAGACGAGACTGGAGTACCGTAGCATGCTCAAATCCCTAGCAAAGCCACAGCCTGCCCCCAAGTGTGGCTGTTGACTCCCCCCTTCGGTTGCTACCCCTCCACCCCGCCTTCGACTCATTCCAATTCTAATTGTAACGCTCCAGAGAAAAAAAGTCCTACGAGTAATAGGATCTCACTTGGACCCAGCGACTTACTAGACCGACAATGCCTACAGTTTCTGTCAGCAAATATGATCTCTACGAGGCTCTCGGCCAGCAGTATACAACCGAGGAATTCGACGAACTTTGCTTTGAATTTGGTATCCGATCCTTCTATGCTAGCCTTGATATCGGATAACTAATAAAGCCATTCGTCCATAGGAATCGAACTAGACGAGGATGTACAACTTACACACTTCCCTATTATATCCTACCTGCCGACCCTCGAAGTCTGCTAATTGCGATTTAGACAGAGGACGACCCCGACAGACCTAAGGATGAACCCCCCCAGCTGAAGATCGAGATTCCCGCCAATAGGTAAGATTGTCCCTTTGTTTGTCGTTTGTTTCTGAATACTGACGACGCGACTTAATGGTAGATATGACATGCTCTGTCATGAGGGGATTTCCTTGATGCTCAACATCTTTCGCGGGAGAGCATCTATTCCGAACTATCGTGTTGTTGCTCCCGCCAATAGTGAAGTTCACCAGATTACTATTCACAAAGAGGTATCGTCTATATGATACAATCGCTATGCCCGTCTTCTCCCTGGCTGACTTCTCCATCGGACCACCAAAATTCGTCCTTATGTATCTGCTGCTGTCTTGCGAGGCATCAAGTTTACTCGGGACCGTTACGATTCCTTCATTGCCCTTCAAGACAAGCTCCACCAAAACCTGTGCCGGCAGCGTACTTTGGTCTCTATGGGAACTCACGACCTAGATGCTGTCAAGGGCCCATTCACATACGAGGCTCTTCCTCCAGAAGAAATCGTGTTTGCTCCTCTGAACCAGGAGAAGGTGATGAACGGCAAAGAGTTGATGGAATTCTACGAGGTATTCAGCCACAGACGGCTCCCATAATGCGTGAATCATGTCTGACGGCCTCAGAACGATAAACACCTCGGGAGGTACCTCCACATTATCAGAGATTCCTCTGTGTACCCGGTAATCCTTGATGCCAGCAGAAACGTGTGCTCGTTGCCTCCAATCATCAACAGCAATCTCTCTAAGATTACATTGGACACAAGAAATGTTTTCATTGAAGTCACTGCTACAGACCGGACCAAGGTTGAGATTGTCACCAATATTCTTGTGGCTATGTTCTCGCAATATTGTGATGACCCTTTCACGTACTTCTCCCACTCTTCTGATGCATCAATTGATCTAAAGCTAATATAAAATTCTAGAGTTGAGCCTGTGAAGATAATTTCTCCTCACAACAATGAATCACGCCAGGTTCCAAACATGACTCCCCGCTCCACCACAGCAGAGGTATCCTACATCAACTCATGCTGCGGCCTTCAACTTTCGGCCCCCGAGATTTGCACAATGCTCGACAAGATGGCTTACACCGCCAAGCCCTCGAGCTCAGATCCCAATCTTCTAGATATTGATGTCCCGGTTACCCGGGCTGACGTCTTGCACCAATGTGATATCATGGAGGACGCGGCCATTGGCTATGGGTTCAATAACTTGCCGAGGACCTTTCCGGGAAAGAGCGGAACAATCGCCGCCCCTCTGCCTATAAATAAGCTCAGCGACATTGCCCGTCTGGAGGCAGCCATGTGCGGATGGTCGGAGGTCTTGCCTCTCATCCTGTGCTCGCATGACGAGAACTTTGCCTGGTTGAACAGGAGAGATGATGGCCATACTGCGGTTAGACTCGCCAATCCCAAGACCGCAGAGTACCAGATTGTGCGCACCAGTTTGTTACCCGGTGTTTTGAAGACGATTCGCGAAAACAGGAAACACAGTTTGCCCATCAAAGTCTTTGAAGTGAGCGACGTGGCGTTCAAAGACGAGAAACTCGAGCGTAAGAGTCGCAACGAGAGGCACTTTTGCGCTGCTATTTGTGGGAAAACTAGTGGCTTTGAGGCTGTTCATGGGTTGCTTGATAGGATTATGGCTATGCTCAGCACCAAGGTGTCAGAGGCTGGCGCGATGGAGCAAGAGGGTTATTGGATTGAAGAGACCGACGGTAAATTGATATCCCCAGGAATGGTTTTCTACGAAAGATAGTGCAAGGACTAATGCTACAATAGAGCCAACATATTTTCCCGGTAGAGCTGCATCTATCTGGGCTAGGCATAAGCACGGCAAAAAGCAATCTATTGGGACCTTTGGAATGTGAGTGATAACACATGATGGGTAGCTTGGTAGTTAATCACACTAACCCTTCTAGCTTGCACCCCTCCGTCCTGGAAAAGTTTGAAATACCCTACCCAGTATCCACCTTGGAGCTAAATCTTGAGGTTTTCCTGTAGAGAGGATCCCGACATTGGGTGGGATTTTTGAAGGTACTAGGCATAATGGCTACATTCTCCTTGCTTATATCGGTTGTCTGGAAAGTTGCTTTTCTCAAGTGATCAAATAAAATGTTTGGACCAGATTCGCAACGTGCCCGTGAAAAAGCCTCTATCCACATTCATCTAGAAAATACAGAAAAACACAATATCTAAATACAACCGTAACTGAAATTGATGTTTTCGCAACAATATTGAGCCGGAGTTCACTGGGGGGGGGGGGGGGTACTCGTAGAGGGGTTGATCTTAACATTGTGATGGACTGGTTGCCATGGGTACCGGTACGTGAGATCCCTTTCATTCCTTTTTGGTTTGACCGTTCAACTTAGTCAGTTTCTTAGCTGCCTCACCCTGCCTCTTCATCTCCGCCTCCGCACCAATTCCACCAAACACGAGCCCAACTCCCAACCATTGCATGCTAGAGAGACTATGACCGAAAGCAACAACCGAAAAAATCATGGAAAGCATCTTTCTAGTCACGGTCACAGTGACAAGGACCAGTGAGCCGAACTTGGAGAGAGTGTGGACTGTTTCACAATTAGCGTACTGACCGACTGAGCAGTGTGGATAGTTTGGGAAATTTACAGATAAAAACCTGCCCCAGCCCACCACAGACCGCAAAACCCACGATATCCATTCCAACCTTTGGATGCTCCTTCACGAACGCCAGCGCATCATTCAACTCGGTACTCCAAGGATTAAGCAACAAGTAACCAATCGTCAACACCGACGAAATCGTATTCAAAGCCGTCATCATCTGCGGCCCCGAGACAATCCCCCTTGGCGTCCTGGAAAAGATGTCATCCTGGATGGTGTTCGTCAAGCCGTCGAACAAAAGATTCACACCCAGCAACAACATCCCATAAATCACGTTCTTCTCCCCGCTCGGAGAAGCGCCCTTCTTAATCTTCTTCGGGTGCGCCGGGTACAATGTGAAAATCGCAACGCCCGCCGTGACAAGGAAGACCACGGCATATTTATACAGTGGGTATCGGCGCCTGAAGACGGTTATGTGCAGGAACATTACCGGGAGGAGTTTGCATGACTTTGCTAAGATGTAGGTTATATAATCGATGTGTTGAAGAGAGGCGTATCCAAACGGGGAAGCAAGGGACTGGGTGAGCGCCACGAACAAGAGACGGAGGGAGATTGAAACGTTGGGGAAGATGCGGGAGGGCTGGCCGGGGGAGGAGGAGTAGGAGAAGTAGGCGTAGCCAGTCAGAGATGCGAAGAGGGATTGCACAGTGTTCAAGACAAGCGGGGAACGGAAGATCTTCTTGTCGGCGCCGTAGGGGGTTGTAGTTATGCGTTCCTGAAGTAGGGCCCATGTTAAGCTGTAAGAGTATGCGGTGAGCCTGAGTTCAAGGTGGGGGAGGGGGTTCGCACAATGAAGCGTAAATGCCGCCAACGCAGATAATTAGTTGGAAAATAGAACTTCCATGATCCTTGGAGTCCTCAGCTTTATGGGCGACAGATTCCGCGATGGCCACAATTGGATCTTTCGCGTCCTTTGGGGAGTTTTTTCGGCGCGCCATAGCTAAAACTATCGCGTCTAGTAGAAATGACAGAAAAAGGAGCTTTTTTGAAATGAAAAAATGAAAAAATGAAAGAGTGAAGGAAAGTAGAAGGACAAAAATAATATGAATGAAAGTCAAGGTTTAGACACCTCCGATATCAAAGCTATGGCCTGCGTTAGCAGGTAGAAGTGAAAATATGGGAAACAAGGTAAAAGTAGAAAGGTATCATAGGAGGAGCCGTACCCTTTCGGAAATACTATCACCACCGCCGAAGAAACCACCGTGTCTTTCAGGAACCGCCGGACTTTCTCTCTCAGCTAAATTTACGGTTGTACCCCCAGGGCCAATCTGGGCTGAGTAATTCTCTTAGCGGTAATTTTAAGCCTCCCCTGTCCTAACCTGGCCCCTTACGGGAGAGTGACTGCCCAGGAAAACGATCCCGAAGAATTTGCCATATGGTGGTCTAAGCTTGACCTTGATTCCTTTGTTTATTCGAAATCATCTTGCTCCATGCTTGCCATGAGCTCAACCCCGGCTCCACATGTCACTTTGCAAAGCTAAGGTCAAGGCTTGACTCGCTCTACAGTTTACAGCTTACCGCAACACTTGCAGCGCAGGGGGGGGGGAGAGCGAAAGTTATGTCGCAGGATCTACTCGACGATTTCTTCTGCACGCCCGCTAGGCCGAGCCATGGTTCTGCACAGTTTGGGGCACCGCCACCAACGGCGGTGAGTGAACTCGGCCAGCGGAATCACCGCTCTAGCACCAATACCACTACCTTTGATGACCTATTGGGATTGTTCGACAGTCAGGCCGTTGCTGCACAGAAACCGAAGCCGACTCAGGTCTTAAGGTTGGCTCATCCCGGACGGCCGGTTAGCTTTCATGGGAATGATGCGGCGAATCGGCCGGACCCATTTGCAGCTCTTGGGAATATTACAAAATGGTCGGTAACGCCGTTAGCGAGACCGGCGAGCATAGCTACGTTCGACGACCTCTTTGCTACGGTGCCAACGTCTCAAGGGAATGGGGGTGGGATTGGGACTACCCTTGTTCAACAGCAAGAGGAAGAAGGGGATGATGAATTTGGAGATTTCGCGTCCGCTCCCACTGATAGCAGATCGGTACTTACTTCTTCTTTGGCAACGGGGACGATGTTCCCTTCACCGCCGCCTTCCAGAGGTTCGAGATCCTCGCCCCCACCTCCCCCTACTCCGCCGAAGCCAAAGTATATCCGACCTAGGAAGGTTTCCGATATAGATCCCTTTGGTGACTTTGTTGCCTCCCCTAACACCACTTCGCCTCCTATGCTCTCGTTCGGATCACCACCTATGGTACCCAGCATTCCACTCAAGTCGTCCACTTCCATCCTAGCTCCCTCACCATACCGACGGCCTAGAAAACCCGTGGAAATACCTCCAGTAGTAGTCCTATTAGGAGCGTTCCCACCGCTATTTTTACTGCCACAGGAACAGCTTCTGGACAAAATGAAAGATCTATCGTTCCCTCTCCGTCAGCAAGTGCTCTCTCATCGCAAGACGGAGGAATTCCTAGAAGGTGTCTGCGAGATCGGCAGAGTCGCCGGCAGGATCGTTGCCGGTCGGAAACGACGGGCAAAGAGCGCGCTTCCGGGGGAAGCTGGTGGGGGGCTGAAGCTAGCCAACGGGGCGGGTACCGCCTGGCAACAAAAGAGGGAAGACAGAGAAGCGAAGGAGATATGCCGACTCTGGAAGGATGGGTCTGGGCGACTGAAGGCTGCGATGCGAGCTGGTATTCCAGAGTTTGAGGATGAGCCTTTGAAGGGGCCTGAAAGACAGGGGTGTAAGCTTTGCGGGCTGGGGAAGGATGAGCTTCTGCCTGGGCTAAAGGAGAAGACAGAGAGGCTGGGATGGTGGGACAGAGAGTGGTGTGGGCATGCGGGGTGTAAAGGATTCTGGGGAAAGCATGGGAAGGGATTGGTCTCAACGGGCGAGGACTTTATTGGACCGTCATAGCGGACGGTCTTCTCTTTGACTTGTAATATGAGATTGGGAAGGGATTGCTATTTGTAGTAATTTTAATGTCTAGAGAACGTTGTAGCTTCAACATTGTTTCGCTCTCTATCCTTGCTAAAATTAGAGTGCCGGTATTCAGGTGCTGTGGAAAACAAAAGCGGTATCATAGTTAATATAGAATCCTAATAGATCACCATTCTCATCATAATATGTTATTGGTAGGAACTATGCAGGCCATTTCGCCCAATCACCTGGAGCACCCCCACAGAGCTAGCATACCGGTATGATATATACTTCGGCTCTACCGCTTCGAACAAGAGCTCAATGATAACCCTCCCAGTTCTGAAACATACGCATCCCCCGCGTTCCCCCAAACCCCCGCCTCCGTTCCCAGACAGAACCTCCCAACTACCACAAAGGCAAGGTGGGGTGTTTAGACGGACGGCCCCTCCAAAATAAAAATAATTCGAGATGCGGCCGTTAAAAGAAACAAGGTACCACCTCCTCTCCTCTCCTCTCCCCCTCCCCATCCCCACCCAACATTGCCTACAACCGCTGAAACCCAAGTGACGGCTGGGGACAATTAGGAAGCGCTGGGGATCCCTCTTCAAAGGCCATTCCTCGATTAGCTCTTTACGCACCGCTACTACAGATGCTATATATGAAAATAATGGAAGTAACAGTAGCACCGAGAGTCCATGTGGGGCCGGGTTGAGGTCTGTTTGCTGGAGGGTAATTGATTTTTCTCGACTCGAACACACGAATTTATCAGGAGGGGGAGGGAAGGGAAACTAATTGTGGTACCCATAGTTGTTCTTGCTATTCCCGGGATTCAAACCGGAAGCTTGGAGTAGAACTATACGCTGTGAGCGTGCGGCGTTCGAAGAATTAAAAAGGATACATGTATCCCCGTTCGAGAAGGCGGCAGATTTCGGCGAGGGGATCGATCCACTGGCGGAAGTTGCAGAGGTATTTCTCTTCCATCGTTCTACAATTGGTAACTGCAATGAATGGGTGGGGCTAATGGGTTCTGTAGAACCCCTGGGAACAGTTTCGGAAAGACGAATCGCTACGGAAAGAGATATTCCAGGACATTGAACGATGCATGCCTGAGAATACGTACTTTCGGGCTCCGGCAATACAGAACTCCATACTAAATATTCTGTTCATATATTGTAAGCTAAATGCGGACGTTAGCTATCGACAGGGCATGCATGAGATTGTTGCGATAATACTCTGGGTTGTTGCTTGTGATGCCATTTCCCCAGTTACCGATGCCGAGGAAAAGGAGCAGGGGAAGCCCACGGCTGATGAGAACATCATGGTTGAGTGTCTGGATCATCAGTTTATCGAGCATGATACCTTCTCACTATTCCAAGTCGTCATGCGCTCGGCGAAGGCTTGGTATGAACCTGGTGAAGAAGCGTCGGATTCTGTTAAAGGAAGAGGGAGAAGTGAGAATAGGAATAGCTCGCCGATCGTGGAGAAGAGTAAATATATTCATGAGCATCTGCTCATGGCTGTGGATCCGGAGTTGTCTGAGCACCTGAAGGCGTTGGATGTTCTGCCCCAGGTGTTTTTGATGTATGAATTTGCCTCCCCCCCCCTTGTTACTTTACTAGACTATGAAAGTGGCTAATGGGTGCGCAGAAGATGGATTCGATTATTATTTGGCCGGGAATTTCCTTTCGAAGAGCTTTTAGAAGTATGGGATGCGTTGTTTGCTGAGGATCCGAACCTTCAGCTCGTAGATCATGTCTGTGTTGCTATGCTTTTGCGGGTTCGGTGGCAATGTGAGTACCTTCGAATTTCCTTCGATGGAGTGTGACTGATGGGGACTTTTTTTTCTTTTCTCAGTGATGGAGGCGGATTATTCTACTGCCCTTACGCTGGTACTTCGGTATCCTTCGCCGACCGCACCTGATCTTCCGGTAACGTTCGTTGCCGATGCAATATACATCCGAGATAATCCTACATTTGCCGGGGGAAAACACATTGTCGTCAAGTACTCTAACCGTGCACCTACCCCTCCTGCACAAAAGCAACGAGCCCCGAAACTTTCACGGAAAAATAGCCCGGTAACACCACCTGCAAGGTTTCTTCAAACTGGCCAATTGGAGAGTATTGTACAGGATGTTGCTAAGAATATGCTTAGCCAAGGCGAGAGATGGGGTGTGAATCGTGCAGTCAGGGATGCTGTGGGGGATATAAAAAAGAACGTTCAGGGCTTCCAGCATAACCAACACCAACAGTGGGCTGCGCAGGAATCGGCTAGAGAGGCTGAATTGGTAAGGAGGAGTCGGGAGCTAAGTAAGAAGCTCAGGGCAGACGACGATAGGAGGAAGAAACTGGAGAAGCTCCTCCAATTGAGCATCGAAGAGTTGGAAAAGGACGATTTGAGCACGAAACAGAAGAAAGAATCATTGATGAGACTAAACCACGTTCGCGAGTGTCTTTCGGATGGCACAAAAACAGTGGACTACACTCCCTCAACAGAGCCCTCGCCAGAGACACATACTATCACAGCCTCGGTTCTCACAACATCCCCTTCATCAACCGCCAAACCCCCCCTCTCAAGACGCGCCGCCCCCTCATCCACATCTACTATACATACCTCCACCTCCACCACCTCCCAACAGACCCAAAAGCCAAAATCAGCACCACCATCACCACCCAGCCCCGCCCCTCCTCCAAAGCCACAAAGGGTGCCCACATCCCCGCAGGGAGGCTTCGTTAAGACGTCTTTCAAAAGTAACTCCGACCCAGACTTTCTCACGCACAGACCTCGGGCGTCGCTAGCTCAGAGCAGCTTCGCCTGGATGCTCGGAGACGACCCTGCAGCGAAAACAAAAACGGCCTTTGTGTCTGCTTCTATCCGAAAGTCTGGGAATGCGAACTCTAACCATGGAGGCCGGGGTAGTGGGGGAGGAGGAGGGGCAGGAGGGGCAGATGGTGTGGGAGATGGTGTTAGGGTTGACGCTACGTGGACTCCAGATGTGGACGAAGGATTTGATCTGGAGAGGTTGAGGAGGAAGAGGTAGTTTTTTTCTTCATTATTTCTTTTTTGGTCTGTCCTGCGCAGATAAACTTTGTAATAATAGTATGGGGTGGCCTTTCCCCCCTCTTTCCCCTCGGCTGGATCGTATGTTTTCCTTTTTTCCATCTCTCTTCCCCCCTTATCTCTTCGTTAACGTTTAGGAGTGGGTCTGACTGCCAGACTGCTTGCAGACGTATAGGCAGGGAGGGGAGTATTAAAAGACACACGGATATGGGAGGGGGAGGGGATGGACTATTGGTACTATACGCATGATAAACGATCCACCATTGTACAGATGGTCCCGGCTAGTTTTTTATACACCCTTTCATCGGGTGAGTTTCTCCGCCTGTAGAGTTGAGTCAGATGTTGCGTCCTCCAGCACTCGTAGGTGACACCGCTCATGCTTCTACCACACCTAGGGATTAACTGAGTTTCCAGCGCCTAAGGGATACTGCAAACTCGAGTGCTATTTAGCGACACAGTGATCGAGCGTGCATGCATAGATTATCACTCGCTTCGCAATTTTCCCGATATCCTCATCTACTGGTAGCCTACTCGTACAAGTTGTTTTGGAAGAGATGACTATAAATCGTGGTGCGGCATCCCCAGGAGTCTTCACGCATGTTAGGGGCTCGTCTTGACCCCACCTCCGTAGAAAGTCAAGCGGGATGCTCCAACTGCAGCCTTCACTCCCGTCCACCTCCCGCCTCCGGGGACGAAAAATTCTGGGGGATGACCCGTATTGCATAGTGTACAGTACGAGTACGAATACTCGTATCATAGGGTGCTGTAGCAGTTGTGGCACTGGCAGGGGGATACACTACGCGATGGTTTGCTTGTGAAAAGCTTGTGATGATCTCTTTCCGGCCGTACTCGAGTACCGTGCCCACTGCCGTATCCGGCTTGAGAGCGGGCAGGCAAGCGAAGAGAGCTATAATACTCGAGTAGATGGACCAAAGATGAACAGGGTGAGTTGGTAGTTCCGAGGTTTCACATGGATGAGAGTGTGAGCGAGAGCTTACCGTGGGCTATTTATTTCCCTACCTACTTACTATTGGTGCCAGACGAGGGATCATATTTGTATTGGATGAGGAGGGGGGGGGAGGGGTCTGTTTGAGTATTAGATAAAGTCTGAATCGGTACTTTCTTTCCCTAGATCCTTTAGTTTCGGCTTTTCTTCTTTTTATTAATTTTATTATTATTATTACCGGTATTATTTTATTATTATTATTATTATTATTATTGAAGAGGGAGTGCTTGCGGCTCTTTATTTAATTTAAGGTTGTTTGATCAGATCCCTTGGCACGCGATAGGTTGAACCCAACCTCTTGAGTTTGGTTTCTGAACATCGACAAGAGGAGAGAGGAACAAGAACGACAAAGCCCCCGGTAGGTCATAAGTTATAGTATATTCGCGATTCGTTCGTTCGTCAAGTTGGTTGCGGTGCTCTGTCAGCAGGACTCTGAGGTGACTTTTTCCAGGGCGAAAAAAAGGGTTTCTTCATGCTTTGACGTCTCCGATTTCTAACTTACCTCGCTCGCTCGCTCAGTTCATCAGCGCCATCGACCTCAACCTCACGATAAAATAAATAAATAGAGTTCATAGAACGAAGTACCCAATGGATTCCTTCCTTGGTTCACCATTTGGGCAGATCTCCCCGCCCGATCCTCCTGCCCCCCCACCACCCGGCCAGATGCAGCGCCCCGCAACCCGCCCCCCCCCGCCCGCAGACTCATGGTCAGCCCAGCAATCGTCACTAGCACTACGCTTCTACAGACTTGGTCTCCCCGGTGTGGCGGAGTTGGTGCTGGGCGCGAGCAAGCTAGATACCTCGGCGCTGATGAAGGACGCTGCGTCGTTGGAGGGTGGGTGTTCAGCCTCCAGTGAGGGGATACTTACCGGTGGAGTGAGGGACGGACATGGAGTTATTGTTGCTCCTCATGGGGGATCTGGTGCTGGGGGTGCCGCTGGCGCTGGAGGTAGTGGTGGTGTTGGCGGAGGGGTGTCGACGCCGCCGGAGACTCCTAGTGTAAGTCCCCCCCTCCTCCATCTCTCAACCCATCGACAGTGAGATTTGTGGAGCTAAGGAAGAGTAGACAGCAGGTCGCACCCGCCCCGAAAGATCCGACCGGCTGATAACCCATAAGGCAAAGTCGATAATGGACCTTAAGCAAGCCGACTTCGACATCCAAGTCATCCTTGCACGCATCTCGGCGATAGAGTACAACCCGCTGGACCCCGTGCTCGCCGAGGTGCCTGAGAGTGCGAAGCCATTCGCCGGCTTTCTCCTCGGGCTCGTGCGGTGCTACAGTGAGACAGACAACGAGCATGAGAAGAAGACGCTGCAATGTGTTGCCCTTTACCATTTACACATCGTCTTTGACGGCCTTGTGAAGAATTTTAGGGGGAAGGATGCTAGGATTAAGGCTTCCGAGGCTTTGGTATGTCCCTTCTCCTGAAAGAGTGGAGGCATGGGTTGGGGGAGGAAGCTAATTTGGAGAGGGCGAGGGAGCATAGTGTCATGTAATGACAGACATGCCCATGGCCAAGTCCGCGAATTCTTTTGTTACCCTCGCCACCGCTAGTCGCTGGCTAAGGGAGTTGTGTGACTACATGGGCGGCGCGAGGTTCGCGCAGCATCTACTATACGTCAGAGGGGATTTCACAATCACCAAGTATGCTCCTCCCACACCACCTATCCATCCTTAATATGGCGTTACTGACTTTGGAAGCTTCAAACAAATGATGACTTCCGCCGAGCGTTTGCGAATAATCAAGGAGGCACTCGCGGATGCGAGGGATTACTACAGAACGCAGTTGGATGAGTTGTACGGCACGTTCATACCGCAGTATGTGCCAGCCTTTTATAGTGATGCCTTGGCTGGGCGGTGAGGGTAGTTTTAGCTAGCCATGTAAGGAGCTGGGGGAAAGAAGAGGGGAGGGGAGAAATGGGGAGGATGGGATGGGAGAATGGCTTGATATATATCCTGCTGGCGATTTATTTTTCCTACTTTCTCTCTTTAATTCCTCTCACTTCTACTTGGTCCCCCTTTGTGTATAGAGTTGATTGATTGGGCGATTGGATGGGGATTGAGGGATTGACTTTCCGGGAGGGTCGGGCAGTAGATGTATACTAACTTACGTCTAATGGAGTTATTCGTTTTTCCATCCACGGCACGAGTGCGAGTATGAGTAGAGGCGCGAACAAGTCTGAGACTTTCTATATACCAGCACTAGCCAGCGTATTTTCCAACAGCAATCGATCACCAATATCGGGACTTCCTTTCAAAGACTCGCCCCCAACTTTACGCTCCAAACACGTAACAACCAAAACGTTGCTGCAAGACTCTAACGGAGTCATCAATATCGGTGCTTCCCAATGTTTGGCTTGCTCTTCAGTACTTGCGGTTGAGTGTGAAAAGTAGGGAAGGGAAGGGGAAGGGAGGATGTCCGATAAGTCGGTCAGTTAGGTAAGCATTTTTACCAGTGCATTCCGCCCCAGTGGGATGGCCATATGTGAGCCGATCGACGCACGTACTCGCAATGAGATAGTCTACTGTCTTGTACATCTCCCGTCTTGGTGACGCTAATAGTAACCGTACGGGTAGGCGGTGGCTGCTTAACCGTCCATCCGTCACCGCATTATCAGATCCGGCAGGGTTTCGCCTGCCGCTGGCAACAAGCACAGAAACCTGTAGACTACGGTAAGTCAAGTTAGGGGCTGAAGTGAAAACATCCAAAAGGGTCCCCCCCCCAAAAAAGGCCTGGCTCTGGCCATTAAGGGTGTTAAGTGGATGGAGGTGATTTATTGCGAATTTTGGACGGATTACAGAAAACTCTTATAGTACCGGCCGGTGCGGCTTGTCTCGCCAAGTATTGTAATGTGGTCTCCAGTCATCGTGGTTTTATTCCGAATGCACATGATGGTGGGCTGTGGGTGCAGTATTGCTTGTATAGTAATATGAGACAGGCTGGGGTATGCCTCAAGTACGGTATGATATAGTGGCTGGTTCTCGGGTATGATATCTCGTCTTGGAACCGCTCTTGTTGGGCTTTGGGCTTTGGGAGAACGGTTGCAAAATCATGCCCAAATGAAGGGGTGGAGGGAGTGAGCATCAAAAGCCCTCAATTCCGGGTCCGGTATCGTAGCTCTCACGCCCCGAGTGGCCGCCGGATATGTTACGGCTTTTGTACAATTTGGTACTTACTGTGTTTGTAGACAGAAGAAAGTTAGTCAACTGGGTATCTCGGGGGGGGGGGAATGTTGTAGGTACAGTACCGGTACAGTAGCCTACTAAAAGCTTAGTGTATGTCAGCACGGCAGGGAGGAAGGGAAGCGATGAAACTAAGGTTTGGGATGTGACTGGTCATGATTCTCGGGAGTCATACGGTACTGGGCAATGGCAGTGGTCAGTGCTCTTGTCTCTCTGTCTCTCCCTCTTACTCATTCCCCTCTGAATGTTCTCGGCGGGTATTGCCGGAGTGATGGGTACTGCTATTATAAATGAGTGAAAAAGAGATAGCGTAGCGCGTGCGGTATAGTGTCGAAGGATACAGTATCCTACTTTGATCTGCCGGTCGTGAGTGGGAGGAGGACATTTACGATTCCGTCTCATGGTTTGCTCACTGCGGGGTCATACAGTTCTGTGGGGGAGAGTATATTTTTTTTTATCTGCTAACTTGAGTGGCAACCGTCAGAGCTCTCGATAACCAGATTTTCCCTCTTCCTACCCACTCCATTTTGATTGATGCCTGGGGACACCTTGATACTGTATCGTGGTCCATTGACTTACCAGTAACTGTGTCCTATTGTATCACGTAGAGCGAGATACAATTAGGAAGTTGAAGAAATTCGAAAAAGTTTCTTTTTTTTCTTTTTTTTTTCCCTCCCAAGATCAGCGTATCAAAGTGGCGCTACCCCTCTTTGCCCCTCCGAGAGTTTGACTACCCCTCCAAACGCAGGACGTTGGAAAAAAAATTACCACTAACATGCCCAAAACGGGTTAGGTACTGCTGTAAGTGCGGCTAGAAATTTCAGCCCAGCAAAATCGGTGCGAAGCAAATTCGAGTGTGTTGTTATGATAGTAATATTATTATTTTATGGGGAGGGTTGAGGAAAATTTTGTATGATACGAGTAGACTACGATGAAAAGGAAGCAAGAGAACAAGAAAAGGAAAAAAAAAAAGTTAGCCCTGCCTCAAAATATTCCGCTTGAGGGCCATCATCTGTCCACAGTGCCTCCCAGTCACAAAATGCCAAGACGCACCGGAGGGTGGGGTTGGTAAGAAAATTTACCCCTCTCCTTTAAAGTCCATCCTCCCACTTACCACTACCCATTCCTTTCTCCTTTCCTTTATTCTCTTCCTTCTCTCCTTGTCACTGTGAGTCCCTCCCTTCCACACCACAAACTCCCCCCCTCCGCCTCCTCCCTCTCCCTCCTTGCTAATTATTGTGAAAAGCATACCGAACAAAGTCTACGTTCTTCTGAGTAATTCAAACCTTTACATCTTTTTTTTTTCAACACCTTCGCATTTTCATACACAATGGGGTAAGTTTGAATCCCTTTCTCAGTTCTGCTTTTCGCCGTCTCCTTGGTCTCCCAGTCAACATCTGCTCGAGACAGAGAGCCTGTTCCTAGGAATTATTGTTACTGAATTTTCTTCTCCCGTGCAGTAAGGAAAAGACTCACGTTAACGTTGTCGTTATCGGCCACGTCGATTCTGGAAAATCCACCACTACCGGCCACTTGATCTACAAGGTACGCGAAAAAAATTCGTTTCATCCCAATTGATTTGAACAAGCGGCTAACCACTACAACCCATATATATCTAGTGCGGTGGTATTGACAAGCGTACCATCGAGAAATTCGAGAAGGAGGCTGCCGAACTCGGAAAGGGTTCCTTCAAGTATGCCTGGGTTTTGGACAAATTGAAGGCTGAGCGTGAGCGTGGTATCACCATCGACATTGCTTTGTGGAAGTTCGAGACTCCCAAGTACTACGTTACCGTCATTGGTGAATATACCCCGCATCCTTTCCTTTACCCACATTTCCCAGTTCAAATTGAATTTTTCTTTTTTGGACAAGATGCTAATATTTTCAATCTCCAAACAGATGCCCCCGGACATCGTGACTTTATCAAGAACATGATTACTGGTACCTCACAGGCTGATTGCGCTATTCTTATCATCGCCGCTGGTACTGGTGAGTTCGAGGCTGGTATTTCCAAGGACGGCCAGACCCGTGAGCACGCTCTTCTTGCATACACCCTCGGCGTCAAGCAACTTATCGTTGCTATCAACAAGATGGACACCACCAAGTGGTCTGAGGACCGCTACAAGGAAATCGTCAAGGAAACCTCCAACTTTATCAAGAAGGTCGGCTTCAACCCCAAGTCGGTTGCCTTCGTCCCTATCTCTGGCTTCAACGGTTTGCCTTCCAATTCTTAGATATCACCTGTATCAATTGCTAATGATATCTAGGTGACAACATGATTGATGTTTCTTCCAACTGCCCATGGTACAAGGGATGGGACAAAGAGACCAAAGCTGGAAAGTCCTCTGGAAAGACCCTCCTTGACGCCATTGATGCCATTGAACCCCCAAGCCGTCCTTCCGATAAGCCTCTTCGACTTCCTCTTCAGGATGTCTACAAGATTGGTGGTATTGGAACGGTCCCTGTCGGTCGTGTTGAGACTGGTATTATTAAGCCCGGTATGGTCGTTACTTTCGCCCCGGCTGGTGTGACTACCGAAGTCAAGTCCGTGGAAATGCACCACGAGCAGCTTACTGAGGGTCTCCCTGGCGATAATGTTGGCTTCAACGTCAAGAACGTCTCCGTAAAGGAGATTAGACGTGGGTATTCTTGTTTTACGTTTGCTTGATATTGGCTAAAATTAACTAGGTGGAAACGTTGCCGGTGACTCCAAGAACGACCCTCCCAAGGGCGCTGAATCTTTCAACGCTCAGGTCATTCTCATGAACCACCCCGGCCAGGTCGGAAACGGATACGCCCCAGTTCTTGATTGCCACACCGCCCATATTGCTTGCAAGTTCGCCGAACTCATTGAGAAGATTGACCGTCGTACTGGTAAATCTGTTGAAAATTCGCCAAAGTTCATCAAATCTGGTGATGCCGCCATCGTAAAGATGATTCCTTCCAAGCCTATGTGCGTTGAGGCTTTTACCGAATACCCTCCCCTCGGGCGTTTCGCCGTCCGCGACATGAGGCAGACCGTGGCTGTCGGTGTCATCAAGTCTGTCTCCAAGATCGACAAGGCAGGGAAAGTCACTAAGGCTGCACAGAAGGCTGGTGCCAAGTGAGTACCACTTTGGCTTGTTTTATGATTGATAGGCTTTACTAACATTATCGCTCCAGGAAATAAATGGGTTAAGGGTAGTGTGCTGGTATGGTTTGTAGTTCTTGCGAGTTCTAGATACTGTCCTGTTCACTTGGGCGTTAAAAAATAAAAAATGTTCTCATGTGGGTCTTTTGTACGAAATGAGATACGAAATCAAGTTCCTTTTTTTTCCTTATGGTTTTTCCCACGGGTAGTTTTGTAGATGGCTTCGTGAATTTCCTTTGTTGGCACATACCATCGGCATGTGTGGGGAATAAAATTATTGCCTCGTTATCGTGGTGCTGCTTTCCCGCGATGTTTCCTGCTGCGATATGTGCAACTGTGTGTGGTACTTGTAGCGTGCTTGTCCAAAAGTACAAGTACCGGTATCACATTGGCGGTTGGGTGGCTGGATCATTATGGCTGGCGAACTGTTGCCAGCGACTGACTTGTAGGGGTGGTCACTTGGCTCGGGAGAGGTGTTCTGGCCATGAGGCCAACTGCGGGCACTTGCTTGGGAATGCAATGAGCGAGCTTGGGCATGAGAATATGGCTGTTTGACCTAGCAGGTCAGACTCGGGGGCCCATCCCCAAACTTCGGACAACGGACCATTCCTTTTCTTCCTTCCTCCTTGGTGGTTATAGGGGCACCAAAGTGTGGAGAGCCTAAGACGTACTATCATACCGAGATAGGAGTGGAATAAGCTTGCCGTTGTTATAGGTTGGCCTAGAAAGCTGGAAGCCTGGCTAGATCTCGTTTTGTGTGCTACCGGGGACTCTAGCTTGATGTTGGAGTATTCGCAGAGAGGAGCGGGAACGGTATACCGTAATGGTCACTCATCACCGCCTGGGTTGTTTTTGGTTGTCATTTCTCCGTAGCCTGGGCCCCTATTCATATTGTGGGGGAGCCGTGGTGGTAAATCGACTTGTTGGGTGTTGAGTGCTGCTAATATTACTCTTTGGCCGCCGTGATCCTTGTATTGGGGTTGGTACTGTATATACAAGTACTAGTACTTGTGCTCGAGTTCTTGTACTCTGCCTGCCAAGCTATCTACATCGGGGGTTTAAATTTGCGTCTGATACGTATGGTACTGGTAGACGCACGAGCTGCGGCGCTGCCTATGACTACGAGGAGGTGGAGGTGGGGGGAAAGATGGCCTTAGACATTCACGAGGGCAAACATAAATTGGATCGTGAAATTCCCTTACGGGGGAGGGGGTAATGGTTCGGTGAAGTTTTTTTGGGTAGTAAGAGTGTACGTTAGTATCATAATTGTGCTTGGAATTTACCTTTTTTATCCGCTGTGGGATCATGGCCCGTGTGCAGCGGTTGTGCTTGCCAGGTACTTGAGTACCGTACGGTACCTTAAATCGTACAGTGCCTGGTACTGTACCATGGATCTGACAAAAGAGCAGAGCACTAGTACTGTACGAGTACGGTAACTTAAGTCTAGAGATTGAAGGGGAGTTACCCGGCATCGTAATAACCAAGTACGGCACAGACGAGTATGCAAGGATATCCCCCCCCTTCCTTGTTTACTCGTAATTTCTCCTAAATCTATCATGATACCCACAAAGATTACCAGGGATTTTGTGAAAGCAATTGGGACAGTGTTGTGTGCTTTTTCCGGAACTGTTGACTATCGTACCGGTACTCAATTGTACGGGTAAGTGAACTCAGTCTGTCAGTGCGGAGATATATCACGGCGAGTGGGGGAATTGGGGGATTTGGTTGGCCCCAAAAAATTCACGGGGTGGCCTGCCATTATGGATGGATGGATACCTTTGGATGTGGGGTTCAAACCGACACCATCTGCTGGCCTTTAGGCAGCTCTCTCTCCCTTTGATCGTATTTCCCCTTTCATCTTATTTTCTTTTCTTTCCTCTTCGAATTGCTCTTTCTTACTGACTTATTAGTCACAATATTAGTATATCCGGTGCTGTAGATGTCTAGCCCCATGCGGTGCCCACCGGGGGGGGGGCTGGTATCATCGTAATATACTTGGTACAAGTGCTTGTACGGGGGTCAGCTCTGTTGTACTAGTGCTGGACAAGTACCTTCCTACTGAGCGGGAACGAGCACTGACGAGGCGGAGATCAACCCGTCTTCCTCGGCTCCCCTCCCCCCACTCTACTTTTACAAAAGGTGGGTTGTTGAAGAATCCTAATACGAGGCAAGTCCGGCTCATACCGACACCCCAAGTTCTCCCGGAACAATGGCACGAAGGGTTCCTTGCTTGCTTCCAGGTACCGGAAACTGCGGGTAGTGATTTCCCGGGGTCATATGTCCGAGAAGTACTCTGCCTTCCACTTCCAACCGAGCATTGGGTTTATGGCAATGTTTATATAGAATTGGGAGGAACCCCACAACAACGTTCCAATACCCCCAGCGCAAACATGAAGTTTCCGTCCCTCATCACGGCCGCCATTCAGGTTCTATCCTCAACAGCCCGATGCACAAAGTACTCCCAACTCCTTGCCGACTCTGTCATTGCGCGCAACACACCCTTGGGAAAAAGTGGCACCGGCGCGGTGCTAATGTCCTACGAACACGGCGTCATGGAGCGCGCGCTGCAAATGGTGTATAATGCAACGGGTAATGACACGTACTACACCTACCTCAAAACTGGCGTGGACAACCTCATCTCCCCAACGGGCACACTCCTGGACTACAACCTCACCTATTACACTCTCGATGACATCCGCCTTGGCCCCGAATTCCTGTACTTATACCTCCGCACAGGACAAGCCAAATACAAAACGGCGGCGGAAACCCTCCGCCTCCAAATACGGTCACAGCCGCGCAACGAGGAGGGAGGGATGTGGCATCGGTCGACATACCGGAATCAGATGTGGCTAGATGGACAGTACATGACGTTGCCGTTCTATGCGCAGTGGACACAACTGTTTGACGCGAAGAACGGTAGCGGTTGGGCGGACATCGTGCTGCAGTTCTCGCTGCTGGAAGCGCACGTGCGGAATGGCACGACCGGGCTGTTGAAGCATGGGTATGATGAGGGTAAGAGTGCCGCGTGGGCGGATCCGGTCACGGGATCTGCACCGTTGGTTTGGGATCGTGCCCTCGGTTGGTACCTCATGGCGTTGGTGGACGTTTTGGATTACCTCCCTCGCCAGTGCGCGGACTTCGAGGTGCTCAGGGGGTACTTTGTGCGCGCTGCGGCTGCGGTAAAAGCCGCGGTGGATCCCAAGACAGGCGCCTGGTGGCTCGTCATGTCACAGGAATACGCAGGTGCCTCTGGGAATTACATTGAGAGTTCCGGTAGCGCCATGTTCGTGTACGCGTTCTTGAAGGGCGTGCGCTTGGGCTACTTGCCCCGAGAAGAATACCTCCCCGTCGCAAAGAAGGCCTATGAGTATCTCGTTGGGAATTGTGTCGTGGATAGGGGCAATGGAGTGTATGACTGGGAGGGAACAGTGCAGGTGGGCAGCTTGGGGAGCAATGGGGATTATGCCGTGAGATTTATCCTGTCCTTTCTGAAATGGAGGAGCTGATCCAGTGGTAGTACTATATCTCGGTGCCTAAAAGGACGAACGATTTGAAGGGGATTGGACCGTTTATCTATGCCAGTATTGAGTTTGAGATGTTGGACTATGAGCGAGCTATGGGGTAGTGATGGAGTGGGGTATTTAGGGCTGGTGTGGGGTGTACGAGTAATTAAAAAGGAGAGAGTAATTGGCGCGAATATTGGCGAATACAATCATTGAGCTCTAATGTTGTCAGTATGCCACTACGGAATGTATGGAATATGCGCGGTAGGCGCATATCACGTGGAGCATCTGATATCACTCGGGCCTCTTGTCATAGCATGTGGAATAGGACACTAGATAAAATAGACGAGTAATATAAGCAACGAGCCAGTCTCTGAAGTCGTGACGGAGCGAGGGAAATACGCTATTGTAGGGAATATTAGCCCCGGAGGGAGTGGGGGGTAAAGAGGATGGGTGTAAGAACAAGTTTGTTTGAATACCAGTAATCGGATGGCACCAGTGAAATCATGCGCGTTTTGAGTATCGTACCTGGATAGGCATTAGTCGTTCACTGGCCGTCGATTAGTTTCGGACACCTAGGGATACATAATAGGAGGGCGGCTGGTCTCTGAGGAATCGGGGAGGGTGAAAATATGTGTATGGGGTCTGGTTTGTATTTGCGGCGTGAATCGAAGTACTTCGGTGCATGTGGTGTCTTGCTTAGTAAAGGCCAATGTCGGATTGGGAGGTTCTCTTTTTGCAACGAGTTTAGTCTAACCCACGGTCACTATCTAGGGATATAGTGAGTGGGCGGACTAGCACAGAACTTGGTGAGCCAGGCTAATTAGCTGGGTGGCAGTACGTGGGTCTTTAGTGCAAGCTTATATTTGTCTGGGTTTAGTGGTTTCGCTTTTTGGATTTCCGGGTGCTGTTGGTTAGCTATTATGGTCCACTCGTGACCTGTCGGACGGTTCGTGTACGAGTATCCTTCAAGATTAGCTAGCAAACTTGGACCTTAGTTTGCTCCGGCGGAAGCGGGACTCTCGGAACCAGGTTTACTCCCTCCTATCCGCTCATTTGTTAGTCCACTCACTATTTTACCGCTATCCTTTCTGTCCTTCTCTATTCTTCTTTCCCGGGGGTGTCAATGGGAATACCGACAATACCGAAAGAACCCCACATCCCTGTTCTCCCACTCTCCGTCCGATCGCTTAGCACCTCCATGACTATGTCTTTGCCCTCCCCACCACCACTGCCGCCTATCCTCCACCTCCCTCGCACCTTAGTCCTCGTGAGTAGGATGTTAACGTCCACGCAATGCGCATATACATTCCCAAGAGCGGGCTTACTCGCTGCGGCGGAAAAGGCACTCGGGAGGTTGTCCTCCTGAGTGTGCGTATATGTCTGTTGTCCACCGTCCGGGCCTTTCGTCGGCTTCGAAACTGCGGTGTTGAGTAACAGCGTGCAAATGTTGTACCTCCTCGCAAGGTCTGAGAGGGAGCGTGCTACTCCTACCATACTTGCCTGCGCTTGTAAGGGGCCTGCAGTCATTAGTGAAGTTATTGGCTGGGATATCGTATCTATTACTATTGCTCGGGTGCCGTTGAAGGGTTCTGGCGGGAGTTCCTCCTCCTCAGAGGCTTCGTCCTCGCTATCGTTTACCACGCGCTGGTGCCTCTCACGGTCGAGGTGGCCGGTGCGGAGCTCGTCTACGGCTTCGATTAGGCCGTGGATGTCAAAGACGCGCATGATCTGTACGCGGTCGAGAATGCTGGATGTGGTTTTGCTATCATTGTTTGTCCGCGATGAGACGACTTGCTGCAGGAGGCTTGGGGAGAAGGTTCCCAGGGTGTCAACCCACGCGGCGGAAGAGTTGCAGTGAAGTAGGAGGTGGGTGGTCAGGGAATGCATTGCTATCTATTTTTTGTTCTCACGTTTCGTCAGTCCACGGGCCGAACGGAATGGGGATAAGGAGGAGGACAAGAGATTTTCCGGTCGCCGAAGCACCGGATATAGAGGTTAAATGTCCGTAAGGAAACCCGCCAGAGAGAGCATGTTGGTCCAAGGACGAGCAGGAAGTCGACAGAGTCTTTGGGAAGTGTGAGGCTTTGTTGGATTGTCGGATGTTTTGGACTAGGAGGGTTGAGGCAAGGACTCCCGTGGCGGGTAGATGGGTAGCTGTCCCGGTGGTGGTGGTGGTGGTGGTGGGGGGGGTCGTCGAGGACATTGCATGGGCGGGATGTGCAGTACTGGTACGGTACTGGATACTGGCAGAGGCGGTAAATGACTCCAAAGATCGCAGGTGCAGCATCCAGTTTGGCCAAGTATGGCTATTTGTGGGAATGGTTGTGGAGCTGGATCAAGATGGTTTGCCCTTGAGAAAAGTGCGATTACGTCAGACCCGTAACATTGTATTACTCGTATATTAAACAAACGAGTGAGATTGAAACGCCTTTTTGAGCCTCTTTCCACCCTTCCCTCTTATTTGTTTGCGTCTCAACTCTTTGCTCAATCCCTGACCTCATTTTCCGAAATTAACCCTCATACATGTCCCTTTATTCCTTCTCCTAATATATAATATTATATCAGCTCGAGCGGACGGGCGGGCACCCAACAACCGGTATTTATTTATCTTTGTTCTGTCCCTCCTCCCTATTCACAAGGAAGTTAATAGGTATCATACTGTGAATGTAGCTTGTGGGGCTTGCTATGATCAAGCCCCTTTTCCCCCTAACTTGTAGGTCCTCTTCTCCTTGACACTTGGCATTAGCATCTTCTCCCGAAAGCCCCTCTGCTCGTGCCACCCCCACCGACCCACCCTCCCTGTTCGTCGTGAGATGGAATCCCAGTCGAAGATATCTACGTATTCAGTCTCATCCTCCGCCGACATCAACAACGACCCACTGGAGAACATCCTGCGTACTCGGTCCGGCAATGGGACCGTGCACAGTCCACCAGAGCAATCAAATGGGGGAGCTCACTTGAAGCCTGTTTCGGCTCGTTTGGAAAGCGAAACTTCGTCAGTGCTTTCTAGGTCAGCTGTTTGCCCCTCCACCCCCCTATTTCACTCCTCGCCGCCGGTGGGAGGGACGGAAGGAAATAATGGGGGCGATTCTGACCTTTGCTGTGTTAGTGGACGAAGCACTCCGATTCCTGAAGACGCACCCCCGAGTGCCCACTCACTACAGCATGCCCGCCGGGAACGCCGGCGGCGAATGTTCCCAACCGTGGACTACGAGAGCCGCGTCTCACATTTCGACCCCCAGTCGCAGCATCGTGACTTCCGGGGGTTCTTTACGCTGTTTTGGATCGGACTGTTCATTATGGTGCTTACCACAGCGTTGAGGAATCTTAAGGATACCCGTAGGGTGCTGAGGACTTCAATCTTTAGCATGTTTACCAAGGCCCCGTTGGAGCTTGCTGTTGCCGATCTGTTCATGTTTTTGAGCACGATTGTTTGTTTACCATTGCAACAGGCATTCTCGACTGACAAGTGGTCTTGGGGTAGGAGTGGGTATGTGCTTCAACACGTGCTGCAGGCGGTCTGGTTGACGGTCTGGGTATATCTCCCATTTCATCTGGAGTGGCAATGGTATGGCAGTATTACTTGGCGCTGAGGGAGATATTTCGGGGGTTAACACGGGATGGCAGGACTCATCAGGTTTTTTTTACGCTTCACTCTCTCACTATGCTCATGAAGGTTTAAGGCCCTTTCTCCTACCCCTCGGAGTAGGGTACTGATTGTGGCTTAGATGCACTCGTATTCGTTCTACTGTGGACATCTTTCGGAGTGCCACAAGAGGCTCCGGGCTCTCGACGAGAATAACACAAAGGTGGAACCGGCTGAAGATGCAGACCTCCGCGAAACGTTAGCTTTTGAGGTCACTTGCCCTTCTGGAAGAGTGACCTATCCCAAGAACCTCACCTTGTACAATTTCGTCGACTACCTCTTCTGTCCGACCTTATGCTATGAATTGAGCTACCCCCGGACTGATCAGTTTGTGGCCAACCCCGTGGATAGCATATAGCGCGGCTAATCTCTGGAATAGTGTTCGTTGGGGTAAGGTTGCTGAAAAGGCCGCCGCTGTGTTTGGTTGCATTTTTCTACTTACCGTGACGAGCGAGGAGTTTATTTTGCCAATTGTGGAGTTCCCACCCATGTCCTCCTGGTATCCTTTCGCTGATTTGGGATTGTAGATGGCTGAAGCCGCTACTCGGCTGGAGAGTGTTGATGCTTATCCGGATATGGCCTTGATTTTGCTGGAGAGCATTAGTCTGCTATTGTTCCCGTTTATGGTCACCTTCCTTTTGGTGTTCCTGGTGATATTTGAGTACGTGCTTGGAGCATTCGCGGAGATTACCTGCTTTGCCGATAGGCATTTTTATTCTGATTGGTGGTATGTTCACCATTGAGTAGGTTTCCTAAAGAATTGTTTAATGACTTTCGATCAGGAACTCCACCGATTGGCTCGAGTTCTCCCGGGAATGGAACATCCCTGTTCACCGCTTCCTCCAGCGTCATGTCTATGGCGCTTCCCGCCGTCACATGTCTCGCCCTATAGCCACACTTACCACCTTCCTGATATCAGCACTTGCTCATGAACTTGTCATGTTCTGCATTACTAAGAAACTCCGCGGTTATGGTTTTGTGTGCCAGATGCTGCAATTACCCATAATCGTCGTGCAGAGGACAGAGTTCATGAAGAGCCAGAAGATGTTTAACAACATCATGTTCTGGTCGTCGATGATTTGGGGGCTCTCAATGGTATGGGTCCCTTACATCCCACGCTGGAGATTGGGCTAACAATAATGGCGGGATATAGATCAGTGCACTATACGTGCTAATTTAGGCATTCATGGGGTTTCTTTAGTTGGCAGTGCACGAAGAGTTGGTAGTGTAGATATCCCTTGCTGTGGGAACCGGAATAATCGAACCAAGGGCCATGTCGCTAGGGTCGCCTCCTCTGGTAAGGCCTAGTGTTTCCTTGTTCCCTATCCCCCTCAGAGGGGCTGGGCGGCTCTACCTTTCGCCCCCCTCTCAAAGTAGGGAATTCTCGACTACGCAGTACATGGCTCGATTGTTACAGTTTTTATGATATCGTTTGTTGCACTAGTATTATGCTTATTCATAAAAAAAATGATGGGATTAGAATCGCACGGTGTTTTTCCTCTTGTTTTGTTCTGGATATTTGCTGCTTGGGCTAATTGTACTCTATACTATCTGGGAGCTTTGAATGTGATACACAGTAGTTGATATTGGACCTGGAGAATGGTGCGTTTGGTAGTGGAAGGGGAGTCATGGCGGGCCCCCCGGCGTCTGATCTGCAGATTGAGGGTGAGCGGTGAGTGGTTAACATGTTATACGGCCGCCGGGGGATATGGCTGGGAAAGACGGCAAGCCGATCTCCACTGTTCAGTCCTAAAGACTCAAGTGTGCCCAAAATACGTTGCCAAACACTGTATCCCCGGCCGCATCATTTTCCCTATAGCTGCAAGTGGGCCACTCCCCTCCAAAGACACCATCAATACTTGTCACACTCAGCACCTGCCGATCCATCTGACTTATAAGTTAGGCGAACCATTAAACCAGAGCATTTCACTTCCGTCAAGCTCAACATGGTTGCCTAAAACATATCAACCTCTTCTTTCCTTCCCCACCCTGCGATCGATGGTGTGTTGGCCTCCTTTAGGCGAGGTGGATGGGCACCGGGGGGTTGGCTAGCAAAAAAGCTCGCTGATGGAGATGTTATAAGGTGGGAAGGTGGCAATGGATTGTACTGTAGTTGAGGATCGGAGTAAAGTCATGTTTGGGCGAGTGTAGCTCCGCTGCGGGTTGTATCGGCTCTGGTTGGGGGATGGTATATCATACTGAGGGTATGATATCTAGAGCTCGGCGCTCTCCACGAGTGATACTATATGATTTCGCTATCTATTTTTACCGTACGTATGGCATTGTTTGAAGTACTCCTTAGTACTCCTTACTAGCATAGTTCCCGCAATATTTGTATTTACACGGTAAAAATGGCTGATTAACGCTTCCATGTCCTTAGACAGGCTTCTGCCTCCTGTCTTAGTCCCCGAATCTTTGTTTCTAGGATTTCTCATACCGGTAGTCTTGGAGAAGAGTGATTTCTTGTGACAACAGATTACTCAACTTCACCATCGGGGAGTGTCTGGACTGGCAGTACTAATTACACTGCCAGCCCCGGCACAATAGTGTCAGATTGCTAATTAATCAACAAGCAGTGAGAGCTGTACTAGTTATACTACTAGTAGTAAGAAGAGCATAGTTTTCTAGAATGGACAATAGCTAATGTTTGCAACTTTTTAGGCTTCACTACAATCTTTACAAAGGAACAATTCGAAAAACAAAAAGATTTTTTAGCCACCCCCGCCGATCGCCAACCTTTGTACCCGGGCCCCTTAGGTATAGGTCTAGAGTCGGATTCTACCACCTCGCAGCAGCATGGAACAACCCACGCCTCATTTATCAAGGCGGGGAGGACCGAACTCCCAGTTCCCATAGGGCAGGGGCCTGCGCCCTCCTACCCTACATGATGGATGTCCAATTTACTCGTTAAGAGCGTGGATTGAACTCCTGGGCTCCCGCTAAGTGCGACAGGAGGCTAATCTGTACTGTGACATCTTAACCACTGCGCCAGCTGGGTATTTCATTAAATGTTAACTTGGGAACAAATACTTATCCCACTAGAAGATGGGCTTTTAGGACTTTTAATGAAAATAGAGCTATATTTCTTCCTATATTTTTAGTATGATAGGTTTTATTGTAAACATCCATGAGCTCTTGGGCCCCTTTCTTGAAAGATTTTTTATAATTTTTGATAGGGAGATGTGGTGTATCATAATTTGTGTACCCATTGCTGCGATATAATCTCAAGCGCGCATCCTGATCCAGGAAATTGTCTAATGGATTTTAATTGGGAGGAAACTGTTATTGAATTCCCTTCCTGAGACCTTACACAGCGATCAGTCTGTAGTGTTATACAGCATGTGCGTTGGGTGGTGAGGTTCTCGGACAAGTTCTGGTGGGAGTTTGACCTTTGTTGAAATCCTCAAAATTTCAAGCAGTTTCCATTTATTTACTAGTTATCTATACCTGCAACTTTATTGGGAAAGCGAGTCAACAAGATGATAACCTGTTTTTCTGGGGTTACTGAGAATGGCAGAAGGGAGTCATTATAGAATTTCTAAGCCCACAACTGCTACCTTAAATCAACGAACACTTCTTCTTTATCACAGACAGGAAGGGGGTTGTCGGGGATGCCCCTGCGACGACGGAAGTTTGAGATACTGGGATAACAGAGACCAGGCTGCCTACGCCGAGTGAACGCCGGGGCAACGGTCATAAGCAACGTATTTGAGGAGATGGAGGAGAAGGCGCTGGCCCGAAAGTGGGAACTCCTCCAGAACCCTTCCCTTCAGATGGGATCTTCCGCGTAGCACTGTGCAGGCGACCTGTCGACCGGTTGGGAGATAGTGCGACAGAGAGCTCCCTCCCAATTAGGGCCTTTTCGCTCGAGAGTTGAAACTATTATAAATAGTTGACGCTCTTACAAGTCTATTGTGACTAACCAGCTAATGTGACATGAGCATAATTTTGGTCTTGAGCGTAGTGATTGTTAGACTGATGTGATCTCCCACGAATGATGAAGTATATGGTTTGGGTATATGTTTGAAGTGGTTGAATAGGATATGGATTATGGAACTAGGGTTTTGAAGGGATATCTATATAAGCATGTTTTTTCTCACCTAGAACCAACACAGAACAATACATCTCCACTCTCATCTCCTCCCTCCACCAAAAGGTCTCGTCTTCGTTTCCCGCCACGGTCAGCCTCCCACTGCCATCACATCTCCTGTTGCTCAACAGAAACATCACAGTAAGTATTGCCGTCGCGGTCGGGCGAATTAGGAACCATAGTGTGACGGCCGGGGTGCTCACTTTAACCAAAACCAAAACCGAACCGGAACGAAGGTCCGGGACCTGGGATGCCTTGGGGGGAGGGGTTGAGAAGCGTCTCGTGATATTTACACTACTCTTCCCGGCACCCCGATACCGTACGAACCAGCCTCCAAACAAATTCCCTCAATCATAACTAATCACTCGCCGAGCCCCTCCTGCCCCCCCGCCGGGACCCGCCTGCACCATCACGCACACACGCTCGGAAATCCACCCCTTCCTGTCCAAGCAAAGTGGAGCCAGATCGGCTAGGCTTGAGGCAGCCCTGGTTAAAGTCTAGAATCATGGGCAGCCGGTACTTGGCCCGACCGGCAAGTTCTTACGGGAAGTTTCCTCCATTCCACGGCTAGAGCAGTGAGAGTTTGGAGCTAGAGGGTGGGTGCAAGTAAAATGGGTAAATATTTCACAACTCCTATAACTCCTCTTTTTTTGCTCTTATGGCAGGCGTGGGTAGAATTTCGGCAGGGAGGTACGGTCTAGATCGGTCTTGGGAATACTTTCTATGAGACGGAATGTGTCTACGCAGTGCAATGCAGTGCAGCGCCTTGCTCGGAGTGTGATATTTGGGTCGAGCCTTTTTAGAATTGGGTTCGAATGTGACTCTAGGGCGATCCGATGTTTTCATCTCTTGCCGTCGGACCACATTTAGGCTTGGGCATATGGCGATGAGGTGGTATGTGCGCGGGGGGGTGAGTTAGTTAGGCCGGAAGAACCGGGAATATTTCACCCGGCTACTTGACTTGGATACTAATACCGCTGACCCGCAAGTTAGTTCTTTACGGATTGGGCTTAGGCAAAGTAACCTCCAGAACTAGGCTATTGCCGGTGAAATAATAGAGGAGATATAATGATTAAGGGTGGTCTGTGAATCACTGATCTTCAAGGAGGCCCTGATTGCTCGGAATTATAATATTATTATGATATCCTCGGGAATAGGCGCAGCCACACTGCACTCCTTCGAGGTTTCATCAGACCGTACGGAATGGTTAGCTACCCCATACCTAAGCCGCCTAAAATCATATCTGAAGAAGTGAAATTGTACATACCATGCGGCGGCCGATCGCAAGGTCAGGCTGGGGTCCTGACAACCTTCCCTGGTTACGGGAAACTATAATATCATAGCTCGTGGTGGAGACGGGAGAGGTGTAAGCTTCCCCCCCCTTTTTATTTTTACCTACCTTCTTGGCCGTTTGATTCTGGGACTGGGGGGCATCGTCGCCCAGTAGTGGCATCTATCAGAGATAAGCCCTCAATACCGGATCTTCAGAAAACAGAAACCCCAAAGAACCTGCGAGCAGTTCATATGATACCTCCTCTATAAGGTAATCGTGCCCCCGCTGCGGCTGAGGAGATTGCCAACTGGTGATATCAGGGGCGGCCACCTGAGGGGACCCTGAGTCAATCCTTCACAGAAGCGGGGGTATGGTAGTTTCTAGTGTTGATAAAACTGCGCTATATTGATAGAGAAAAAAAGGAGAATAGACACAATAACTAGTGTGACCTCCCGCCCAGCAGCCTGTTCAGAGGGGGGCATCAGCAACTGCTAATACTACTGGAACTGATGCATCATGCAAAGTATGAGTATGAGCGAGTGCAGCACAGTGCTTACTGGGGTTAAGTCAAGGACAAAATCCCCACGGGGATATGGGATGGCCTGGCCCACCCCCGGAGCGGCAGGGCGGGTGTCGGGCAGGCTGCGTCCGTGGTTTTTCCCGGGAGCTTCGCAGGCCGAGTGTACCGTACGTTCCGCGCTCGGGCACGTTACTCTACAGTACTTAAATGGCCTTTTTTCGGGATAACTAGGACCACATTTCCCGTGCCCTCCCACGGCAGATTAGGCAGCACCATAATTCTTGCGGCCACATCTAGGCAGTAATACACGTGGCCACGCCAATACCGTGGTGGTAACCCGGCGAGCTACCGCCTGAGCACTCAAGCACGATGGACCAAATAAACGGAAGCTTGCGTTACTCTGGCGTGCTGCCGTGGAGCTTCCATCGACAAAACCAATCAATCTCCAATTGCCCACATGTACAACACCAATGGATCGTAGGCATTTCGTGACAACTACAACTAACCATACGTCCACGAGTAAGTAAATAATTATTAGATACTAAACGCTATAGACAATCTTAACTTTCAGGGAAAGATGGTTAACTGGGTACCCATAAAGTGTTCATGTCGCAGTGCTTGCTTACAGAAGAATCAGTCTAAAAACCTACAACATCACTCGGCATGGTATAAGATAGGCACTTTCTCTGACACTCCACATAACCCAGATCTAAATGCTTAAGGAAGAAACACTCCCCGTAGCTAATAGCTGTTCTGGTAGTGCACCTTCTGCCGCCGGCCACCCCTCCGGCTCATGGAAGTCTTCCTCGGCGTTTTCATTTATCTTCTCAAGGGCTTCCGCCCCCTCCCGCGACGCCGCACCCACAACCCCACTCCCAGCCATCTCCATCGCCTCCCCACGATCCCTAACCCCCAGCCCCTTTCCTTCCAATCCTAGCCACTCCAACTCCCTCCCGATCCCATCTCGGAATTCTCTGCAAATCGATTCCTCCTCCTCCTCGGCTCCCTTAATCGCCCTGACTTCTCTCAGCTCAATATCCCTCTTCCACTTCTCCAACTTCTCCAGTTCCAACCTCAACCTCTCCTCCTTCACTGCACGCTTATCTAGTAATACCTGGATATTGCTATCCACCACGGCCTTCATCTCATCTATCTCCCGTAACCTCCCTTCTACTTCCTCGTCGTCCAAGATCTCCGCCATGGCGCGAGCATCTTCGATCAGTCCCTGTATCTCCTGCCCAGAGACAGAAACTCTATGTACCGCGGCGTGACGGATTTCTCCACCCTTTTTGAGTATCGTGTCGAATTCGTCCTCCCCCATGTCGAAGACGGGGTTCGAAGAGAATTCCTTCGAGAGGCCGCGGATCCAGACGGTCAGCTCACCGGCTTCGGGGCAGTCCCAGGACTTTCGCTTTAGGTATTCCGGGTAGTACCGGCATGCGAAATCGTAGCAACAGGATTCTAGGATTGCCTGGAGTGCTGTGAAGATTCGGTACTGAAGCTTGAATGGTAATGACGGGATCATGGAGTCAGCCGCAACGGCGGAGGGCATGGCTCGCGCAGCTGAAGCATTGACGGAGGTGGAGATGATCGACGAACTTCTGTTAGGCGATCAATATATTGTTTCTCTTCTCCTTCTCTAACATCTCCTCTCGTTGGCTTGGGCTTAGTATTTTGTTTTTTTTATATTTTTTATATTTTGATCCACTATAAGTGTCGCCAGTGAATTGCTGATGACAACGTGTTGCGGACCGATGTGTGTGTGAAACGAAACAGAAATTTTGTGAGAAATAAAAAGAATAATATGGTACCTTGGTAATGTTACCGTCGTGCTCTCTCTTAGAGAGGGGACGGCACTCTCATCCGTTGGAGCCGTCTTCAGGACCTGAACGCCAGCAGCTGCCGCCCTCTTGTAGCTCTCCACCACGTCGTCACTGACCTCCATTTTCGGAGAATGGCGCACACTTGTCCCTCCCTTGGGAACCGGTCCTCCAGCGGAAGGAGGGACGCCTACCGGTACTGCTGTTTTATAGCTGGGCATGTGTAGCGGCGCTTTTGCGCGATCTTCACTATCCATCGCACGTTGCTTGCCCTTATCTAGGACACGGGGCTGGTCGCCTTTGTTCTCCTTGGACGGCACTGCCTGCCCAACGGCAGCGCCGGCAGAAGTCGCATGTCCGCTACCAGAAATTCCCCCGCTGCCAGTATTTCCAGCTGCCGCCATCGAAACTATTCTCCTGTCATCGCACTCCCTTAGAAGCTCTGATGTCAAGCGTTCAGCCATCATCGCCCTGAGCCTTGTCCTCACTTTCTCAGGCGTGTATCCCCGTGCGCCGAATTCCGTTGGTATGCTGCTGCATACGGCCCCCTCCAGAGCCTTCTTTCCAATGAAGCCTTTGGTGAAATCGTTGTAAGCGACCTCGAACGATTGCCGGCGAATCCATTCGTCGAGGGGGTTGATGTCACCTGGTGACATCGCTCTGGGTTTCTTATAAGTATGTAAGTCCTTGCTAGTTAAACTGGCAGTAGCCGTAAGTAACTTTGTAATTGATGATCTGTGGTGCCTGTAATGGGGATTGGAGAGAAAAGAGGAATTTCTGATTCTTAAGGTGAGTGGCCGCCTAGCTCTGTTGTACAGCAGGAAAGGGCATTATTTACTATGATGATTGATGGCGGTGAGGTTTGAGCTTCTGACGACCCCCCAAGACCTCGTGCCCCCCATGTGTTCATGCAAGCCTTTGAAAAGCGGGTGCGTTTGACAGAGCCGGGACTGGCATGGTGGGGGCAGATTTGTTGCTCTGATTCGGCAGCGGGTGTCGTTCTGAAACCCGTCCACTCACATCCCGATGAGTCCAGATTTTAAATAAAATAGCATGGGATCTAAGAAAAGAAAAAGGAAATACCCGCAGCATTTTCAAACCAGGAATCTTCGACTTTCTATTTTCTGTTTCTTGATCACGAGATTCCTCAAATATGTTCGGTTATGAACTTAGAAAGATTATCGCAAAGGCGCGCACTCTAAAACCCAAAGGAAAGAAATGTGGAAATAACGTGAAAAAATAGAGAGGAGGGAAAAGGATCCTTAACCGCATGATAACAGATTCACTCCGTCGAGGAGCGAGCTACATTAAAGCGTGGAAACGAAAAAAAACCTGTGCGGATGCAAAAAGAAAAAAGAGAGAGATAGGCCTTAAATAAATGCCTTTCTCAGAACCTCAACCGAAATGAGCTACCATTCCCTAACAGCCCCGTCGGGCCCATGGAATTCAAGGCATCTCCAGGCCTTGCAATCCTTACTAACTCTCCTAACCTCGGCCTCATCAACTTCGATACCAATTCCGACACCGGTAGGAGCTTTCACATAGCCTTCGTTAACTTCGAAAACGGTGGCATCCTTGACATAGTTGTTAAGATCGTATATTCCGGCACCTGGAGGTGTCATCTTGTTGTAGTGAATACCCAAAGACATCTCCTGGATGACAAAATTAGGTGAGGAAAGCGCAACCTGGATAGACGCCGCAAGCGCAATAGGGCCAAGTGGGCAGTGAGGAGCAAGCCCAACATCATACGCTTCACACATAGCTGCAATCCTCCTGATTTCCGAGACACCTCCGCAGTGGGAGATATCAGGTTGGAGAATATCAATAGATGAAGCCTCAAGGAACGGCTTGATATCCCATCGATGATAGAGACGCTCACCAAGAGCAATGGGGATATTTGTCTGCTGGGAAAAATGCTTGATGGCCTCAGGATGCTCGGAGAGGAGTGGCTCCTCGATGAACAATGGCTGATGAGGTTCTAGAAGCTTGGCGAGCTGCTTAGCCATCGGCTTGTGAATACGGCCGTGGAAGTCAAGGCCGGCGTCAAGGCCGACAGCCTTGACCGCCTTCAACCTCTCAACAGAGCTCTGCAATGCAGATGGAGAATCTAGCCAACCCAAATCTTCGGTAGCATTCATCTTGATCGTGGTGAAGCCTTGCGCTTTCCTCTGCTTGCTGTGCAGTAGCAAGCATATATCAGCAGGGCACAGGGAAAAAGTATATAGCCGAATGCAAGGGGGTAACTTACGCTTGATCCTCCACATCGCTCGGACGATCGCCGCCAATCCAGGCGTAGACAGCAATTCTGTTCCTAACTTTTCCTCCGAGCAAGGAATAAAGCGGAACCTTTAGTTTTCGCGCTGCAGAAAAAAGCGATAGTCAGTCACCGGTGATCACTAGCAAAGGTGCTCCAACATCCACAGCGTCGGCAAAACCCCGCCAGCGAATAATCCGAAAGCTTGTCCCGGGATTCACCCTCCTAGCAAGCTTAACCCTTGCATTCGAAATCTGGCTGGGGATTGTCCAGCCGAAATTAAGGCATCGTGCAGTACGGCGAAAGGAATGTCAGGCAATATCTCCAGATGACGACAGGCGCATGACCGCATCCTATATCCTATAACCACCGACGGGGAAGAAAAGAAAAAAGCTTTTATCACATACCTTTGAGATCCCATAATGCAATATCAATGCCGGAAATAGCTGACATAAAAACCGCTCCGCCCCGATAAAACCCCAATCTCCAGGCAGTCTGCCAGATATGCTCAATGTCACTATACCGGGTTGCGAATCAGTCCCAATGCGCCAAGCAGCAGCAAGGGCAAAGTGCCCAAGTCGCAAGGAAGATTCAATCCTAAATCAGGGAAAGAGCGGTCTCAGGGCAAGTGGAATTGGGCAACATACTCTGCCTCATAGCCAACGAATCTGCCAATCAATTCATTCAAGCTTCCTTCGATAGCTTCGGTATGTCCTTCAAGAGTCGACTCTCCCCATCCAAATTGACCGTCCTCGCTGGTAACTTTTACAAAAAGCCAGCGGGGCAACACGCGGAAATATTCGATGGATGTGATTTTAGCCATGGCTTAGGCTGAGTATGGGGAGTAATGATTGGGATGAACGGAATAGACTCAGATTCTCCTGAGTCTGAAAGAAAGGCACTGCCAGCCGAGGGATTTTAGATATCACAAAGTGGTGGTCTTTTTTTTGTCGTTGCTGTCTTTTTTTTTCCTTTGGTGGGCAGAATATAAAGAAGATAGGGTGTGTAACTCCAAACGGAAAAGGATAGAATAAAATAAAATAAGGACGAAGAGTTTGATATGAAGAGTAAGATAGACACCATCAGCGCGAACCCATCTAGGGCCTTTATACTCGTGAATGGCAGCAAGATCAGAAAAAATTGAAGCCCCTCCCATCAAACAATAGTACAGACACAATCTCGCGGAGACTGAAAAATTCCGATTCTTAGTGCCTATCCGGGTACTATGGAGGCGTAGCAAAAGCCAGTGAGGTCCCCTACTAGTTAGGCCATTCGAAAGCAGTCAACTGCCTTTCCAATCCCTTGTTTAATTGGAAAGCAAATCCATTCGATGGGGTACTTGATAGATTGGAAAATTGTGGCGATCCAAACCTGGAGGTTTATGCATGTTGGGGCAACGGCATCAGGCGATAGTGCCCTGATAGCGTCCAGATTGTGAAGTGTGGCAGAACGTGCTCGATTCTAGAGAATCCAGGGGGCGATATGATAGGATATGCGGGGATGGCACGGCTAAGGACTGAACCTCTCTCCTTTCGTACCCATCATGCTAACTGATCCTATGGTTGTAGTGGGTGTCCTGCCTTGAAAGCAATCCGGAATCAACCACTGCCAATTGACAGATATACCGGTAGATATCTTTAGATATGGCGACTCGGTCTGAAGCCCCTATCTTGCCCAAGGCACGGAATCTTTATGATTCGGTTTCCAATATATCTAGAATGATGGGTGAAGAACATCCGATTTCTTCGGCTCTCCTTCAGTTTGTCCTTTCTTTTCTTTCCCTTTTTTTCCTTTTTCTCCTCCTTCTCATTTTACTCCCTCTTTTTTGTCTCCTCGGAAGGAGAAAACGTGCAGAATGCCGAAAAACCTAAACGGTGTGCGTCACGCATGCACCGGAAAATAAAGCGGTCACTATTCGAAGCACAGCACAGAAATCCACTAGCTAATGCATCAATCCAGACGAGATCAACTCCCGAAGCAACAAGTAACCTCCAAAAACCACAATTCACCCTGTATTAAAGCTAGAACAGGGATGGAAAACGTCTGTACTTTTCTCTTACTGGGGCCTGGTGGGAACGAGAGTTAGAAATTCCGTTTACCCTCCGAGATACGCCGAAATGCATTCGATAGAGTATGGTACACCGCCTTTTGATTCAAGAAAAGTGGAGATTCCACTCTAAAATCCTGAGATTGCCGTAGAGCATATCGATGTTTCTCACCAATCCACAAATGGGATTGTCCACTAGGATCTACAAAATATCAGCCGAAAAGTAGAGAAAGAAAGTTGTGATATATTGACACTGGGACGTGGCAGAGAGAGCGGTCACAAAAATGAAATCTCAGCCAAGCGTTTCAAACTGGCTTACTTGATCAACTCGTAGGAGTGTAAACATTAAACCGAGGATCCTCGTTGAAGAGAGACTCGGAGATAACAAACAGAACCACATGATGAAGAAACGAAACTTGGAGCCGGGAGGAGCATCGAGTAACGGTTGATGAATGGGAAGGGAAGGGGGTGATAATTATCCCCCCCCCCCGAGGCAGGCCAACAGGCGGGCAACGAAGAGGGGATGTTTGAATTGAGCTAGGAAACTGGTCGGATAATAATGACGGGTTAAGAATGATACTATCTAAAAGGACTTGTAGTATCTTACCAAGCAAGGCCTCTCGAAACAAAAACGAGCAATTATACTTGGTGAGCACGGAATTCCATAGGATCGGTGGAAAAAGTGAGGAAGGAACACAAGAGAAGGATGGAAGGATGGATGGAAGATGATACAAATCAGAGATAAAAGCCCAGGAAGGCGTCCAGATTAGGCCACAGCATGCAGCGTACACTACAGCATGCAAGTGCTCGTAGCTTTGGAATCCTGCAGGAATTGCGCAAGTTAAGTTATGGCATTCAGGGGTGGTGACAGCAATGGGACTGGTCAAGATATGCACCAAAAGGATTAGTGGTTGAGAGGTAGGAAGGGGGGAGGGGAAGGAGGAGGGGGTGGTGAGGAGGGTGAAGCATTAAACTGAGTGAAGGTGGAGGGGGAATGAGGGTGAGAGGATGAGTGAGGTTGAGGAGGAGGAGGAGGAGGAGGAGCAGGAGCAGGAGCAGGAGCAGGAGGAGGAGGAGGAGCAGGAGGAGGGGGGAAGTTCCAAGTAGGGCTGTGCGAGACGACAAACGGTAGATAGGCTGTGCATAAGTTGGCCAGTCCCGGTTTCACAAAGTGAGAGGAGTTTCGTGCATTGCATTGCCGTTCGGGTGAGCCAGGAGAGGGAGGAAATTGGCCAATTCCAGGTCAGAGAGCCACCATAATGTCTCCAAATAATTTCATTTGACCGATAGCCCTTGTATCCATACGGTAGCAGGATCCCGTATATTCAGGGACGGTCGGGACAATTGTACAGGCAGGCTGAGATGTTCATTCAAGTGTGCGAGGGTTGAGATTGGAGCGATCCATATCGCTTTTTGCATAGACCGCGGATATAGAACAAATAACAAGCAGGCTACGAGCAGAAACAGAAGCATATACTGTATACGGTATTATCTCGCTCTCGTCCTCGTGCTCAGCAGTCGGGTTCACCCGCAGAGCTTTCCTAGGCCTTTGATAGACGGGCGGTGAAAGAGGAACCTTAGGAAGGGGTATTGATAAGTCTGTTTCACTCGATCTCGCTCGAATTGAGAGAGTTCCGTGGCATTATATCGCTGCAGTCCCATGAGAGGTTCCAATATATTCGGCGAAGGAGCGGTGCAGTCAGATACCAGGGCTAGTTTGTGAACATCTCCAATGAACGGCCACTCCTAATGTGCCGCTAGGCCAATCGATTGTAAAAAAAGAAGAGAGTACGTGAACGGTTTGCGATTCTCTATCGTCCAGAAGGGGTAGCTATGCCAGTTTGACCATACGGGGGTATTCGGGTATTAACCCCTCCAGCCGAGTACTGCGCTCGTTCGGTGGGAAGCACTGGACGAAATTGTATGAGCACTGCAGTGTCGTATCCTGACAATCATCAACCAACCAATATAGTTGCTTGGTGAATGATAAACCCAAGATATGGTTCGGTACGTGATGGTTTATCGAATCCGATCGAACCAGATGTGGATGGATCTCCTTGAAACCCCCCCCTCCCCCACTAAGGTCCTTGTCTTGGCTAGGTTTCTCTGTTTTCGTCCAATTTCAACCCGAATAAAGGGTTTCATTCAGAAAGATAATTCAACCGCATAACCGTCGTTCGACTGGCTACCGGCATTTGTGCTGTACAAGTATGATGACGCTGGAGATCAAGCCGAAAAGGGGACATTTGGCAGCTCTGTTCAAACTCATCCTCTTCCTACTGTACTGTAGCATGGCTCCAGCTTCTGAACGCCTGTGGCACCACTGCCTCACGGCACTGTACCTCAAGTTTGCTTGCTAACCTGACTTTCCCGCTGTCTCAAGCAAAACAAAAGAACTGAGTTCCGCTCCCCAGAAACATGTCTGACAAGAAATGATAAAGCGTTACGTTAAATTCATGAGGGGAGATTCTTCGGGGTAAATCAGAATCAAAATCAGAAAGGAAAAGAAAAAAATACATCTCTCTAGACAAAAGAGAGAGAAAAAAAGTAAACAAACAAACGGTCAGGTAATTTGGAGTGATAGGATATCTCGCGGTTGTTCCGCTTAGCCAGCCTCAGCTGCCCCGTACATCGTCCGTCCTGATCGCTATCATCTCTTTAACCCACATGCCTCCTCCAGCAAATTCCCCGTCTGTGAGTTATCATTACTCCGTCCAGATCTGATGGTGTTGCGGCCATCGTGCTGTTTCTCCAACTGACTCTGCTCCCAGAATACACCTCCGTCGTTCGCTCCGTCGTTCCACGTACCCTCTCCGCCATCTGTTGACCCCTCGGCATTCCTGCAGAGTCGTGCTGAGCCGTCCCCGCTGCTGCACTCACTTCCACAACAGCCGCTACTGGACGACGAGGACGGCGAACGCGAAGAAGTTGTCCGGTCTCGTATCAGGGCCTTGTATGGTGCTGACGCCAGAGTTTTCCGTCATTTAGCAGAGCTCACAAGGCCCAGCGGAAACGAGCAACGAATGAGGAGATCAGGTTCGGGCCGGATGCGCCAGTCCTTAAGGGACAGTGAGGCCAGGCAAGCGCAAGACCAGGCATATGGAGCTCGGATTCCGTCCTGGAGGCCTGGCCAGAGACAGTCGTTGTATGACTGGGCCCCAGCAACTCCGCCCGAGGAGGATTCTGAGAGTCGGCCCACAGCCGGACGCGCGCTGGCTGGTATGTTTGAGGGTTTAATCAATGCACGTTCTGAATCTTCTACTAGGAGTTCATCGTTCATGCAATCTCTCCGCCCGCCCAACCGGCGGCCGATACGCTCGCGACCACAATGGCATGGTTATTCTTGGGAGCGTGAACGAGAGAGGCAACGAGATGGGAGGGAGGATTCATTCACTTATCATGAATGGAGTAACCCCGAGGTAATACATCGCTCACGACCAATCAGGATACGAGGTGAGAATTTCAGAGATTCTGGTCCATCCAGTTCGTCTTCCTATGAGCTCGAGGAAGTCATAAAATACCTCGCCAAACTGCGATCCAGCAGTGGTCCCCAGGAAAGCCTGCTGCTCGCCGAGAAGGCCGGGTTTGGTCGCAGCGACGACTGGATGGAATTCCTCGACGAGGAAGCGCGATGTGATGATTTACTACTAGACACTCATTTTCTAAATGTCGCCGAAACCTCGTGGCTAAAAGTGGGTGGAATCTTTTGGGGTTCCCAGACGACCCCGCCAGTACTCCCGGCCGCGCCTCCGCGGTCCAACCATTCATCGGCCTCGTCGACCTCATCCCTGCCTTCAAACACAACTGCCGCTGCAGTCTCTCACCAAGATGAATCCCGCCGGGTTCCTGGAAGAACTTCCCCTTACGCCAATACCCCTCATAAATGGACTGTAAAAGTCAGCATATCAAGCATCGATTATGCCCAACTGCGCTTGAGTCAGTATATCTCATCCTACGTTATCACGCGTTTTTTTTCTGACCGGCCGGGTTTGCAGCCGGGACCATGGAGGCATTTACAGACTTCCAACCCTCGTCCGCTGAGAGGAAAACCAGCATAACAACATACCTGGAAGGAGAAATAATAGATTTCAAAACGCACAGCTTGGAGACCTTCAACTTCCATAGTAACATCAAGGACGATGCAAATAACTGGCGCAAGCTTGAACCATTTTCCCGCCTACCCGATGATCAACTCGTCAAAAGCCTAGTTTCCAAGAAGTTCATGAAAAACCTCACTGAAAACTGGATATTCATGAGGTGGAAAGGTGAGCCCGAAACCCCCGTTTATCAATCATTTACGTCAAGGGTAAAGGCTAACCTCTTTTAGAAAAATGCTTCATAACCCCCCAAACCTCACCAGAAGTCGGTGTTCTAACTATAGGCGGCTTCTACTTCCTTTCCCTCCGCCGCTCAGACGGCCAAATCCAGGGCTTTTACTACGACCCCCAAAGCCAACCATACCAAGAACTGAGCCTGAAGCCACAAAAGCGAATGTTCCCAACCTACGCATTTCGATAAACCCCCCTCTTTTACCCCCTTCTATTTTCCACTGGAATATATGGGAAAAGTCATTTAATTAATAGTCTCACTGCTTCTTTGCCCCCCTGACTCAATTTTGATATTAGTCTTGTTCCTATGATGCTTCGGATTATTATTTTTTAGGTGCGATGTGGTGTACTATACGGAAACATGCCCTTTTTTTTGTGCTCCCTACTTTCTATTCTATCCACGCCTCTGATATCTAAGTTTTGGGTTAAGTTAACTACGGTATTTTATCTTATCTTATTTTATTTAGTGGATATGAGTTAGAGGGTTGGGTTGGCTGTGTTTTTGTCCTGGTCGCTCGATCGTGAAACAGAATTACGAAAGAAAAAAAAGGAAAACAAGAACAAAACGGGGGGCGAAGAATCGGTAGGGGGGTGCTGAGGGGCAAGGCACAAATCGTGGTTGTACCGGTATTGCTTGTATCGTTCGTTCCCACTGCAGGACTGTTTTTGTGTAGGGGAGAGAAACAACAAAAGTATGAGAGTCAAACTGCAGTACACTGTAGAATACGCTATTGGTACCATTTCCAAGCGTTCAGGAGAGCCCGCGGCACGCATGCACTTGTGCCAATAGGCAACTTGTTGGCTAGTAGGCAAAAAACCCATTGTTATGCGCTGACAACTATGGTATCATACCATACCGGTAAGTTAGACGGACAGGAGCCCTGTAGTAGGGCTTGCACCCCCCGAACCGCACATCTGGGGACTGGCATCATACATATGATCCTCCATGCCACACCCCCCGCCCGTAACCCAACCACGACACACTAACCCACCAACGAAAAAAAGAAGAAAAAAAGAATCCTATTATAGCCAAACCCAGGCTGCCAGCTCTCGCACCCGCCCTTCCTGACTGCCACGGAACACCCACGTACAGTAGCCCGTGAATGCGAACGCTTTGGCGTAGGAAGTGCAGGTTTCCTCACGGGGTCGGATGAAGCAGGGGGATTTGGTGGGAGGTGAGGGCGGGGAACGGGATGGATGAGTCAGGCGTTGATCTGGGATGATGGCACTGGAGGTGGAAGTCGGATACCGGTACTGTGCTGTACTGTACGAGTACATCTGGTTGGTTGCCGACTGTAGTGTCTCAGCGCACTTAGGCGCTCTTTTAGCGCTGTGCAGTAACCCAGCAAAGGTTTCGAGAGAGCTTCCCCTGGGCGGCGTGTTAGGATCTGGAAATAGACTTGCCGCTTGGGAGGGGGCTGATTCGGGGTTGAGGGATTGATGGAAACGTGATCTATAGTTGTTTTTTGTTTTCTTCGCTCCCGCGGCGGTCAACCAAAGGCCTGGCGGGCGGCTCGGGATGTCTGAGGTTCCCGGACCTCATTTCCATAGGGCAGGCAATCGAGCTATGTATGATACCAACCGAAGATATATTGCCAACTCGCTCTTGGAGAAGTGCCGCTTACGAGGTTTTTTTTCTTTTTTCTTTTTTTCTGGCCCCAGGCCTCTAGGGTCCCCCGGGTTGAGGTTTTCGGACGACCGGGCTATGTAGGTGCACGTTCACCATTTGTCACTCGGATTTACCTACAGTCGGGGAACTTGGGAGAGGAGACAATTCGCAAAGCACGGGAAAAAGGAGGGGTTTTCAAAGGGTCAGGGGGGTATTGATGGCTCTGGAACAGGTTCCAGAGAAATCACACTGGACATTCAGGTCTAGTATTTCTAAATCTTGGCACCCTCAACCTATGCCATAGGTTTCGAGCGGATGAGATTGGTTGTAGTCGGCTCCTTCTGAATAGCACCGCTGTCTTGGCAGGGGTGTTACCTCCACTCGTGGTGGCTTCCATCAAAGTCGTTCAGCCACTTCGAGAGGCAGCTCACCACAAGATCTCCCAAGTCGGGCGGGTTTGCCTGAGCGTCCCAATAGCTGCGGGGAGGTGTTGCACCGGATTACCATCCGAGAATAACGGCATTGTCTAACGTCTCGAATATTCTACGGGCGACAATATCTGAGAAGACATTGCTCGAAAGCTGGCAGTTTCGGCGTGCTTTGCCGACCGTCCCGTCTTCCACATTCCCCTATTACTTGAAACTAGATGAGAGGTCCGCGCTGGAGTGCTACAAGAGGTGGCGGGGCAACTTACCACAGCTGCATTCGGAATTAGCCCTGCTCAGGCCAGCAGTTGGGTTGGGTGGAGCACTGAGCCGTGATGGCTGAAGTCCCCCTCCCCCCCCTCTGCGGATATACCCGCACGCCAAGTCTCACCATCAGCGCTACATCACCATCCCAGACCTCCTTCCACTCACCTGCAAACTCCGAGCAACATACTCGATGTAGTACCGGTAAATCCCACTTGGGGGCAGCTATGGTTTGGCCCAGTCCACCTGTGCACTAACTTACCACTCACAACGCCTGAACCTCCGGCTCCAACTCTGACTTCAAACCTCGTACTAGTCTCAATAAATGTCAACGTTTTTAGCCCGGTACCGTACGTACCGTCATTGCCGAGCACATGTTACTTTTGGACACTACAATACCGGTACCGGCAGTAGGCCACTAGTGGGTACCCACCCGATAAGGCAAGCCTCACCTCGTGCCACTGCAGGTCCCGAAAGGGGCCTTTCTCTAGTCGGAAATCCCCCGTTCCGCGGTTCCTCCGCACTACCACAAAGGGTGGGCCAGCGCTCCGGCAACATGTCGGCCCCTGCATTTTTCTCCTCTCAATCTATGGGGAAAGGTAAATTTAGCTAGTCTTATGGATACTATCAAGGATGTAAGGGGTGCAACACTCATTTCTGAGGAATATCGTTGATCACTGAATATGATTTATATCGTCTCGAGAGAGATGGGCAGGAAGCAGAAAACTGTAGTCTACGCCGGAGGATAGAGGAGACATTGTATCATACCCAGGGGATCCCAACGCTAGTACTCATAGTGGACATCTGTCCATACGCCTCTACACATTGGCCTCGGGGAGGTCAGACTGATATACATGAGTATAAGAGCTCATTCTCACTTGCTAACTTACTCCGGCTTCCTCGGGGACCCGTGTGCCAGCTATATAACCCAACGAGCGATCGCGGGTAGAGGGCGGGTAGAAAGGAGAAGCATAACCTTAAAAAAAAGGGGGGGGGGATACGTATATCAATAACAGCTTACTGCCCACGTGCAGTCCTTGTTTCCAGAGCTCGGAGCGGCCAGGATACCTGTTCGTCGGGGAAACAGTGGACACGAACGTATCATACCCACAGGAAAGAGCGGGAAGGGTTTGAGTATCATCGGGGCCGTGGTCCAGAGACTGCCAGATACGATCACAAGTGTACAGTAGAATTTGTCTAACTTATCCTAAGATTGGGATAATTGAAGATCACGCTAAGGCGCTGGGGCTATCCCCCCTCCTAGTCAGGTCTCTTATATAATCCCTAATTTTATCTGTTTCTCAGCGGAAGGTTTAAAACCAGTTGTATATATATATATTTATTTATTTTCCCAAAGTGATTCAATTTCCTTTTTGTCTTGAGCGGTTTAGTCTAATAAATTATATTATACTGTACTAGTACAATACATGACTGAAAAGTAGTAGAAGTATAGGTAGATCTTCAGACTAGTCTAGAGATATATATCATAAAAAAAAATAGTGTCCGCCTTTTTAAGTTTTAACAAATATCATACCTGATTTTCTTTGGATGTTCTGTCATATCCAGAATATGTTTTAACCAAGGAATAAGGGTACAGTCTATCTTCCATAGGATAGCAGATCAGAAATCCACCAGATAGGTTAAAAAAAAAAAAAAAGTAAATAATTAAATACGCCCATATCCTTGTCTTTTTTTTTTTTCCTAAAAAAAGGAACACATTGAACCTCTCTCCTAATTCACCTAATACTTGTAGCAAAACCGACCCTCCGCTAACTAACTTATCATACTGTACCTCCGAACCTTTTCCCAACCTGCTCGCTGTACAGTGCCAAGTTACCCTACGTATCGCCGGCCGCTTTCGAAATCGAATTGTGGCTGTAGTTCCGTTTTGCACGTGGGGGGGGGGCCGTACGGTAATTTGGGTATGACAATATGGGCATAATATTATGATGGACTTTTTTTTCTTTTCTTTTCAGACACGCACTGTACGAGTGCGAGTACGAGTACTGCACTGCACGTCTGAAGGCTGGCGGATATCGGTATATGACGAGCAAGTGCTATGATGGTAATATTCATGGCTCATGGTATGATATGATATGATATGATTACCTCGTTTTCGCGCCACCGGGTCTGAGCGTTAAGGTGGGTTTTGTCACGAGTGTGGATAACCATCTCTAGGATTATAGGAGTCTTGTGTGAAAAAAAAAAAGTATTGTAGAACGGGCCAATTGTTTCCTAGTGTTGGATTTCACCGGCATATAAAGTTGATTCCCCGGAATTTCGCACAGATTCAGTTGTCCAATAAGCTCCGAACCTTGCCGACCATCAACCTATCTCATTCCTAACAAACCCCTACCGACCCCCGCCTCAAAGGCGACCACTCCGGCGCCCTATTCGCCATTTGAAAGAGTTCTATAAACTATACAACGCCCCTATGTACACTCACATCAAACTACGAATATACTGGAGCGGAGAACCTCTCCATCTCTACAAGCTTGACCACCTTTGTACTGTGCCGCTCAATCATTCAACCTCCTCCCCCGCTCCTGCCAACTGCGCCACGATATTGACCACCCCTACCAATCTCAGCACCCTCGCCACCCCCATGGCCCATGTTCTTTGTAAACACCCGGGTCCCCGTATGCTCTTTAGATTGCGTTGTAAATCGCCATTCTCTAGAGGCCACAAATTTGCCAAGGCACTCCACCAAGTGGGTCGCACCCATGATGAAATCTGCGAATGAGGGTCGGGGTTTTGGTGGGTAGCAGGGGTCTCGGGGAGTATGCTGGAGGGATTGGTCTATGGTGGGCTCAGTGATCCTATCTCCGGACCCGGCCGCATCCTCTACGCCGGTGCCAAGAGCCGGTTCACTAGGAATCCCGCCTGCGGCTTCGGTATTAGACACTACGACAGTTTCCATCACAGCCCCCGGAGCAGTCTCAACAGCAAGATTACCCCTACTCCCTTCTGCAATCTCGTCAACCACCTTATCATCACCCTCCAGCTCCGTGATCCGCGGCGCCTGGGCCGACGAATCATCCTCCCCGCTATTATTCCAACAAAGCTTAAACTCCGACCTTCTTCCACCCGTAACACCCCCTTGAACCACAGTCTGGTAAAGTTTCATACCTTTCCAGCTGAAAGCAAGCTCGTGGCGATACTCCAAGCCGGTGGAAATATAGTTCATTTGTGTGGGCAAGCTCCGCTCCTCCCCCTCACCCCCTGACTCGCTGCTTTTGGACGGAGAGATCATCCACTCTGGCAGCCCAACACTAAGGTACTGTGACGCCTTGAGCTTGATATCAGTGAGAGGGTTTAGTGCACTCTCAGACAGATACCTTTGCAGTTCCGATCCTGCGACACCGTAATCGGGCTGGGGATTCGCGGGGTCACCCAGAATGCCCAGGGGCAAGGCTTTCTGGCAGTGGAAGCGCACGTCGCATTCTTCACTAGGGAACATGGCGTCTGCAATTGTGGATGAATGAATGGCCTGGAGAGTTGGTTGGACCACGTTGCCGATATCAGGATCAATGTTGAACTTCAATTCAAGAGGTGGATATCTGTCGAAGCATTCGGGGTATTCCCAGGGCGATGGTAGAAGCTTGACAATACAGGTTTGATAGGGTGCCTGTTGCCTACTAGTAGTAGATCCTTGCGCTCGCAATGAGGAGGAGCCGTCCTTGGAGATGGGATCGCTTATAGGCGGCAAACCTTGAGTGAAGTGAAAAAGACCGGGGACATCAGTCAGAAAAACTTGGAGCCTATCCTTGGACTCGACGAACTCCGGCGCCGTCAGGTCTGGAGCGGGCTGAGGATCCGAATTCTCGTGAAGAAGGTAGCCTAGTACGGCTTCATACCTAGTTAATAGCTCCGATCGATGCTGTGCCGATACTCGCAGGTCATTGTAGTCCAATATTTCACGTAACCCGGTTGTGGTGGTGTCCGTATCTTTCAGTTCCCCCCCAATCCGTGTGCGCAGAGTATCCTTCAGAATCGCAGAACCACCCCTCCGAAGGCGGCCTGGGTGGTTGATCTGCATCTTGATATTCCTCCATCGGCCCCATTCCACATCTCTGAAATTCCACGGTAACGCTGATTTTTCATGGACCGGATATAAGGCGCCTTTAGGGTCTCCCCTACCTTTAGGCGCATTATACAAAAGAGAATGGGACGATCGTAGCCGAAGATCAAAAGACACGAAGAGCAGGCGCCGTGCATCCTGGAGGGAGCCGGGATCCAGGGTAGAAATTAGGAGCTAAACCGATGTTAACAATCTTCTCCAGAGCTTAGAGGGGGCGGGCACGTGAGTACGGTTTTCTCATCCTTTTTCTCGATATATGTACCTGTGATCCTCGCAATCGGGGTGATAAATTGCTCATTAAACTTGCACAGTCGCTGGGCCCAAGACATGTCAAACTCCTTAACAGTAACCTTCTCCAGAAGGTCTTGAATCGCCTTCCGCAAGCGTTCATAATTCTCTAGAGTGGCATTAACACTGATACTGCCAGACTTAATATTAACCTTAACCCTGGCTTGGTACTCCTGCGACAACTGCCGCACAACCCGCCCATCTACAATGCCATCCAATTAGTAAATCTCCCCCATTCCAAGTGAATGAGCAAAGAGGAAAAAGGGGGACACACCTTTCCCAAGAATAAAGAATATATCTCTTCGCGTATTCGGAAAATCCCTATTCACCAAAACATCCAACCGCTCAGGGATTTCGTCCGACACCGTAATCCCCCACTTGACGCTCAGAATCGCATTGATGATCTCCCGCTTATTTGAGGTCGAAATGAGCTTCGGAGGGGCACTCTCCCCGCTGACTGTAGTATGGTAATACTCAAATAACTGCGGCTTTACAAAGGCCTTCGACAGCTGCTGTGCAAGCTGCACGTACCGCTCCTTGCTAACCCGGACGACGTCGAGCGGGCGCACGAGCTCAATATCGATGTTTTTAGCGTCTAGGTCCTCGGGCTGCAGGAGCTGTTTCTGCGCGTCGTCGAGAACTTCGGGTTCGAGCGGGTCCCGCACTAACTGCAGACTCTCATGACGAGGTTTGGGTGGGCCCGGTGTTCGGAGGATAAGAAACTCCGAAAGAGGTTCTAGGTCTATTGTTTCAGATCGGGTCTTCTCCTCCGAGCACTGGCGGGTGGAAACGCTGAAGCAGCGGGTGTAGGCTGGGTGTATGCGTGAAGGTCGTCGGAATTGGCGGCAGAGACGGGTTGCCAAATTTGAGGCGTAGGAGGATGGTGGCATGCTAGAAGTGGGCGAGCAACAAAAATGAGACAAACGGGGAGGAGGGGAAATAAAGGGTCGGATAGGAAGGGAGAGAGTTGAAAGCTAAAGCAGCAGTCCAGTCAATTGAGTTGATGGTGAGGAGGATTGTCAGGAACAGACATGCACCGCACCTTCCGGATAACAGAGAAGGTGGTGAAGCAGGATCCCTTGGATTTGTATTTTTTTTATTGATTTTTTTTTTACCCTTGATACCGGCATCCGGAATCCTCAAAAATGCCCCCAAAACTTCAGAGCCGCCAATCTTGGCAAAAGGTGGGATGCTCGGATGCACTGTGGTGGTACTCGAGTGCCTGTACCGTACTCGTACTGTACTCGAGTACTGTTACCGTATGCGTGGTGCGTGGTGGGATCACGGATAATCAACCGATATCAAGCCGTCGCTTAACCAATGGTGGGATACATAGTACGATACCAAAACAACAACCACAACAACAACTCTCTAAAATCATGATACACGAGAACAAAGAATTCCATTCCCCTCTCCAAATGTCCCTTTCCGCTCAACCCTCTCTCGAGCCTTCCCATCACTCAGACAATCGTGCCACGAGACAAACATTCGCCCCACGAACCCGCCGCCCCTTTGTCACTGCCTGCCTCATCTGGTCTCTGACAGGAACTACCAATGCTGTGTATCCCCCGCCCTCCCATCTCCACCCCCATTCCTACCTCTAGGGCGCAAACAAACCATGCATCATATCATACTGGACGGGTATATCTTCCGTCCCAACTCCTTCGCCCATCCCACCCTCTCCCATCTCTGTCACCCCCCTTAACCACAGAACATGTCCTCAGCCCAGCCGAATCCAACGGGGGAGAAGCAATCTCAGCCCTTACAAATACTTGTCTACACCCCGCAGTCCGCCAGCACCAAGGGCCCACCGCAGACCTCGGAGGTGTTCGATGCTCACGGGAGTAAAAACGGGGCAGGAGGGGGCCGAGTCCTGGAATTCACAACCAGAAACGGAGAAACACTGAGGATCCCAGAGTACACAACTCACATCGTCGGACCTCCTCCTTCCTCTTCCACCCCTGGAAAATTCAAAGGACAATGCCGCCAACCCGCCACCACCGCTCCCATAGCACCAATCTATCCCCACCACCACTATCCATACCCAGACCGCTTCCTACACCTCTATCCCTCCCACGAGGAGCCCTCCCCCCTCCCCCCTCCTCCTTCCCCCATACCCCCCCCTCCACAGCAACCTCTAGCATTTGCCACAACAACGATGACCATCCCACCAATCAGCGAGGAGGAATGGAACATGCTCAATTCGCCCGAGCCCCCGCCAGAGATGTTCGGACTGAATATGGGGTACCCCACTGTGACGGAAGAGTTATTGGAAAGTTGTCTGCCCGTGGATAGCACAGAAGAGGGCCGGCAATGGTGGCATGAGCTTTTGTCCGCGGAAGGGGATGGGGAGGGGTTTTGGTCGAGGTTTTTGGGAGGTGATGGGGGAGTGGCGGGGGGTGAGGCGGGTTGGGGTGTGGATGGAGAGGGGGAGACGCAGGGAGGGTGTGTGGGGTTCGAGGGTGGACTGGAGAGCTGAATGTGGTGGTGTTGTATCAGTATCCCTGAGGATTCGTCTAGCTTTCTTTTCCTCCCTTTTTCCACCTTCCTTTGGTCATTTACAAGTTCCAGTATCTTATTCATATAGATGCACCCCAAGAGAGAGAGGCTCCCCCAGAAACGATTGTAGTTACCCTTTCACTCAGGCCCTATCCGACATGCAACGCGGAAAAATTATTGCGATAAAAAGTTGAAAATGGTATATATTCCAATGTCATAAAAATACCCCCAAACTCGGAGGCCACCGCAATACCATATAATATGTATGATACATGTGGCACCGTAAAGCCAAACAAAGGGGAAACAGCCCCAAGCCCCACAGGTTCAAGACAAGCCAAATGTAGAGCAAATTTTGTACGATATTCCTACAGTAGGTTTTTACCCAAAGCCTTCTTTAGACACTACGACAATTAAAACCCCGATTTATTTGCGCCCTGCAGTCTACCATAGCAGCTTGGTATCATACCGCGAAGGGGAATCTAGGAAAAACTAGGACTCAAGCACCCCCCCTTATCATAATAGCTTCCGACAGCAATATTCTCGATATATAGTGAATATCGCAACGTTCGTGGGCACATCAAAACACCGCTCTGATAGTAACGTCCTTTCTATCGTAAACATTGAAAAAGGGCACTCCTATACTAGAAGACTGCCACGCCGAACAAGGACTTATCAGAGCAGAATATTTATGACAATATCATAACCGCCCTTTCCACTCGCGAAACCACGTACAGGTAATTGTTCATCACGCGAAGCCTGAAAAGTGTACGATGGACATCTTTGGCCCCCGCGCCTTCCCCTTCCCCCCCCCAAGAGAAAAAAAAACATGTGTAGAACCCCAACTCCATCCCTTACCCCCTCCTCCCCCCACAGACCCCACAGACTCCCGCATCCCCTGGATTCGTATAGCGCAGATCTCCATAGCAGGAACACTTCCATGTGTTCTTCATACGCCCAGGATCCAAAACGTTAGCACAGACGCAGCACAGCGTCGATGCTGGATCGTTGGCGAATGAGCATGCGGTACAGGTGGTTCCTGAAAGCTTGCTGGGGGCCCCGGCCCCCGAGAGGGGAGGAGGGTGAAGGGTGAGGCTTGGAGGGTCTGATGGTGGGTTGGGGGTCGGGGGTTTGTTGTGGGGAGAGGGCGCTTGGAAGTCGTCATCACTACTAAGGTCGACAATGGGTTTCCTTGCACTCTTCTCCGATGAGGGCTCTCGCAGCCGTTCTTGCTCCCGCCCCTTCCCCTTCCCATTCATACTCCCCTCGTCAAAATACTCCCCTGCCGTCCCACTTCCGCATACATCTTTCAACTCCACTAACTCCCTCATCATCCAATCCCGCTCTAATTCGCCATCGTCCTCAAGACTGACGGGAATGAGGCACTTCCCGCCGCCGACATCGACCTCCTTCTCATCCTCGTCCCAACCGCCCGCACCCTCACTATCGCAACTATCACCCACATCCTTAACCTCCCCATTGGTCTCCTCCGGCTTCTGCCCCTCGAGCCTCTTCAGCGCCGCCGCAGCCCTCAATTCCCTCCCCCGCACACTCTGCGCGATCCTGGGAGCAGCCCTCGACTTTTTCCCCTTTTCTAAGATGCTTCGTGTATCATCATCCGCGCCGATTTTCTCCCCTTCGCTGGGTCCGAATTTCCGCTCCTTGTGGCGTCGCTGGCGCTCGCTGTAGGTTAGCTTTGGCCTTTTCGCTCGCTCGTTGGCATCCTGGGCGCTTTTGCGCTTTTCGTGGGAGCGGTACGTCCCTAACCCCATCCAGTCATTCACATTCCGAAAAGCAGAGGGAGGTGGTGGGGAAGGTACCGCCACAAAGTGACTTTGGCATATCATTCTCGGCCAACGGCTGATCGTGCGTGTACCGCTCCGACAATAACGTTCTCCCCGCCGACCAGAAGCCTTCGCCGGTATACCCTTTTGCCCGGAGGACCCGGAGCTGGGCTGAGAATTTGTTGTTGACGGACCAGAAAAATCTGGAATGGTTCTGTTGTAAAAGCAAGGTTAGGTATTCGTTGTTGTTGGTGATGGAAGTTGGGGGGGGAACAGGGGAGAAGGAAAGGTAGACCATCTGCTTAATATGCGCAAGTTCATGTATCATAACCCGCTGTACGAAACTAAACGGCAGCCAGGCACCGGTATTGGGATTCTTGAGCACTAGCTGGATAACTTCTCCCGCGTTGACTATTGCAGCCATCAGTCAGTCCCACCAACCTAAATATCACAGAGAGAAAGGAGAACCAACAATTCCTCCCCCAAAACTCCATAGTCGCCGGGAACTCATCCAGCCTGCCCCGCAATCAGCCCGTGTACCCCACCCCACCAGTAACAATGGTAGAGCGACAAGCATACGACATAACCGCAAGTCCATTATCCCTCATAATCTACCCCACCCGACCCATCAGCCCAAGGAAGCAAGGGAGCGAGAGAAAAGGAAGGAAGGAAGGAAGGAAAGCAAAAACAAACAGGAAACACAATCGCCGCGATCCTCTCCAAATAATCCAACGCCACATCGTGATCCTGTCCCGGCAGCGCCGTGATGAAGGTAATGTTCGCGTTCGGGGGCCGTTTGCGGGGGTTTATGCCTAATGCCATGGCACGATATCATACCATAGTTAACTACGGGACGTGTACCGCAGTGGGGGTGGGAGTGGGGAAGGGATATAATATCATACGCTCTATTCCTAACGGCATACCGGTATGACAGTTTGCGTGTATAGGTATATATGATATATACAAGTTGTTGCGTAGGGTATGCAGTTTTCAGATAGATAGGTAGGTAGATAGATAGAGAGGGTGGACAAGTATGATATGATAGAGGAAAGTGTTGGCGCACTGATACGGACGATGAGAGCCTTCTCGGGGCTCAGGTTGATTTCGGGACGACGCGATTTTGGCGTGGACATCACGTGCTTGCCTGTTCACTGCCCTAACCTAACCTAACCCGACCCCAACCGTCCAGGTTGTTGTGTTTGTTTGTTAGTCAGATTCATGGGGGCTCACTCGGTTCGGAGTTTTGCGGGTTAGGCAGCCGGGTGGAGCGGAGATACGATACGTGCATTATGGCGTGGCATGGGCGATAGCACTCCCCCGGGTGAAGATGCGGTAGGCGTAAGGGGTACAGTACCACATGCTGCGCCAAAGGTGGGAAGTAAGACCCTTTTTGAGCAAGGGGAGGGAGGTTGGATAGGGGGCCCGATCAAGTAAAAAGTGACATGTCCGAACAATCTCGCACCCTTCCAGAGGGAAAGAAGTTCCCATAAACACAGTACAAGGTTGTAAGCGGAAAAATGGCATTGCAAAGGGACCCTACAATTTAGTTGGAAAGATTATAATCGAGTGACAACCGGTGATTTACCGGTGGACTACAGACTGGGTGGCACGGGCGGGATGCTGGGAATGCCTAAGCACGGGGTGAGAGGGAACAGGCTATAATGGATCGCGATGATAGTGCCGGAATTACTTAGCCACTAGTCCCATACAGCCTCTGCACACCATCGAGACGCTCTCATGTGTTGCAATTACGCGCACTTAGCAGAGGGGGCGCTCAGAGAAGATAATCCCAATACCAGCCGCTGGAGGCTACAGCTAGCCCCCCCCCCCCCCCAAAAAAAAAGAGAAAAACTCCTCGCCATACGGTATCTGGGGACGCTAAAGTTCAACTTCAAATTTTTACCTAGTGGACGGTTGAAAGGGCTCTAGCAATCAGTCCTAGAATCAGTTCTACAGAAAGTGTCATTAGGACTACCAGGCTCCCTGCGGTAGAGTTCGAGTGAACCTACCGTTTAGAGGCAACTAATTTTCTGGGATAGAAGCCGGGAGCCGTGAGGTCCCCCACGAGTGATTCGTGATGAACTACTCCCGCACCCACAAGGGCTCTTCCCCTCGCAAGTCAATAGCAATTAGAGACGCTTTCCCAAAGGGCAGTTGCCAGAAGCGTTAGCTGGCGTGTGCATCTGTGATATATCTTACGAGTATATAATCGAGCCAGCTCCCCTCGCTCCCATCCCGACGACGAAGGAAGCAAGAACTACCTCTCGCCTACAGGCCGAACGCCAAAAACACAGCGCTGAGCAAATGTTTGCCCGATCGTCTGTGCGAGCTGAGGATGAGGGGGGCCACCGAGACATCCTTGTTACTACGTGATTAATTTTGGTTTATATTAGTATCGCGGGAGGGTAACTAGATTGGCTGCTTTGACTGGCGCTGCCTGGGATAACAGGGAAAGTATTTCCTATAGCAAAACCAAGCATTCTAATCTAATCCAGCCGAGAGAGACAAATATCTGTCATACCGGTAGATTTCGGTATCACATTCGGGATTGCTTTGCACTCGAGTATAAGGGTGCCGGGGGAAGTGCGTGGGTGGACCCGACTAGGTAAGAAGGACGGCAGATGCAGCAAGACCTTAGGAGGGGTGGGGGGGCATGTACAAACTCGATTCTAGCGCTTCGTACCGATTTCCAAGGAGCCAAGATGAGTTCACCACTTTGATTGTCCAACGGTAAAGGAAATGCGATATGGGAAAGCCTACACATTCGTAGTATAACCGCATTGGGGGAGGCATGAGCCTGGTGGGGTGTGAGGGGGATAGCAATATCACAAAAGCTAGCCTATGCCTTCCCTTATCTATGGATTTTTTTTCCCAACCCCCCCCCCCCCCCACCAGTCGATCGGATCTAACGACCAGATCGACCATCCGGCAATGCTACCTTTGTGCCCCCCATTCATCGGATATGATCTATGACCATGATTGGATGATGTCGAATGCTCGTGCGGAGACGCTTGGTTGGTGCCGTTTCGGAGCTTCGGGTCGGATCTTTGCTGCAAGGGATCGCAGAGTAGAGGAGTGTTTCCTCGTTTGACTGATTGAACGCTGGTGAGGGGACGGTGGAGAAAGCAGGGCTGGACAAATGATCTGAAGACTTTTTTTTTTGGATCCTCGGGTTGTGGCACCAGTTGGCAAGCTGCCCTGAATAGTGAGAGAGAGAGAGAGAGAGAGAGGGCTGGAGATAACAAACCGGGATGCTTATATAATATCAATTTCCTGCAGTGGAAATGAATCAAGATGGGGACCGATACCAGGCATACTCGAGTAGATACTCAAGTGGTTGAGTACAAGTTTCACGTTTGAGGGCAGCGGTACCTGCAGAGTGTGTCCTTCCGCCCACGATATCAAAATACCGCTTCGGAGTCGACATCATGAATAGCTGATAACCCAAAATGTTTCAATTGGCTCGTGCACGTCCGGCACTGTTCGGCCAATCGGGCCATCGGAATCGTCCCCTCATACCGGGATCATAGCAAGGGGAGGACAGGGGGAGGAACCCAGGTGGATCGTTAGAAACCCTACCATAGACAACGTGGATCGACAATGGCTCAGGTTATTAGAGTACTCGTACCCCCCTATACCCCTCAGCAATAGGTGCGGGAGGTGCCTGAGCCGTTCTCCGTCCCGTGGATATCGATGGATTGATGAGGGCGGGCGCGCTGATCCGGTGTCTAAGACTTTGGCCGATTAGCTCAAGCGTTCTCATGGAAGGGGTGGTAGGGAAGATGATTGACTTTAGACACTTGTCAAGAAGCACTTATGGTACCGGTACTGTAGATTTTCCCGAAATTCGGGTCAGGGAGATGCAATTCCTGGTGCCTTTCTGATTCGCGGTAAAGCTAAGGCGGGAAGGCAGTAGGCGAGATAGGCGAAAGAGCGAGATTGTGAAAGAACCCCTGGCATCGGAAGGGGTTCACCACGGCAGTACCAAGAACGGGGGGCGGTGCACAGTAGGAAAGGTGTATGGCGAGAAGGACGGGGGCGGGTTTTCCCCAGGAACAGAGGTGAAATTAAGCTTAATCCGAAGTGTGGGCATACCGAGCGGAACGCATGGTGGCACACCAGGCTTGCCTCCGCTCTCTTGACCCCGACGTCCCCCTCCAGCACGGACTCCTTGATTTCCTTCTCGTCTGCCGTCACGCTGGTCGGGGATGATAAAACGCATTACTTAACGGCGGACCGTTTGCGGATGGAAAAAGTAATCATGTGGAGAAAAGAAAAGTTAACAGTCGCTTGAGTCGGCTATGTATGACAAGAATTCTGTTTGAAGCGGGCCCCCACGATTCGCACAATGGTCTACGCTGCCGTACTCACCTGCGGTGGAGGGCGCGGAGAGGATCTGTGATATACAGCACAGTTCGGCAGAGCACGTCTGAGGCGGGAGAATGGCGAGGCGTTTCAGCGATGAGGGGTTTGTTCTTCTCGTATGATACATGAGGTGACGTTTATTGAGGGAAAATCACTCGGGATCCGAAAATGGGCGTGGGGGAGTGTGTAGCAGACCGGGACCGCGTCGAAACATGGCAATGAGGAGTGAAGGGGAAATAAGAGGATTGGGGAATGGGGGGGGAATGGGTGAAAATTTCAAGGTAGACCACAGGTACATATCGTGCCCTACGGGTACAGCACTCGAGTAGTTATATAGGGATACTACAAGTACCAAAAGACGTAATGGGAATCATTGGATTCGCATTCACAGCATTGTCGTCACGTTATGGTGCGGCACTGTACCAATGGCATGGGCAGGGCGGAAGGAGGTATCATACCCAAGTACCGTACTGTACGAGTATAGTATCATACGGTAAGTTATATGATAATATGTAGAGAACCTGCAATCATCCCATACCTTACACCGGGAGTATGAGTAGGGCGCCGTGCCAATGCGATCCACACTGCCGTAGCGTGCCATAAGGGAGCAAGCGCGCAAGTCTCTCCCGCACACACTCGGAAAGATATGACGCTGAGCCTCACCACCCACTACTGGTACTCATCTCATCCATCGGGCGTAGAGCGTGTGCTGACCACCCCCGACGGGGCAGATGTGATACTGCGCTCGTGACTTTTAGACCTGTCTCACCCGTGGCCCCGAGATCGTCCCCTCTTGGGCTGAGATTTGACTTTGGAGACGTAGCATCACATTGGGCTATTGGTGCCGCGACCTGGTGGGTGTAAACTTGAATGCAGAAATCTGACCGGGGGGTGGGGTACAGGCACAGGTATCGTACCGTATTACAACCTCCGCTCGGTTAGAACAGGTCCACGGCGGCATGAATGGGATGGTTGTGAAATTTCGGGCGGTTGAAAAAGCCATGTGGCCACTGGGCGGTCGTGGAGAGCAGGAAGAAAGGATGGCGGTAATTAGAGGCCACGGTGAGTGAGGCTTTCAGAGATGTTGCTCATTCGAAGCTAGACCAGCCGTTGCGGAATACTTGGCCGCACAGGGATCGCGTTTGGTCTCTGGAGTGTTCGGCGAAACTAGCGTTACAACTTGTGCTGATTGAATATCATTTTCTTCTCATGTTCTCAACATAAGCACCGATGGACGCTCCTGCCGCAGCCAGCATGGATTGACCGAACCGGAAAACGAAGCCGGCGGGATGATAGAAGCGTTCCCCCTCCAAACAAGTTTTTTCCTGGCCAGAGTTATTTAATTCGCAGGAGAATAATCATGAAACTCGAACAATTACTTTTTCGCGCCCTGCCCCACATAGCGTACCGGTAGGCAGAGGAGGGCAAAGGATAGCCATAGCAGTCCGATACACAACCTGACTGGAGCCTTTTCTCTTACCCGCGTTGAGCCTCAAAAATAGCTGTTACCGTACCGGTACCGGTATGATATCGAACGTCTGGTTCGCTGAATGGAGACGGTACCGGTACCCTAGAATGCGGGGTGCGGGGTTCGGGGGAAAAGAGCGGGAGTTTTTGGGGGCGGTTTGGTCAGCGGTACAATTCAAGTTGCTTTTTTCTTTGATTTCTTTGACCTTTTTGTTCTTTTTCTCGCTTGGCTGGCTGACTGGCTCGCCCAACCGCTTCACCACTTTCCAACGTGCCGTTGCTTGGGAGGGAGCATGCCGTGGCAGGGTTGGGTACCGGTACCGGTACTTGGACGGTGGTGGATTGGGCGTACCGATACTCGAGCATTGTAGGGCGAACGGTGGGGGGAAAGGTTGGACATCCCCCCATTCACGGGGGCAGAAACTGGTCTAACTTACTATGGGAGCTACCGTATGGAGGCAAGGTGATTGGACACTTGGGAAGGGATTGGCAAACGGAAGGGGGGAATAAGGGTCCATTGTGCGTCGGACCGGGCTGGGCGAGCACGGCACTCGAGCACTAGTATATTTACGAGTGTGATAGGACTTAAGGGAAGAGATTCGGAAACTGGAACTCACGTGTCAACCATGTTGGAGGAGACTTGGTGGGCAGGACGGCTGTCTGTGCATGGTTACATAAAGAGGGTGTGGGGAGTCTAGTGATCTGCAACAACTTGTACAACTGATTGCACGCCTGGCCTCTATCGAACTGAGATGAATGCGGTGCGGTACTGTACTTGTACTCGTGCAAGTACCGTGAGCGGGCCACCGCACTCCTACAAGCACGCTGAACATGGACACGGGTAGCGACCTATGATACAGAACTGAGCGGGTGTTGCTGTTAATGGAGGGTAGGCTACCAGTACCGGTAGCGATTCTTACCGTCAATAGATGGGAGGAGAGGTCGCCCGTACGGTTAATTTTGCAACCGTTGAAGCCTAAAAGGGGACTCACACAGGATGGTGGTCCTGGATGGCCTCTGATCGGACAGGGTGATGGTGGGGGGAACATCTGATCAAGATTTCTTGGCTCCCCCGAACCTAAGCTGGGGGAGGGGGCGGGCGTTGGGCAATGCAGGATATAAATGTTGCAGGAGAGAGAGGGAGAGAGCAGAGCGGGCAGGGCATTGGGGGAGAGGGAGGGGGAGGGGGGACAAGAATATGAGGAGGGAGAGGAGGGAGAAAAGTCAACCCTAAGAGAGAGAAGTCTTCACCCTGTCTCTCTTGTAATACTGGTATCATACGGTACTCGAGTACGGTACTGTACTGTATCGTACTCGTACAGGTCTAGTTACTGGCACATGGGACTCCACCAGTAGGAACGGAGGAGTGAAAGCTAGCTAGACAATGAAATCTCGGGCCTTTCCTTCTCTCCTCTGAAGTTATGCGTGGTCGTGGTCACAATGCGGGCTATTGGACGGAAGGGTTGAAGGGCTCGACAGTTGAAGAGATGGTGCGTCCGTGTGGAAAACAATTGCACACCGTGCTGTAACCCACGATACATCTCTCCCGCCGAAGTCTACCATCCACTACAACACATAACGGAGACACTTCCTCCGCAGCCTGTGAACCATTATATGAAAGGGTTGATCATTTTTTACATTTTACATTTTACATTTTATTCTCGCTCGAGGAGGCGAGATTGAATGCCCTACGATCCATCCCTTTATTTATTTCCCGATCGGATCTCGCCACCTCAATGTTTGTCCACCAAAGTGCGCGAAGTTGATTATTGTGGGTGTCGTCGGTCTGTACAGCGCCGTACAGTACGGTACAGTACAGTACGAGTACAGTACTCGTATCGTCCTCGCTGCTCCTGTTGCTGGTCGTCGTCTACTTTCGGGGCCTTCGGGAAAGCCGTTTTTGCATCCTGGGACATCCGTCTGGAAGAAGTGACGCCCGTCTCTTCCCCTCTTGGTCGTCTGTCTCCCGTTTTCGCCCCATTTATTTTTATGGGAGAACTCTCCTTTGCCTTGGCGTAGCGTCGGTTGAAGGGTCAGTCCTGAAGGTGTTGGTGGATGGTGGGAGGAGAGTGTTCAACTCTGGTTACGCTATCTAGACCCCACCGCTCCTTCGGCTGCGGCCCACACCTTTGCCTCACACCTACCATAGTCCTCTCCACCTTCGCTGGTACAGTACCGGTACTCAGAATTTGGTACGTTGCAAGTACCCTACTTACATACAATACCGTACTCTCCCTCTGTCCCCCCCCCCTCTCTCCCTCTCTCATAGAACAACATATAGTACAGTGCCTTCCTCAGCTTGCTCATTCATCCCTGCTGTATCCCTCGTCCATTTACCCTTCGACTCCTGCTTCTCCTCATTGCACTTTTCCTGTTTCCTCCCCCCGCCTTCTTCTGAGAACTTGAGGGGAAGAAAAAAAAAAGAAAAACAACCCCCCCTTCTACGAGTACGGTATTATTTTCTACGGCAGCCTCTTGCGGCACTGGTCCCTTCTCCGCTGTTGATCCTCACTTCTCGTCACTTTACTCCAACTAGTTTTTTTTATTTTTTTTATTCGCTTCGCGGAGCGACTTCGCCTTCTTGCCTTTAGACAATTTCAGCGCCCCGCACTTGTGGAGCGGCCCCCAGATTTCCGGCAGCGGGATTGTCAGCACCCGTCGCACCTCGCACAAACCATTTGAGGGGAAGCTCTTGGGGAAATAGGAAAGAATTGAAGACTGAAACCGTCGGGAACCCACGGGCGACTGCCGACAAACCCTTCCCATCGGATACGGAATCGTCGGTCTGGAAAAATTTCCCTTCGGGTGTTGGAATAACGATGGCTGGACTCACAGCCCCAGGTCGCGATGGTGAGTCCTTCGATTTCCCGGTTCAGAGTAATGTTGTTTTGTTGGTATTACATGTTCCGCTATTTATCGTTCGGGGGACGAGGAAAAAAAAAAAAAAACTGTGCGGCATGTTGAATATGTTTTCTGTTTCATTTGCTGCATAAATTAATACCCACCGCTTGAGAGGGTGTCTGAGGGGATCTCTCGTATCGTGCATCTTTCATGTCGATGCTGGGTGGCATGCCTACTGGTGCCTCGCCTGATTCGGAACACCGCTGATGCTTCTGGGCGTAGGTGAGGGGTCAGATATGTTGGAGGGCCTTGCCCGGCCTCGGTCAACTCCACCGATAAAATCACAGAGCCTGCACCTGAGCACGAATAGTGGTGGAAATTCTTATAAACCGAAAATCAGGTTCTCTGTTGATTCGTCTATGGACCCCCAGCAACACCGTGGCGGGGAACAAATGACACAGTGAGTGCTTGCAGAATTGTTTTCACCTCCGGAGACTAAAACCCGCTGTGCCTTAGGAGTCCAGTCGCAATAGGTGAAGGCGACCATCTCTACACTTCAGGCCTACGACGGATAAGGCAGCAGACTCCCCTGGCCGGCACACAGTCATTTGTGATACCACACTCGATGTCGGTTCCTGGTACTAGAGTCAACTCTCTTTCCATCCCGCCGACCTCGCCAACGCTGGGGTTCTGTGAGGATTTGGCCAGGTTCCCTACAGAGTCTTTACATTCCTTTTCCTTTGCGCACCAGTCGGAGGATTTGATCCACAGCCGGCAAAACATTCTTAAGAGGAGTATAGAGTTTATGAGGGATAAGTTGGGATGGGGCTCACAGTCACCGATGATTACATCAGCTCAGGCCAAGGTTGAGGGAGATGAAGATGTTGCAAAGGTGATGGAGTTGCTTAGGAGAGCCAACTTGGTGTCTGAGGAGAAGACCCCCTTGATGAACGGGCCGGTGACGGGCCCGGCCGGTTTCGAAGGGAATCCATTTGAAAAGAGCTTTGCTCCGGAGACACCAGTTTCACCCCGAACACAGGCCGCCAGCCCTCCCCCACCGCTGCAGAGCCCGGATCGGGCTGGTTCGTTCAATGAAGAAACCCGCTCTGAAAGTACATCTCGCTCTACGACTAACGATTCTACCTCAACAACCCATTCGTCACCCCCACCCACCCGGAGGGCGAGCCTCAAGCGTACCTACACAGACACTACTCCCCTGACAGTCCAGACCAAACTCTATGAAGCCCTCGCTCAGCCATACCTGGTCAGCGATATGCCACAATCCGCTACTGGAATGGGCCCCAGACCGATCATGAGCAAGTCTTCCGTTCATGGGCATACAAGCCGATATACCCTTGCCTCTCAGGCAGTATTTACTACGGAGGCGCACCACCCGTGGACAATACTTGCTGCTAACGATCTGGCTTGCCTTGTTTTCGGAGTGACGAAGGCCGAAGTGCGCAAAATTGGTATTCTCGAGGTTGTCAAAGAAGAGCGTAGGGAGTGGCTGGCAAACAAATTGAACTCGGGTGAAAACTCGACCTCCTCATTTCCGTACCCCCACAGCCACCATGGCTCACCTAATGTTACATCGGCTATGTTGCAAAACGGTCTCTATGGGAACGGCAATAGGCGGGTCAAGTCTGATGCATATTATACGGGATCACCAATGAGAAACGGCGATTACAGTGCCGGTGTCGCACAGCCATCGATGCATCATAATCAGAACAAATCGAGAGGGGTCATACTTTGCGGGGATGTTGTCCCGATCCAGAAGCGAAATGGGAACACCGGTGCTGCGAGTCTCTGGGTGAAGGAGAAGCGAGGGGGCCTGATTTGGGTGGTGGAAGAAATTAGCGAGGATGTGGCCTTCCTATACACCTCTGACGATCCAGATTCGGCTGGAAAGGTGGTGGGTTTTAGCGGAAGCATGACAAAGATTTTTGGAGAGGACAGCATTCCTGAGGGAGGTGTCGACGTTTCAGACTTCATTCCCACGATTCCGCGGAACGAGGATGGTACAATCGACTTGGAGCAAACAACAGGTATTCACCAATTCACTGCAATGAACAGTATCGGGATGCGGATTCCATGCGGTGTCGAGCCAATTCCTGGCGAGCGAGCGTTGAGAGTGTCGTCCTTCCCACATATTGCCGGCATTATTGTTTTGTCAGCGTCAACGCTCCGGATTACCAGCTCGAATGCTGTTTTCTCGGCTGCGCTTTTTGGGCATCTGAATCCAGTAGGCTTGCCCATTACCGAGATTATCCCGCAGTTCGATAGAATCCTCAAGTTCATTACCGATGAAGACAAAATCGATCTCGTCGACGGCATTGTCGTTCCAGAGCATTCATTCCGGAAGGCAAAGGCCGTGCTTGCGCTGAGGGATGGAAAGGGAGATGCCGTTTCTATATTTGTGAAGTCGGGTGGATTGAGTGCCAGACATAGAGATGGGGCCGAACTGAGAGTTGACGTACAGATGAGAGTAGTCATGTCAGAAACAAAGGACGAGGAGGCTGTAATCATTGACGATCCAGACGAGGTGGGTGCGGGAGGGGGTGAAGTTGTCTACGCTCTTTGGATCACATATTCAAGACACATGCATGCCTCCTCCTTAACCTCAGATCCTTCCAATAGCATTCTTCGAAGGCCAATCACTCCACCTAAACGCCCTAGCCCCGGCCAACCAAGCACTCCAATTGTATCGGATGCCCAGAGGGGCGAGAATTCTACGCTTTTGACAAGGCAATTGGAGGCCATCCATCAGTCACCAACGCCGCCGAGTTCTGAAGATGAGTCCACGGAACCAAACGGCCTTGTATCAACGCCCGGCCCCCAAGGTGTGTCTAAGCGGAAAAAGAATATCCAAGATTTCGTGATCCTGGAGGAGATGGGCCAAGGAGCGTATGGCCAGGTTAAACTTGCAAGATACAAGCGAAACCAGGCGAAACGGGTAGTTCTCAAGTACGTTACCAAACGCCGGATTCTAGTCGATACCTGGACACGCGATCGCCGCCTCGGAACAGTCCCCTTGGAGATCCATGTTCTTGACTACTTACGGCGCGACGGTCTGAAGCATCCCAACATCGTTGAAATGACCGACTTCTTCGAGGATGATATCAATTACTATATTGAGATGGTACCGCACGGACTTCCTGGTATGGATCTTTTCGACTACATCGAGCTCAAGGTGAACATGGATGAGGATGAGTGTAGGAGCATATTTGTTCAGGTCGCTCGTGCGCTTCATCACCTCCACACGAAAGCTGGGGTGGTGCACCGGGATATCAAGGACGAGAACGTGGTACTTGACGGTGAGGGTAATATTAAAGTTATCGATTTCGGGAGCGCAGCATATATTAGGAATGGGCCATTTGACGTCTTTGTGGGAACAATAGGTACGTGGTGCTACGTTTTGATGAATTTGGAACCTGCCCCTAATTCAAGGAATAGATTACGCGGCACCAGAGGTTTTAGCTGGTAAATCGTATAAGGGCAAGGAACAAGACGTTTGGGCACTTGGCGTATTATTGTACACCATTTGCTACAAGGAGAACCCATTCTACAACGTAAGATGGACCATTGGGCGGCACAGGGAGCCAAGAGTGTGCATACTAACATGGGTCGTGGGTCACTTAGATTGACGAAATAATGGACCGCGAGCTGCGAATACCATTTATCCTCTCCGAAGTGTCATTGGAGTTAATACGATTAATGCTCGACAGGGACGTGGAGCGGCGCCCTACAATCGAGCAGGTCCTTGCCCACCCCTGGTTCGACGGCCTACCAGACCCCGAGGAGGCATTGCTTGCAGAATCGGCGGTGCAGGCCAGTTTCCCTCGCCACGCCAACTAGTGTGTTGGCCGGCCTGGGTAAGGGGGCATGTACAACGTGAATCACATTTCATAGTTTTTTTTTTGTCTTCGTTTAGAGATTGCTTATTGGGTGATAGAAGTGAGAGAGATGTCCGAGTACCCAAAAAGATTGCGATCCATCGATTAGAGGCAGTCGCATCCACTCTGTTTTTGTGGCACGAAAAAGAGAGAAAAGACAGATGGGACATGGGTATTGATTGCCTTCTGACTGTTTTTCCTCTCTCCTGCACATCTCCTTTTGGCAACGGCAAAAGCGTTAGGTTTACTCTTTGTCTTCATACTCATTATTATGGCTTGTTTTTACTACTCTCTTTCTTTTCCCCTTCTTTTTATCATACTTCCGAACTGGGCTTTCCTTGTAGAAGCTGAGCTTTTTTTATTATTTTTTACATGTCATGGGGTTCTGTTATCCTTTTCACTTCTTCGTTCCCTTGATTTAAAAAATCGTGGTGCGCGTTTTTTATTACCGTTCCCTTTTCTGCCTCCTTAGCTTAGTTTCATCTCAATGGGATCCGGAGTTGCTGTTTTGAAGTTATAAACGGCATGGGAAATTCGCGTGGGCTGAAGATATATGATAATGTCATGGTGGGAGTATTATTTTTGTTGCGCATACTCTCGATTATTGGGTTGTGAATGTTTGCTTCTACACGAATTATTGGGCGTTTGTAGTTGTTGGGAGCGCGCGGGGGCAGGAGTGGATTGTTTTTTTTTGATTTTCATTGTTGTATTGTAAATGGGTTTGTGATAAGGAATAAATGTTTGGTATCATACGTGTACGAGGCTGGCGCAATTTTTGGTAATTTTGTATGGGAAATGGCAAGGCTTGGCGCTATTTTCAGCTTCAACCCCAGAATATTGCATCCCAAAGTAGCTAAAAATTCTTTAATAATCTGCGAGCACTCGGGGAGATATCCGAAAGAACCTTGAACCATATCATTAATTTTTCATTTTTTTTTTTTCACAACTCCAGAATGTATCATATTGAATGGAATGTGCGAACTAGCACGGGTTGGGTCGTTACATGCCATTTCGCTCATCATTTTCGTCACCAGCCTCGTAAGTTACTCGGGGGTATGATAACTTAAGGGTATTTCATGAGCAGTGACTATCATAGATCATCACCATATCTCACTCGGCGTGTCCACACCCGAATAGTGACAGAGTCAAGAATGTGAAGGGGACGTTGTATGATAAAGCCCTGCTCGGGCTTCGGTGAGTCCAGTATGATAGCTACATACAGACAGACAGACCCTCGAGCGAGCGAATGGCTCTATGAAATAACTACGGGAAGGAAGGAAGGGGAGGAAGAAGAAAAAAAAAAAAAAGGATGAGGACCATGATACCAGTCCTACCATGGCCACATGGGTACAGTACTGTACGGAGCGCGGGATACGATATCGACCAGGTGCGATATTCGAGAGCGCTACTACATATAGTAAATGGCCATCAAGCACGAGCACGAGCATATTTTCAGCCCATCCACCACCACCACCACCTCCTCCTCCACCCCCCCCCACCCAGACAGAATGAAGAAGACCCGTCACAGACACCTAACCGTATGATACCATACCCAGACGTGATGATGATGGAAAATGCCATCCATGTTTTCCGGCAATCCCGGCAGCGCATCGGCTCATTAACGACGCTGGCTGTCCAGGGTGCGGCGGCAAGCCAGCCAGCCAGCCAGCAGTTTTATTTCTTTACCCCCTTGGTTCACACGACGCAGCACGACGTAGTAGCATCACGTCACATAACTTTGAAGCCATGAAAATATCCGTTTTTCCCCCAAACTGATTATCGTACAATACAAACGAAAAAGAAAAAGAAAAATCCTCCTCTTCCTCTCCCTCTCTCACCCCCTCAATCGACCGATACAATCCAATCCACATTGCGTACAATAAGTACCATGCAAGCGTTATAAAACCATTCCCTCGTGACACTATACCTATATAATCGGAATTACAAGAATGAGAGCGGAAGCAGAAAGTCTAGCGAGTTCTAGCTGGACAAGTAATAAGGAAAAAAAAAAACACCAGCCATACTCCGTTGATATCAACTGAAAGAAGGGCGAAGGGGGAAAAAAAGATATGTTATGTAGTTAAAGGCCATATGAAAATCTTTTAAGAAAAAAAAGAAAAAAAGAAGAGTTCAAGGATGAGAAAAGAACGGAAACACTGATATAAAAAGATGTATAATAGAAGAAGATGGAAGGAAGAATGGAGCCAATTCCAACCATTGTCCATATTTAATAGCGGATAGAAAAAAAAGAAGAAAAAAAAAGACAGAAAGGATTTCCGTGTGAATAGAAAGCAAATTGAGACGCCATTTATCAGCACCCACACCACCCCCGAGCAGAATTAAGACAAAAACACCGCAATGAGGGAAGGAAAAAGCAATCGAAAAGACAAACCCCCGCCAGAACCAAAGCCAAAGCACCGAGCGACAAACAAACCGGCCGACCCCCCCGATAGTCACACTTTAGTTCATCTTCCCAGCCAACTCCATAAAGAACCAATCACAAACTCAACCCAACTGCACAGGAAATAAGTAGATCACCTCCGCAGCAAACGCTCGCCAGGTAACGGCGTGCGTCCGAGTGAACCACCCTGCTGCGCGCCATCCAGGTCCACACTCTCCCTCAATCCTCGGGCTAGCTTACGATTTCCAGCACGCCCCAGACTGCCGCTGCGATATCTCGCAGAGGTATAGTCCGAGTCAGCGGCAGTGGCCATCAAGCGTTCGTTCGTAGGATTGGTGGCTTCGAAAGAGCCGTTGGGACGTTCAAGGAGGTCGGAGCGGTCGACGGTGGCGCTGAAGTAGCGCCGATTGCCATGGAGGATTGGAGATGGGAGAGCAACACTGTTGGTGACGTAGTGTTGCCTCCGGTGGGATACCTCGGGCCCTGGCGAGCGATCTGGGGTTATGCTCATGTGACGGCTGGCTGGGTACTCGCGGTGCCGGTGACCCATTATGTCTGTTGCCGCGCGGGAGGGAGAGCGGAAGCCTTCACGACCTTCCTCATCATCTAGCATCTGCCGAGTCTTGAGGAGCATGGAGTTTCGGGGACGCAGAAGGCCCGGGGTTGTGGGGGTCTCTTGGTCCATGCTTAGGGACAGTCTTGGGCTCGAGCTGAAACCAGCTGCTGTAGATATTGAAGCGATGCTTCCTTTTCGCTCAGAGAGTCTCCCTAACCCACGGTAGTTGCTCATTGAGCTGTCCCGGCCAAGAATGCTCTCCCTGCCGAGGATACTCTCGCGCCCTCCTAACACGCTCTCACGTCCAAGTATGCTCTCGCGGCCGAGTAGGCTCTCCCTGCCAAGCGCACTCTCCCGACCTAGTATGCTTTCCCGGCCATGGGATGTGTCTCTGCTAACAGGCCGAGCACCGTTGAAGTGTCGCGCGACGTGATGCGAGTAACTTGTTGCGCCTAAGGAGGCTCTGTTCTCGGTGAGGGCAATACACAGCTCGGTCAGACTTCGGCAAACACTATCAGCCTTGCGCCGCATCTGTCTATCGATAACTACCCCTGGAGGTCCACTGCCAAGGGGTGTGCCTGTACTGCCCACCGCACTTGCCATCGCAACAGCATCCTTAGCAGCAGCTTCCAAGTATTTGAAAACGTCCGGGGGTATCAGTGGCTTCGACTTTGTCAGAGCAGCATGTAACAGTGGGTGCGAGTTGGATGAAGGATGACTAATTGTCGAGCCGGGGGGCGAGATTCCGGTAGCGGAAGGGTTGTTTTGACGCCTAGGCGATGATGAAATTGTGGTAACGGTGGTTGTGGCCGTCCGCGGTCGCTCCCCCGGCGAACCGGATGCGTTGCCTGTCGCTCCGACTCCCGATGCAGGCATTCGCCCAGTCAATTCCAGTCTTCGGATTCTTGATTTTAAATCATCTAGCTCATCCCATACCGTCGATGGAGCAGTGGTCGACACCGATGAGGAATCCTCCTGTCCCCCGCCCCCGCTACTGGTGCCCCCACTGTGCTCCATTCTGCTGGCCGCGCCAGAGGAATCTGTTTGGTCATGGTCGATTATAGATCCGGGTGATTGGTCGGCTGTATTGGGTGAGGAGTGCAATGATCGTGGAGCAATCCCATTGGTGAGGCCATTGCGTGACCTCGTGCCGGGTTCGGCCAGGGAAAAGCTTCTAGTGTGACTGGAAGATGCGGGGGACTGATCGCGCCTGAGCATGCTGCTAAGTGGTCGAGTGAACGATGCCCGTGGGGTAACAACCCTTGGGTCAGCTAAACGATCCGTAGTCCCCGACATCCTACGGTCGCGATAGCGTGTCGCGGGAGTTGGGGCTCTAGGGTCGCGCCAAATTTCATCGTGAGGACCGACGGGAGAAGAGCCACGATTGCTCGGTGAACGTGTTCGCGATGCGCGTAATGGCGAGGATGAGAAGGCATCGGCAGGAAGAGAAGACCGATGATGCGCATGATGAGCTTGCCGAGCCTGTAAATTTTGTCAACAAACAACTACGTCCCAAAAAGCGCCCGGATTTCACAAAGCAACAAAACGGCAAGAATTTTCACAGAATCACGGTGAATGAAAGGCTGGAAGGAAACGCACCCAAGGCCTCAGTCCTTTACTGTTTTCGTGTTGACCCGCGGCAGAACTCGATCTCGCGAGATTGAGGAATAGATCCTCCGTGCCGGGCTCTCCTCCATCGAGGCCCCCATCACCCCCGGATTCGGAAGTCCCGTTCCGTAAATCTTCCAACCCCCGTATTGTTTGTCCGCTATCCCGCCCGGTATCATCATCCTCATCATCCCCATTATTACTGGTCGAGTCCGCCCTTAGCGAACCCGTCCTCGAGGTCGTTGGCTCGCCCTCCACTCGCGCCTTTAAACTTCCTCTTCTCGAAAAATGTGAAACGGTGCTGCTGCTACCAGCGCTGCTCCGATCACCGGTTGTGCCACTAGCTGGAGGAGCAGCCCCTCCCCTATGTACATTCCCTCCGCCAACCCCCAAGCCCCCATTGTGTGGTGAGAAGCGATTATCCATTGCGATATTCCGTCGATAAGCGAGTGAAGGTGGCGGCCCGGACGTTGTTGCTATACCATTACTACTGAAGCGTGCGGGCGCCCTTTTCCCGGATGGTGTGGCTGACGAGGGTGAAGAGTGGGAGGTTGCAGGTCGAGAGACGAGTAAAACCGGAGACGCAAGTTTTGGCTGCGAGGGGGCCAAGGAAGTGGGGGAAGGGGAGGGGTTGGCAATGACTGAAGCGTGACGGCGATGGGTACGGGTCACGGCGGGGGATGGCGGGATCGTTGATGTTTTAGGGTGTTTTTGCGACGGCGGCGCCGGAGGAGTAGAGGAAGCAGGTTTGAGGACGTCGCGCTGAGGGAGAGGGTGATGAAGACTACCAGCACGGGTTCGACCGGTACCGGTGATATTAGGGCTCTGCTGGCTCTGTTTAACAGCGATATGCCTGTCTCTCCTCGCACTATCCCTTCGTAGCCGATTACCGTTAATAGGAGTGGAAGAGCTGCCAATACCGTTGCTAGGGGGCCCGTTGCCGTTGCCGTCAAGGTTGTTGTGGTGGTGGTGATGGGAGGAAGAAGGACGGTCTTCGGTTCTGCGCTGGGACATTATCGCTGCTTCTGCTGCTGCTACCAGTCGCTGATCCCACCACCATCGATTCTCACGGATTCGAGGTGGGAAACCGAAGGAGTGAAGGGATGGGGAGGGTGGGGGAATTGATGCGTGCGGAAAGTAGAAAAAAAATACTATAAAAAAAACAAAGAATAAATAAAAAGCCTGAGCCACTTCCCCCTTACGATTGACCCCCCCCTAGGTGCCTCAATCAATCAAATGAAATACTAGTAACAGAATTGGCAATGCCCGCTAAAAGGTGGCAGCAGTACCGGTCACTTCAAAAGAACCATAAAAGAAAGGCTGTGTCGCAATTCCCTCTCTCGGCTCCGACAAGAATTGCTGTATCTGCCTGCCAGGAAGGCAGCTGTCCCAGTATGATAGACCTCTCGGTTCTGTCTGGATGATCCTCCCTCCTAGACCCTTCCCTCGCATCCAGCGTTTCCAGAAGTATGATACCCTTCCGTCGCGTCTTCCAGTTCTCAAAGTTGTCACCCCTCTCCCTACTCCTTCCCGCTTCCTTCCTATCCGGCCACACGACCGTCTCTCGTGCTCCCTACCCGTACACACCCGGGCGAACCTAGTGGCGGTAGAGCCGGGGAAGCCGCGTCCCACGACAATGACCCGTATTGCGGGTTGATTGATTGAGCGATGGGGTGATTAACGAGCGAGCGAGGAGTGGAACGAGATGAAGGCCGAATAATGGACGATGGATGATGGATGATGGATGATGACAGCGAACCGAACGGTCTCCGGATCAAACAAGATACGATAGATACTGTACTAGTACAGTAGGAGCACGGATGGGCGGGAACGAGAGGGCAGATACAGAAATGCAGTTCCAAAGCGGGTCCACCTTTTCACCGTTGCGGCAGGGAAATGGTGAAATAGGATGAGGGGGAGGCGAAAAGAAAAAAAAAAAGCGAGGAGAGAGTCAAGGCGCCTGTTCCGGCGTGAGAAACGCAAAGACGCGGATCAGATCGTAGATTTCAGGCATTCAGCGGACCCCCTCACAACAAGGCGGAGGGAAGGAAATATTACTACTATGATACTGTGATATTTTCACTTTCACTATGATATCCGAGTCCATCGTCACAGGGCTTCCTCTCACTCCCGGAGAGGGAAAGAGAACGACGACAATGGGTCCAGCGATTGTCAAGGCCGTGGAGATGGAATCTCCGCCCGTTTTAACCGTGGACATTGATATGATTCGCAGACACTCGTTCCCCCGTTCCCAACCAGCCAACCAGATAACACTGAGCTGAGGGCTCATCTAACCCTTCTTCTTATTATCGCATATTTCTTTTGATGACAGCTGCCCGGTTGGGCGTCTGTTTTGACCAACCCTTCCGCCCCGTACTCGGACTGGAAATAACATGTCGAGATGCCAACAGACGCGAGAGGCTGCTCGCAAATTCGATGATTTCCCCAGTCGCAGGTTGTTACTGGAAATACTGTAGCCGAGCGCGAATGTCATCCTCGGGTACGGCCAAGTTCGAATCTCTCCCACTCCAATCCGCACTGGCGAACGAGTACGATATGATGATAACATTATGATACAAGTACTACTGTATATTAAATGATCTGTAGGGCACCGCACTGTTGAATTGCAGTGCCATGGTCTACCGCTATGATAATGGGTACGGTAAACGAAAAGAATAGAGATAAAAATAAGGAAAAAGGCCCTATTTAAAGTACGGACCACCCACACGTCCTGTCCTCCCTCTCCCTCTCCTTCTCCTTCGCCTTCTCCCTCACCCCTTCCCCTCCCCCAACATCCAGAAATAAACGCCCGCCCCAACCATGTGTCCGCTCTCCAAACGGGCGGATGGACACAGGGACAGACTGATTTCCAACCCTGCCCCATACCCAGACCCATCCATACCCATACTTGTACCATACCCCACCACAATATCCAAGCCATCTTTGTCCAGCACGAGCACAGCCAAACGTGAGAAGGGGAGAGCTTCAGACCCGTTTCCGAGTTACTTCATCCCCTTCTCGAAATTCCTGCCGCGGATCAAGTTTTCCGCCTATACTCAATTCCATCTATCCCCCCTCCCCCCTACGCTACGGTACCGGTGCGGCAAGAGTACCGTAGCAGATTCCGCTTACGGGAGGGAGGCGAGCTCGTTACACTTCTGAACCACCGGCCAAGTCTAGGGTGGTACTGTACTTGCACCCCTTCCCCTTCCTTGTGTCTTATGGCCAAACAAGGGGAATAGCATTCTCACCAGAATGGACCGAAAGCTCTCCGGTACTTGTACGAGTACCTGCACCCGTACCAGTGCTCATGCCTCCAAGCCAAGAATTGGCACCCGTTCGTCGTTTCCCTTGGCCTGTATCGCCATTCCAGAAAGGGTGCCAATACATGCTGCACTTTGTCATACTAGTACAAGTACAAGTACTGTACTCGTACACGCACCGATCCGTGCACGTGATAACAGCAGGGGTTACGGCAGTCTACGCTGTTCAGATGTTTTGACAACGCAGCAAACAACCTTCTCTGCTGTACTTGTAGGAGAGCAAAAAAAAAAAAGCTGAAAAAGCAAAAAAAAAACCCTTCCCACTGTTCCCAGCATCCCAATCCTCCCGACACACAAATCGAAAGTGCAAGAAAGCACTCTACTTGACACACGCCCTACATAACTTTACCTGCAAACCCCATGCTCTTGCTTCTCCCTTTCCCTCCTTTCCCTCACGTTCTTTGCTTCTTTCAACGCCCGGGATCAAATTTTTGTCGAAAGCCGAAATCAAGCCGAGTCGGTTTAAATTTCACGATTTAGCCTTCTTGTACAAGTACGAGTACGGTGGCATGCATACAGCACGAAACTTAACCGTGCAGGATTCGAGCGCCCTACTTATTGCCATGCCATGCTTGAGGTCTTTATCGAGTTCCTCCTTCTGACCCCCCCCCGCTTTGTTCCTCTGTGGAAGTCACGAGGGGGGCACGCCATACCCTACCGTGCGGATCGGGAAAGAGGGGGTAGGGGGAGGGGGGTAAAGTGGGAGGAGTGACTGAGGCTAGATGCCGATGTCGGTGTCGGTTTTAGTGCTCGTGCATGCATGGAGTATTGTACTCGAGTACAAACTACCGTATGGTATCCCAATTTTTACTCGAGGCTCAAATGCTAAAAGTGTCCCCATACCGGTACAACTGTCCTGCAGCCCAAGGCCCCCTTTCCTCTTCACCTAGAGAGCCATTGGTCGCTTCAGGCTTGCGGGAAGGAAGGGAAAATATGATACAATAATGGTACCCCGATACAATGCTATATAAAACCTACGATCCTATCTCGTATGGATACAATATATATATACAGGACCATCCTCCCTTCCCTTCCCTTTCCATCCATTCCCAGAAACTAGAAAATAAGACTAAAGCCGAGGTAAAACGAAAAACAAGAACAGAGAACTAAATAAAAGGACGATAATAATTTGAAAAAAAAAAAAGAAAAGAAAAAAAAGAGGAGGAATAAAGATAAACACCAGAATATAAGGAGGTAAGTATGATCACTGGTTGGAAGCAAAGAGGGAAAAGTCTCAAACTCGTAAAAGCAGAGTGTGTAACGGCATTCAGAGAGGTAGAAAGGGTATCGAATTGGAGAGAGAGAGAAGGCCGGAAAGAAGGGTTTTATCATACAATGATGGAAAACGAGGTATCCAAAGTCTTTTTTTGGCGATCTCAGCTAATGGCAGTAATAAGGAAAGGTTGAAGCGAAAAGAGAAAATGATGGGGAGAGGAGAAAATGAAGAAGGAAAAAGGATAGTCTCCCCAGGAGCTCTCCTTCCCAGTCACCGCATGAAATGTACAGTACAGGAGACGGCGAATGGGATAGGAAGCGAAAATAAAAATTAGGTATAATACCATTTCGAACGATTGTGAAAGATGATGAAAGAAGGGGATGAAAAAATCTGAAGTGATTTGCAAGAAATTCGAGACCCCAACCATGAACCGGCTTGACAAGGGAAAAAGAGAAAGGGGAAATCATGATCCAAACGACTGACACTGCGCGCCCGTTCCCTATGCACTGCAAACCCACCCCCCACCCCATCACTCCTCCATCTCTATCACCCAACCCTCGGCGCAAAGGGGAAAGAAGCGAAGAGAATAAATGAAAGAACGGTATCATTCGTGAACCGGTTTCCCCCAAGCGAAGCCTCCCGAACATAGGAAAGATAAAGGAAACGTGCCGGATTCCGGCCGCCTATGAATACACCTATCACCGCTTCCGCAACCATTTACATTCCCACTTTTTTTTTTCCGATTAGTAACAGATAAACCCTTACAAAAGAAACCCAAAGTCGGCCCGACTGCCCCGAACCCATCCGGGCCCTCAGATTCAGCCGGTTGAGTCGCTCCACCGGCCCCACAGTAATTGCTACAGGACGTCAAAGATACTCCTAACAATGGGTGTCTCGCCGCGCTGTGTTGGACTCCTGGGATCTGTAAAGATGGAGGAAAAGTTTCCAGAACGCCTCATGGGTACAGGATAATAGGTGCTGTTCCGGGGGCTGGTAAAATTTGGCGCAGGAGGGGGGGGATCATCGCCATCTCCACTTCCGACATCCCGACCATATCTTTCCTCGTGCCGAACAAGATATGCCGATGATGGCTGCAAAGGAGGAGGGGCAAAGCCTACACGTGACTTCTCCGGAGCTCCCATTCCCCACGATTGAAGTGGGGAATCAGCACGCTCAGAGAGAGGTGTTGAAATCTTCTCTGGCCATGATTGTCGTTTGAAAGGAATATCCGAGGTTCCAGGAATCGTTATCATGCCTGGCGGGGCTGAGGAAGGCCCTGGAGAAACGCCGGATATAAATCCACCGTTCTCCGATCTTGTCCTCACCATTTGCGGGATTGGGCGTTCTCCAGATTGACCCATGCAAGTATCCAAAGGTAGTGAGGATGGCGAGTTCCGGCATACAGGCAATGGTGCCGTTTGTGGCTCTGGGATTGATTCTGACATCCCGGGTCCATCCGAGGGACCCGCTCTTCCAAAACCACCTCTAGTGTCTGCCTTTGTATGCCCCCGGCCTCCAGCGCTTCCTGCATTCCCCCCTCTCCAACCCGCCATCCCCGGCTGTGAGTTATCGGACGTGATCCTCTTCTTCCAATCCGTCAACTGGTAAATCAAGCTCATGTTCGGCCCAATCCACTTGCTTCGCCTTTTGACCGCGTTATAAGCATCCTGCATGGTCTTTTCAGGGGATTTAAACATAGCATAGGCGATCAGTAATGTCGCTGAACGGCTGACACCACATTGACAATGAACCAGTACTCTTTTCCCTGAGCTCGCTCTATCGTTGATCAGGTTCACCAAATGTGGCAAATCGTCCAGGATTGGTGTATTGTGATCCCATAGCATATGCACGTACTCAGGCTCCTTGTATTTTGGTCCCGCTGCCTCTAATTTAGGCTTGCGAGATGATGCTGATACGGGGGAGAATAAGGCTTCCTCAAAGGCGGTTGTGAAGCTTGCTTCCGTGCAGGCTGTGTCGGGTGGCAGTGAGTCCGACTCTGTATCCTTGCGGTTGGCGCTTAGTACAGGCTTGGCGGTAGCTGCGTTCCTATCTGTCCTGAACGGGTTAACAACTTCCCTCGCAACATTCACAATAACATCGAACTGCGACGCGAGCTCAACATCGGGTTCGGCGTAAAGATAGATATTAGGATCGAAAATGCAGACAGGGCCGGAAGGGTAGGCAGGCGATTTCGCTTCTCCGGATCTTGGCTCCTCGTCTTCCTCTTCCAACTCATGTAGGACCTCAGGACTTTTTGGGGGCGAGTTAGTCGTTGAAGGTGAGGAAGGCGAAGGCGACAGGGAATCATGCGCGTTGTAAGAGTTGAAGCTTTTCCGCTGCTGAAATAACCGCGGCTGCCTAAAACCCGGGGTAGGGGGTAATCGCATGCCGCCTGGAATGCCATTGGGTCCAGGGGAAAGTAAAGATGGCGATGATTGATGATGTCTTAATATACTAACACCACCAGCTACGGGACCCCGGACAGCGGATTTTTCGGGCAGGCTACCTGGTAGCTTTATCGTTAATCCAAGATTACTGGGCCTTCTCCGGGGATTCTGCGCGGGCGGTGGTGGCTTGATAAATGCCGGGGAGGTTGGTGCTGACATCGATCGTGGGCTGGGTTGATTCACCTGTGGATTGGGCTGCGCACTATATTGCGCGGGGGGTGGAGGCACGTTGAGGGAAAGGTTTTTTGTATTTCGGGGTTTTTTGCTCGGCGAAATCGAGCGCCCGCAACCCGGTAAAGGGCTCGGTGGCACAACGGGGTAATCTTCAGAAGACATAACAGTTTTTCGAAAGGAAGAGAGCGGCACTACCCGCACCGATGAATCTGGAGATGTTTCAGGGGTGTGGTCTTCTGTGATTGCTGATTCGACGGTGGAAATGGTAGTTGTGGGTGAGGAATTTGTTGAGGAAGATGCAGATGTGGATACACTGCCGTTCTGTTGGTGTATAGGGTGTTGTAATGATATTGGTCCACTAGATACTCCTGGCATGGCCGGCTTGACGACGCTGGCAAGAACGGGATTATGTGGAAATTGGGAAGTCACTTTGGTAGGTGAACATCCGGACATGTCGGCGTCAGTATCAAAGATGGAGACGAACGACGGTACAGCAGATGTCGACACGTCGTAGACTATTGATGTCGAGGCCGCTGGCGATTTACAAAAGGGATAACGGCGCTTTAGCGATAGTGACATGCGCTGCGACGAGTTGGATTGTTGGGTAGGTGTTGTGGTCTTGAAGGGATTCTGTGAGTCCTGTCGGTCCGCTGGTGAAGACGGATTGGACCTTGAGACTAGCGTGAACGTCCTCTTCAACGAAGGTGTGTCAGTCTTGCGTGAAGCCATCGTAGTACCCGACCCGGATTGCGATTGCGGGGGAACACAAGGAGAAGGTGGAGCAGTGAAAAGAAAAAATTCCTCAACCATGATAAGGAGATGGATAAGGTTCCCAACAAACAGTGTTAAGGTGAGGGGGAGGGGAGGTGAAGTAGATAAAAGGTAAAGGGATGGGTACCGAGGATCCTCTTTTTTCCAGATGTCAATTAGGGTCCCTAAATCTGTGGCAGGTGTGGCGTCCAAGGTGGAGGTTGTCTTAGCACACGCCCGGGTGTTGCAGTAATGCTAACCCTGATAATTCCGGGAAACAATCTAGATGAAGGATTATCGCGGAAACACTCAGGGTTTCGACCTGATAGATATGGGAGGGGGCAGAAGCAAAAAGGGTTCCCGTTCTTAGACCGAGCCTGCTCGCAAGCTCTGTCAGTTAAAACTCGAGCCGGATCAGGCTTTTGATAGCCGGAAAATTGTGAACGCAAGGGCATAGGTGTATCAATGCGATTGGGAATGTATAATATCCCGGGTTAACTATTTACCTTCTTGTAATCCTTTTCCCCCTTCACCTTCAAGCGCAAGGATACAGCAGTGTTGAGTCTGCGTGCGTATGTAGGAGTATGCGGGTGTGTGGGTACTGCACTAGGATGTTATGAGTGTCTGCGTGTGTCTGAGGCGGAGGATATCCAAGTATAAGCCCCCAGTCTCGAACCGGCAATCATCCAAGCCCCAAAATAGAAGTGGGGACAACCGCCCAAATTTGGCCCAGAAGGCGGTAAAGCTTACCGAGGCGTGGGAATAAGAGGGCGAGAGAAAGGGGGGGGGGGGGGGAAATAATAATACAATAAAGTAAAAATGTACCGCAAATATTTCCAGTACGCACCTTCTACGAACAACCCCCTTTCGCGAGAAAAAAATAAAAATAAAAATAAAAATAACCAGTGTTGCGATAATTATAATAAAACAGTAAGAGGTGTTTCGGGAAATAGATTTGTTCCCAGCAAGTTTAGCTTGGCCAATGCTCCGTGAGGTCCAGGTCGCGCCTGTGATTGGTGTTTGCCCCAGATAAACCCGTTCTCTCTCAGAACAGTGAACTGTCGCTTGATCAGAATCTCTCCGTAGGTTTTCTCAGTCTGTTAAAGAGACCAAATATTCCTCAGAGGGCCGAAAATTAAGGGGAGTATTATATCTGAAAAGGAGCGATTAAGGTGTAGCCACGTGTAGTTGCTGTTGAGATATCTGACAGTAGGCAATATTCTCTTTTTCGGTAACTGGTTTGAAAGGAGCGTATCGAACCCGCAGTTCTTTATTTAATCCGTCGTGCGAAGAACGTCCAGCGTTGTCTCCTTATCCCCAACCAATGGAGAGAAAGAGAAAAAAGGGAAGGAAAGGGAAAAAACAAGAATCCTCCAGCGAGTACAGATCTCTCTCCTGTCCCTGCTGTTCCTGCAAATATTATAGTGGTTCAAAGTCCACCGGGCGACTGACGTATCTCTCCTCAATGCTGTTCTGTCGTCCTCTTGATTGAGCCTCTGCCCTCTCGTAAAATTTTCTCCACCCCTTCTCCCGAAAATCAGAGTAACTGAAATGTTTGGCCACCGAGCCGGTGGAAGCGAAAACGACGGGAAAGGTGCTGCGAATCTGAGCCCCCCTTCTGAGTGGTGAAGAAAAAAAAGTGTGCCGGAAATCCAGCAATATATGATGGATTCCAAAAAGACCGGCCAATAAACAGCTAAAAACGCATATACTCGTCAGATGTTGACGCAGAGCAAGGAGCAACCGATGTGGCCCACGAAGAATAGTTCTCCGCCCGGGAAAGTACTGGCGGGGCTAAACGTGGGAGACGAGGAAAGGGGATGACGGCCAAAGGGCAGTGTCTGCGCCCAGAAGCGTGTTTGCTGAGGCTTGGGATGAAGAAGGAGGGATGAAGGTGGTGGTCCCTCCGGGGGTGTTGCGAGGCAAGGGAGCGACTTACCGCCTGGAGAGAGAAACGTACCGGTATTCAGTCTTCGATCGAGGGACGAAGCACAGGAACCCTGGCAGAAAAGGGCGAAGAGCGAGCTAACCCCGACTGGGTCGCAGTGTCTGACCAGGAAAATGCACAAGCGAGCAGGTCAGAATGGGTGGTGAAGGGGAGAGAAGACGGATGCCCTGAGGGATGGGGCAGACAAGTGTCGGAGGGGAGAGGGGAGGAGGAGGCGGCTCCAACACAAAACCGCCGTCTCGCAATGCGGCGGGGGGGGGGGGGGGGGGAGGAAGCGGAAAGCTGCCGCCGCCGCTGCTGCTGCTACGGTATTGAAATCAGCTCAATAGCGGTGCACCTGTTCGCCCAAGTGAACACAGGAAGCGGAATGGAAACAAACAGGTGCGGGTAGCAGAGGGCAAGCAGCAGAAGCAGGGCAGAGCAGGTGGAATTCGAGGCAGGGAGATCCCGTACGGTACATACTCGTACCCCGATCACAAAGCCGATAAAGGGAAAAAGAAGAGAAAGGATACCGGTAAATGATTCAAGAAGGAGAATTTAAAAATAATGAAATGAGCCAAAGGTACCGCGGAGTGGCGCACATCCAATCACCCACTCAGTCGGACTTTTCAGTGGACGGGGAGAGTGTTCGTGAGACCATTTTTAGGTACTCGAGTACCAACAAACACTCGTGCCATAGTGCTCCATGGCCCCCCCCCCCCCCCAGAAGGGACAAGGTGAGGAGTGGGAATGCCAGAATGGTGGGTACCCAAGATAGCATCACCTCCCTCCTGAATTTCTCCCGCCATGCATCACAGCCGATAAACCCTTGCACCCTCCACACATCCCTTCCCTCACCCTGTCTCACCCTCTGTAATCGGTTTAGCGCATTAGCAAGTGCCAGTGTGCGTGTCCGCCAAAGGAAAATGACTAACCTTATCCTGACTGGTGCTTCAATCCTGATCGTTTCAGAGTTGAATGAAAACACCTCGGCCTTCACCTTGAGATGGGCATCTCCAGCATGGATTCTTGGAGTATCCATGCCAGCCGGAACCCTGCCGTACGAGTACGGAAGGTACCCTGTGTGGCGAAGGCAGGAAAAAAAGGTTGTCTCCGGGCTTCCCTCTCTCACCTCCAGAACGCCAGGACCATTGAGCTGGCGGGAATCCCTTTGATCCCTTACCGGTACTGCACTCGAATGGGAGTTAAGGAAGAAAGAAAAAAGAGAATGCCCTCTTGGCTCCGTATCAGCCAGAAGCGTACGTAAGCTCTGCTCACTTCATGGTCTGTGGCTGCGGACAATCACGAGTACCGGTTACCCGTACCAGTACTTTACCGGTAGCGAGCGTGGGGCCTTCAGCCACAGCCTACCAAAGTTCGAGCCCAGTGGTCAACCGCGCAACAGCCACAGGATGCCCAGAGAACATTTGAATTCGAAAATCGTAGTAGGCGACCCGATTGGCTGCAATGACCATCACCAGGGCCGAGGTAAAAATAGCATATTAAGACTCTGGGGGATGATATTGTGCATGGTGCGACCGATAACGTACTTGTATAACACGAGCTGATGCGGGAGAAGTACGATGGTTTTTCCTGCCTGCCCCAGTCACAATGGCCCCTTTCAAGAACCAGGTTAGCAGAAACATCCACGAGAAAAAGGAGAAATGGCATTTCCTCCACCACGACGATAGTTGCACAGACCCTGGTGAAGAAGAGGGCACTCGGCTATCTGGTCTACCGCAGGCACCGCCTGACCAGCCAAGTCTAAACATCGGCTTAGTTATCGAAATGGCCGGGGGGTGTGGCCAAATCGTAAGCAGCGACAACGACTGTGGGGATAGGGGAGAAGCCAATTGAGTTGGCAGATGAAAAGCGCAAGGTCTCACTAGCCAATGCGTGAGGTTACGAATAGATCTGGGATACTCACAAGCCTGCGTAGGTGATGGACGGGAGGCTTTTGCGTGGGCACCCGGTCAATAGGGGCCCACTTTATTTATGGCCGGGCGGTCAGGCACAATGTCCTAACGATATGATTACTCCGTAAATTGCGCCCGGTGGATATATATTATCGGGATGAGCGAAATATATATATATATACTCCCGGAGTGACCCACCGACCCCAAGGACGACGCGAGGGCAAGGGAACGGTAACTTAATGTGAGTGACGACTGATGATGGCAGAAATAAGCTGTCTGGATGAATATTCTGTCGTGCTTGGCGACCCTCAAGGAGAAGAAAAAGTCCCCCACACGAGCCACGCTAGGATACGAACAAGTAGAAATTACAGATGCGACCAAAGCCAGTCAGTCATATCAGGGAGGGCTTGTGGAGAAACGAGCCTTGAATTGGGAGTGATACTGCTCGAGTAGCAGCTACGGTAGGGGGGGGTGCCGAAGCACCGATGGAACAATGGAGACCTGAAACATAGTCGTTGTTTGACCCGCTGAAAGTTTGCTAACTACGGTACCGGTAGTTGGGTTCGGATCAGTTCCCAGGCGAGATGGACCCGAGTTGAAACGATAAAGAGACACCGGTTGGTTAGGAATGTTGCGTGAGGAAAATCGGGGGCTACCGGTGCAGAATTCTATGATAGAGGGAACGAGGCGGACCAGGCCCGAGTGATGTATTATGATCCGATACTAGAATATTATGCTTGTGATAATAACGTAATTTAATATTATCAAAGTCAGCTGTGAATCTCGTGATATCCTATCGACCGTAGTAGCAACGACGTCGCTGCATGAGTGGGCTTTTTTTTTTTAACGAACACAAACTTCTAAGTCTGCAGGGAGAATGGATGAGAATGCGAGGTTAAGGTGATTTTTTTAAGTTACACTCAATGAAAATTATGAAAGCAATTGGACCTCCTGCATCCGAGAATATTCGGCCCACATTGACAGCAAAATCAATCCTGAGCGCACAACATTCACTGGGAACTAACCAGCTTCCGTTTCCCCCACCCCCCTTTTTTTGTGAGCACAAAAAAGCGAGCGAGTAAAAGAGGGTACCGGTACAGCATCCCTCTGATTATAGTGGCAGCGGTCTACTGCTGAGGATGGGTACTCCTGCCTTTTGATCCCTCGTATATTTCGGACCAGCCCTCTAAACTTAACCCCCGGCCACTTGCGGGCGAATCTCTTCATGACCAAGGTCTTGTGAAAGTCCTTGGGAAAGAAATGATCCACTACTTCCGAGTTGGTATGAAGCATTATAGTTATTGGGTGTTCATTGGCTGTGGATAGTTTATGATGTCATTCGATTCAATGATGTCAGGCGTAGAAACTTGGGAGCGGAACCCTGTTAGTTGCGCTGTGTGGTGGGACTGCATATCAATAATATAAGGGAGGTATGGAATGCTAGAGGGCCTAAAATGTGCCCCACTATTTCCTGATAGAATGAATTCACGCAGTTCTGGGCGCTCACGAGCCGGCCACTGTGTCTCCTTGCGTCGACATCGTGAGGCATGATAGATGGCTCGGACCAAGGGGGCTGCAGTGTCGTTAGCTGCCGAGCTAATCCGTACTGAGGCCAGTTTATACCCACCAGTCCAGGCTCGAGATCTCCTGTTTAACCTACCAGCGAGAGAATGTACCCGACACCAACCACGAGCCGTTTGTGTCTACCAGAACTCATTATTCTCCATACCTTGCTCGTCTTTATTTTTTTTCCGATTTTCCCGTCTGTACCTAAGCACCGTACAGTGTCCCACGCACGTATCATAGCTCAAACACACACCTATTATATACTCACTCTTACATAAGACCAAGATGTTTTGCGTTTGTTAGAGTATAATCCCGACCGAGTCGGATCCTCACGGGCCCCGGAACGAACGATTCAGGCATGGACACAGAACAACAATGACACGAGTGATTTCTTGTGACAATAATCCGCTGCCCGTGCCGACTGCTTATCCGAGTTCAGGCTCACAAGTGATCTCGTTTCTCTACTTGGTATCTAACTTATATATGTACTAAACAATGAATTTCAGAGGGAGTGATCTTATCATCTGATATGCCATCTAATCTGGTCCCACACACACCGCCAAGACGTCCCTGTCGTCATGGTACGGTACGCCCAACCCGCTGTACTTCCGATCATGACCATTTTAAGGTTTTGTTTCTCTCCTTCCTTCCTTCCTTCCTTCTACTGTCACCAGAGCGAGGCTGTTTTACAACAATACTTTCAGCGAACGCAAGTACCCTGATCCTTCAATTGGACTCCATCAGAATTTCCTTAGCTTGTAATTTTCCTGGATTTCGTCTGATGCTTGCTCCTTTTCCGCCTCACTTTCATCGCAGGATGATTTGTCATTGTCATCTACTCGCGGCGAGATTAAGAACTGGGACACTCTGATGCAACCAGCCACACCATCGCGAAAATTCAACCCCGCTTGAACTCTCTCCTCATAACCTGCAATTTTCAATACGGTCGCAACCAAAATGAAAGGTCCTATTACAAGATCTCGTGCTCAGAAGCAAAGAAAGGGCCATAAAGATACCGATCCT
>LN890983.1:533835-546912 GCA_900010015.1 Tuber aestivum
CCCCAAAAAATGCGCGAAGTTTATAGGCATCAAGGAGGAAACCTCTTTCATGGGTAGTCTATACTTCTGTTACTTTTCTATTTGTCAATATTATTATACTCGAGTAGTTACAGTTGTGGTTGCTGTTGTATTAGTTCAATCGATGGGGTAGGCGGTTGCAATCGGTCAGGATGTCCCAGTTCTTAATCTCGCCGCGAGTAGATAACGGTCAACTTACTTCAACCTCCCTTGTTCAATTTGTTCGGACCCAGGTAGGTGAACAAGTCAACTGTGCTCTACAACTGCTAACTGTGTGGCTGAATAGAAGTATTCTATGGGTGACGGTATGGACAATACAGACAGCCTCCCTAGCTACCTGGACACCCTTCTCACCCGGACAGCTAAACCCAAATAAGAAACTTTCAAGTGGTTTACATGGATGATTGAGGCTACTGTGCTGATCGCTGCTCATTTCCTTATATCAAGCCTACTAATCAGCATCTGTCCGGGTAGCCTGGGAGACTGTCTACCCCTGAGTGCTTTAAAATTAGTAATTCTCCAACTGTTCTACTTGTATAGACTTACAGTTTGGCAATCCAGGATGGATTCACTAAGCTGGAGGCCAGGGTAGTGATTGGCTTAGACAAGAGCTTACAAAAGAGCTTGGTACCAATAAACGATGCGATAAATGATGTCCACTTGTGGAATAGATGGATAGTAGGAACCATTGTCATGGGTGTCTTGTCTTTCGATTCTCCTTCACAACTCTGGGCTAACCATCGCACTAGATTATGTTAAAAACTGACATTTATGACAGGTGCACAGAAGAAAAATTGTTTGAAAAGATTCAGGTTTCTGGATCTAGACTGATAGAGTTCGTTACGGGGCCTCCGGGGCCTCGAAAGCTGTGGGCCCCTGCCCCCGTTCCCCGCCCCGCCCCGGCGTTTGGCCTGGGGTGCCCCCCCCATGTGGGGCCCTGCTACTGCTCCCGGCCAATTTTATAGCTCGGAGCATGGGCAGGGACCCCCGATGACCCCCGTACAGGGAGCGGGGCGGGGAAGTGGGAGCAGGAAGATACCCCATACTCGCAACGGGGTGGGGTGAGTATGTGAAAACCCGCCCCGCCCCGCCCCGAAACGAACCCTGTCTAGAGTTGGCACTATGGTGCACGATACTGAGGACAGGCTTACAAAGTTGTTTGAAGATGCTTTATTTGAACTTAAGGTTGAACTAAGGTAGCGGAACTTGAAAAAGAAAATACCTTGTCCAATCAGGACAAGAAGAGACGTTAAGGCGCGGGTGATGTTTATAATTATTAATTACCAGTAGATCCAATGTCTTTGAATCTGTGCCAACCTTTGCCAATGCCTGTGCACACTGTGTCCTGTTTCTAAGAACGTCTAAGGCCAATTATCAGAGAATAAACTGTGAGAATTACCTCCCACTTGATTTTTTTTTCTTCCAAAAACTGAATTTCCCCAAGGTATCATTAGGGCAGTGCCCCAGAAAAACCATCAAATCTTTACTGTGCAAGGTCCAGAAAGATTCTTGCTACCCTATCATGCGGCACCCTCTCAAGTGGTCTATTTGACCCAGTGGTGCACCGTGTTTCTTCCTCGTACGTATCGTACGACGTGGCGTGAAAGGGGGGGTGTCTCTGTAGGCTTAGGATTGGAATGTAATCGCGTTCCAGAAGACTACTCTCCTAGGGGTTGATGGTGCCTGATCCGCGAAACGGTTTCATGATGAAAATTCTGAGTCAAACTTCTGGCCGACAGACCTCGGTCCCGCTTCTTCTACTACCACTACCGACCCACCTGAATAAGTCGGGTTTTATAACTTCGACCAGTGGTGATATCATACGTGAATTTACTTTTTTTTTGGGGGGGGGGAAAGTACGGTCAGTACTTTTATGGCGTGAGAAATGGTATGATAGAAAGGTGCTTTTGTGGTAAATGGCCATCTTGAGAAGCCGCCAATCCACTTATTTTCGCACAGGGGAATGTTATCTGCACTTGCCTTGAGGAGGCGACCTCTTTCTTCTTCTTTTTTCTCTTTCTGTTTCTCTACTGCACTGTCGCTCGGAGACTCCACCCCGAGAGGCATGGGTCTGGAGTCAGATCCTGCCTCATCGCGGCGGCACCGATTCACCCTCCAGCCTGATCGAACAAGGCAAGAGCCTTCACTTCAACCTCCCAGCCCGCACGGGATAGGCTGATGATTTCCCCACACCGCCTGGCGGATCGTTCGATTATCTGATGACTAGTTGTCAGAGTGGAGTGAGCTCACCAGACCTTTTCCTGCGAATTGAGCTGTTGTTCCTTAGCCTCCTAGGAACCTTAACAACTAGGACCATTACCGAGTAGGTATCTCGCGCAATACCAGTGCAGGAGCGTGTGCGAGTAGATACATTCTGCGGGCAAGGAAGATCATAAACCCTGATGACTAAAAGCTAGCTACAGGATCCCCTCAGGGTATGCAAAGGAGTACGGGTGCTCACACCTGGAATCTCAGCGATGAAAATGGTGGGCTTGGCCGTGAAAAAGACAGAATTTGCAGGAGGCCACGGATTATAGGTGTTGGATATACGACTAACGCCCGTCAGGTACGCCATGATACTCAAGTATCATATCAGTGCATTGATGAGTCGTATCACATAAGAGTACTATGACATGATATCCACGAAATCTGGTAACCCTATTTTGGCCATTACTCGTGCGTCCAACTTTCAAGCCGGGCGCCCATGCCTGACCCCCACTATTCACAGTGTCCTCTATCCGTAGTACAGTACAGCCGGCGGCGGGAACGCCGTGCTCTTATGTAATACTCACGTTTTGATTCCGGCTTCAGCATGGCATCCACATGGAAGGGGTGACATCAGCTGCTCACCTCGGTGTGATATCACCACGAGCATCCCGGAGCCCCCAAGGTTTCACCGCGCTGCCACATCCCCTTGCATTAAGGACGGCAGGGATAGCATTACTTATTATCACTCAGGTTGAATTTCACTTTGCAGAGGGTACTTTTTGTAGGTTTGCACCTGCGGGGTGGGGTTGGCGCTTGTTTGAGTTGCTGTTGACTGTCTGGTTGTTTGTTTGGGGGGCTGGAGTGGTCTTGTCATGGGGTTATAGGGAGAGAGTTCCCCAGGGGAAACTGCCCAGGTTTGAAAGGTTGAAAATAGCCATAGTTATGATTGGTATTATACATGCTGCTATGGAAGGCTACACAACACACCAGCATAACCTCTCTCTGGTAACTTGTGGGCGAGGGGAGGTTTGATTGCACGTGAATGCACATGTAATGGGTTTGGCTGGCTGTGGTGCTCAATATATTCCCCAGAAGGCAACCGTCCTAAAGCCCCGATAAGTAGCTGCACAGTTTGCTTTATACTAGCACAGACTATGCACAAGGAGAATTCGTCCTTATGAGGGGACAGCCTACAATTATTCCAAGCCTACCACATCAACCATCAGATCCACAACAACGGCTTTGTTCCTCCCAGCATGTCCAATCCCTTTTCTCCAAGGCTGCATAGGAATCGCAGCGTTGACCAAGCAAGTCTCCTCCCTTTCCGCAATCCGAGTTAAATCGACCTTGAACAATTTTTTACTCTCTGGTGCAGGGTCTGAGATTTTAGTAGTGGAGAGTTCCTTGTACCGAATATGGGGGGATTGGGTATCCCATTTAACCACTTCGACGCCTCGCCCTTGGTGGACGTGGCCGAACACATGCAGTGCCGGGCGGACGTTCCAGAGAGTCTGCCGGAGACACTCGCAGCCGATTTTGGGGGCCTGTGGGCTGTCGAGGTGACATCTTGGCGGACCATGGGTTACCATAACCTGAAGAGTTAAGTTTCTGCAATTATTCAGTCGTACGAGAGCGAACGACAAACCTCTGTATCTGCCGGAACATCAACCCACAGACTCTCGTCCAAGCAGTTTGGCTCGTCATATCCGAACCCCCACAAACCACTCTTTTTGCTCCAGGGCGAGCCAAAAACCTTGAACGTTCGCCCATCGTCCAACACAACCCTCTTGGCCTCGTGATTCAGATAGACAATACCCCGACTCCTCGCTTCGCTACTAACGAATAGTTTTAAATTATCCTCATGAGACTGGGGGTTACAGTTGTGGAAACGGTCGCCGAATTCTTTGAAAAATAACGGGTCGAGGGTGACCCCATCGTGGTTTCCTGCCAAACTTACCCAGTTTAGCCATATTAAAATCACCAGGGTTAGGGCACCATATAACCAGCAAGCACTATTTTCACCTCGTGTTCCAGCCCACCCATCCACTCGACAGCTCTCTTGAGCTCTGTGTGGGAACCAGCATTGGTCATGTCCCCGGCGTGGATTAGGACATCTCCATCCGGAGGCTTGAATTGGATGTTGTGGGTGTCGGATATGCAGACTATGCGGATTTTCCTGCGGCCTGAAGCTGGGGGCCGAGGGGGTGGAGGTGTTATAGGTGCAGGAGTCGCCATGGGTGCTTCGAAGATGGGATTTGTGAGTCGTGTTAGATTCGACCCACTTGGGGATAGAGGGGTCAATGTCTGACAAGAGGTGGGAGGGTGAGGCGGGGCTGGGAGCTGTGGCTTGAGCATCCCAAAGCAAACAGGTATCGTACCATACCGTATCGGTAAGGTATCATACTCGTGATTCATGTAGCGTTAATTCTTCCCGGAAACACAAGGAGAACGGTAAGTTACTGTAGATGTGGAATCTGTTTTTAGACCAGGTTACGGTGCTCGTTCATCCTCTGACCGAGGGTGTCGCCGGATTATCACGCGGTTGCTGTGTCCTGGATGCCCAAGTAGACTACCGGTAATAGGGTGAGGCTGCTACGAAACCTGCACCAAAGGCACAATGCCGGTAGGCCGAATCATCCGTATAAACATCGCATTGAAATACTGGTAGGGCACGGGGGTGATGCGTGCAATCGAATGAGATGCCCAGAACCGAAGCTCCAGACAAGTGCGTAACCAACCGGTATCCCTTCATACGTTTTCAAGCACTTTTCTCGAACCGCTGCTACGGCACCGGTAACAGCGTTGAGGGGCAGGTGAAAATCCCCTGCCATCGTGACAGATCCCCGCAGCCTACACTTGCGGCCTTTTCCTATCCGTTGCTCGACCGTATTACATCGTTAAATTTTCGTGCTAAAATCTCCGCTTTTTGCAGGGAGTGGTGTCGTGGGTAGCAGATTTGTTAGGGACCACCCAGAGTGGTCCCCGTGTACTTACTAATACATTTAGTCTTGTGGTATCATACCTACCGTAGGAAACATCGTCCCCCATTCCGGATATGATATACGGTATCAATTACCTGATAAGATCCAGATCTGATGCCCCTTTCGGGAACAGAGCATCTACCGGTGACGGAGTCGGGACGGCAACCCCTCAGCTGCATCGAACACCGGTGCACGTCACACCATCCTCAACACTCTGCGATAACCGCTGATCAGATTATAAGATTTCACGGAAACCCCACAGCTAACCTTCCCGTTATCAGCTCGGAAGTTATCGTAGTCTTCCCGCCGACCGCCAATATGCCTACTACTCTCTCGACTCTCGTTCACTCCGGGCCTGTCCATCTCCTCGTCTTCGGCACCCTTTTGGGATCTCAATTCTACCAGGTGAGCCGCTTGTATCGCCTGCCCCCCCCACGCAGAAGCTAATTCCCGTCTAGTCATTTATAGGTGGAGTAATGGCCTACAAAGCTCTCCCCCGCCCCCAATTCTCTCAACTCCAACAAAAGATCTTCCCAGTCTACTTCACCCTCCAAACCGTTCTCCCGGCCGTCCTCCTCCTAACTCATCCCTCCATATCGCCAGCCTCCCTCATTAACCCCTCGTCCCCACATTTCTACAATACCGGGCTTCCCCTGCTCATTGTTCTCGGTGCCTCTCTTGCCAATCTGTCTGTGATTGGTCCGGCCACCACAAAGATTATGCGCGAGCGTAAGATTCAGGAGACCAAGGAGGGGAAGAAATATTATGATGAGGGGCCCAAGAGCGAGAAGATGGCTGCGTTGAATAAGAGGTTTGGAGCGATGCATGGGGCCAGCAGCTTTATTAACCTGGTCGGATTGTTGGCGACCGGCTGGTACGGTGTTGTTCTTGGGAATAAAATCAGGTGGTAGCCTGACTGAGCTTGTTTTTTTGAGCTGGGCGCGGGCAAAAAGGGCTGGGTCGAAGGGGTTTTATCGGGAGCGTGCAGTCCCAATTGATGTGCTATTACTGATATCACGTTTGTATGATATGCTATGAAATGTAGGACTTGGTGGTTTACTCCCATGCTCTTGTCGCGATGCGGTATTCTGCTATTGAAGTACCGCCGGTGGCATTATTTGATCCTTGAATACCCCCGGGTTCAGTATTGGGATGAAGGGAGCGGGGTTACTCGAGTACTGGTAAAAATAAACCGAGGCTTGGGACTCAAATTTATGGACCCCCCTTAGAAAGCCTAAAGGGGTTCAGAAAATAACGGTACGGGTAAGAGATAAAAATAAAAAAAAGCAATGAAAGCCTACTGGTGATCCCCTTGTTGCCCTCAACACTACCACCCGCATACCGTACTATCGGTACTCGAGTACCGGGACCGGTGCCGGTGTCTCTGCTCCACACAGTTACCTCAAGTTGAGGTGCAGCTACTCGAGTACGGGGAGGGACTACAATACAGTATGGGCTAACACAGAGAAAGCCCCCCCAAAAAACAGCCAGAACCAGCCTCGGTGAAACACCCCCACTTAGTCACGCCAAGGCCTTCTTCGTAACATTGCCCAGATCGGATTCCGGGACGGCGCCTGCCAGTGTCGAGTTGTACGGATAGATCAGTGCGGAGACGGTACGCGCGGTCGCGCGAGGGGTGAATCATATTTTTCACTCGGGAAGAGGCTCCTAGCCCAACAGATATCTTCCTGAATGTGTACTCATGTCATAGGTCATGTGAAAATGGGCTTGGTTAGATGAGGTGAGCGGTGTCATGGAAATTTACACAAAATTTAATGGTAGAGCCTATTCCAGCATGGCAAGACCCTTATACAAATTCACGTGACCTATGACTAATTCCAGCAACATGAGTATTAGGGTCTTTCTCGCGGGAACTGTAGGCGGGTCTACCGTTCCGTTCAGTGATGATTTTAACTGGAGAAATTGTTGTCTTGGCATCCGAGGAAACGCTCGTTTGAAGACTACAGTACTGTATGGGGAAACGGAACGGAACCGTCGTATCCAAATAGGCCCTTAAATGCATGGCTCTTTTAATATATGAAGGTGAATGGTAGTAGTATATTTGGTTGTTTGTTTTCGAGATGTGCCGTGCTTTATACGAGTTATTTATTACATAGTTGCACGATTTCGTGCCTTACAAGTTGATTGTTCCGATCATCGCGACTTCGAGTACCCCGTGAGGCGCCCTGCCTGAGTGGTCGCCTCCGCGACGCTAACGCTATCACACGAACGACTCCACGAACAAAGACAGCAAACCACAACACCACACACATCATTTTCCTTCCTCCTCCCTCTCCTCCACCTCCACCTCCACCTCCACTACAACCCTCCTCACTTTGGCCCGGCCCCTCAAAAAAAACACCGCCAACGAGGAGAAACAATATCAACATTAAACATGCCTCGCAGAGCGGTTATCTCGCTACTAGTCACTGGTGTACGTTAACCCTCCATGAGCAGGCTCTGAGGTGTATTGACGGAGCTAACGGGACGGGAATGTTTAGATGCTAGTGACGGGCGTTGCGAACACTTTGTTGACAAAGTATCAAGACATGCAGTGTGTTCGTAACTGCGAAGACCCGGATATCTCCAAGCGGCGTGTTTTTGAGCAGCCAGTCATGCAGACGTAAGCACCGTTACATACCCGTCCAGTTGCGAGTACTGTGTGTGGAAAGACGAAAGCTGATTGGGTAAAATATAGGCTACAGATGTTTATTGGCGAGATGGGTACATGTTCACGTTCTTGGGCTGAAAGCAGTTTACTGACTGTAGGTAGGCTGTTGGTTGATCATCGGGCTCTTTTCCATTAAACAATGCATTCGCAATCGCCAGCGCAAGAGCGCTGGGTACGAACCTGTTGGTGCGGGAGATGATGCTACTGCTGGACCCGCCGATGGGACTTCTAGCCCGAGCCCTGCTATTAAGCCGTTGGTAGCTAGTCTTGACGGGCGTATTCCAATTTCTGGGTTTAGGATCTTTCTGCTTGCCATTCCGGCTTGCTGCGATATTGCAGGAACTACGTAGGTGGTCTAGTGATTTGAGATTGGGCCTTTGACTGAAATTCTTTAGGCTTATGAATGTTGGGTTACTCTTTGTTGCTGCGAGTAGTAAGTCACCGAAAACTGTTGCGCATTAACTCTGCTAACCGGGATATCTTAGTCTACCAGATGACCCGTGGCGCTCTCGTGCTTTTCGTCGGTCTCTTCAGCGTCCTCTTCCTCAAGCGTCACCTACGTGGTTACCACTGGTTCGCCCTCTTCGTTGTTGTGATTGGTGTTGGCATTGTTGGTCTAGCTGGTGTTCTCTGGAAGGAGGAACAGCCAGTCAAGGGTGATCATATCCTGGTTACTTCTACCCCGGATGTTCCGATTGCTGTCAAGACAATTATTGGTGTTCTTCTCATCGCAGGGGCTCAGATATTTACCGCTACCCAGTTTGTTGTTGAAGAGTACATCCTCGAGCACTATGCCTTGGAACCCTTGAAAGTTGTTGGCTGGGAAGGAATCTTCGGATTCCTTGTCACTGCCATCGGGATGGTGATCCTCCACTACACCATTGGGCAGACACCCAAAGGACAGTATGGCTATTTCGATGCTGTCGAGGGCTTTAGAGAGATTACGCAGTACAGGGAGGTTGCCCTCACATCGATCGCCATTATGGTCTCTATTGGTGGATTCAATTACTTTGGTATTTCTGTCACTCGTTCAATCTCCGCCACAGCTAGAAGTATCATTGACACTTGTCGCACCTTGTTTATCTGGATGGTGTCTTTGGCGCTTCACTGGGAGAGCTTCAAGTGGCTTCAAATTATTGGATTCTCCCTCTTGGTTTACGGCACTTTCTTGTTCAACGGTATTTGAACTCCTTTGTTTATAACACCGTTTTATCGTCTAATCGTTATTTAGAACTCACTCCACCACCTTTCATCTTTTGCCTTTCCACAAGATACAATAGACGAGAACTCCGAAGGGAGCAGCAAGAGAGGGAGAGGGCTAGACAAGCTTTGCTTCCCGGAGCCACTGATTAGGCACCATTAGGTGTCGAAGAGCATACCATGCTAACTGGGCGGTGGTTGCGGCGGGGCTTACTGGAGCGCTATGAGATCTTGTTCCCCTTTGTCTCCCCTGTTTTGTGCTATGTTCGTTGGTTCGTTCGCTTTCTTATGTGATGTTCTGAATGGGAGTGGAATTTCAGCTGTTGGGCGCGAGGGTTTGAGATTGACAGATTGATCGTTTTGAATTGTTCTAAATTGCTGCACGTTGCACTGGGGAGGAAGAAACCAGAATCCGGATGGTCTACGCACCCGTGATAAATCTAGACATTACTAAACTAGAGAATGCATATCCTTCACATATGCTAGTAGTTTGCTTAAGCCCTGTTTGGCAGGAATGGAACCGTTCGTGACTGTTCTGTTTCAAAACAGTTGCCCCTGTAGAAACGGACCACTTCCGTTCCCTAACGGTCGACTTGACACATTTCGGGACGGAGCAGTCGATTTATTCCATAGTTGCCAAACACCAGTTCAGTTCCTTCCGTTTCCAAACGGAAGGCAACGGTCGTATCCAAATACCCTTAGCCTGGGGTTTCAAATTCTTACAGTACTCGTGTATCACACCCGTACTTGCTCGGACGGTCCGCTATCTCCGGCAGGGCTCTTATATACAAGTAACTAGAAAGAATAGTGTCTGCCTGATGGGGTATGGCGTGAGCTGTCCGAAACTTGTACTCCGTAGATCTCATGCACTCGTGTCCGTAATTAACTATACCGCATCAAGAAAACACTATTCCTTCCCAAGCTGTTTTGTCTCTCACTGCAGAAATTACGGGTAGAGATTGCCGGCGATAGTGGATTTTCCCAGTACGTGTACGGTAGATACGGGTATGATAACAGTCTTGGGGGAAGAGAAGGCCCCAGCCCTAGCTAGCTACTTGTATTCGTACTCGAGTATCATACCTGCAACCATCAGCAAATAACGTAACCACCCCCCGCGACTCAGACTCGCAATGTGAGCCTTGTCAAACAACGCCTAACCCTATCAGGCATAGTTAGCGTGATCACGACTTTTGATTCACGTCTTCCCAACCACAACTCAACGCGTTCTCCCATTTCTCCCATTTCCACCCCCGAGTTCCCTCCCCAATACAGTGTATCCCGTCAAATCCATCCGCTATACCATCGCCATCTCCAACAAATACCACGGGGAGAAGAGGAGAAGGAAAAAGAAAGGAGGAAAAATGGCAGACAAACAAGCGACAGTCTACGTAATAGACCTTGGTTCGACCCTCTCCCGCGTGCAACCCCCGCGGAGCGAATCCGACCTGGACTACGCCCTGACCTACATCTGGGACAAAATCACCGCGACCATATCCACGGGTCGGAAAACCGATGTGATCGGCGTGGTGGGCTTCCGCACGGAGGACACGGACAACACCATGGCCACGGCGGACGGCTACGAGAATATATGCGTTCTGGCACCAATTGCGCAGTTTTTGATGGATCACTTGAGGGATTTGAGGAGGGTGCTTGTGCCCAGTCGTAAGAAGGGGAGAGGGGGGGATGGGTTTTCGGCGATTTGTATCGCCGTGGATATGATTATGAAGTATTGTCGGAAGTTGAAGTATATTAGGAACATCGTGCTCGTGACGGATGGGCGGGGGGAGTGGGATGATGAAGGGTGTGAAGACATTGTCGGGCAGATTCGGGAGGAGGGAATTAATCTTACAGTGTTGTAAGTTTTTACCCTCTTTCTGGTTGTTGGGGGCGGGGAGGAGGGGAGTGGAATTGGGGCTGATGTTGATGTGGTTTTTAGGGGTGTGGATTTCGATGATGAGGAGTATGGGTTTGTAGAGCAGGGGAAGGATCCTAAGAAGGTGGGTTCTTGAATTTTTTTTTTCTCCCGGGGGGGGTTCGCTGACTGTGATGACAGGCACGGAATGAGAAAGTTATCAAAAAGATGGTTGAAGGGTGCAATGAAGGTGATCAGGAGTTGGGTGTCTTTGGTACACTTGCAGAGGCTATATATGAACTTGGGAAGCCGCGGTTGAGGAAGGTTCGCCCGGTAACGTCGTTCCGTGGGGAATTGACGCTTGGTAATCCGGGAACATATAATACCGCCTTCTCCATCAACGTCGAGCGGTATCCCCGCACTGCCATCGCAAAACCAATCAGTGCGAGCTCATATACTGCCAAGACTGAAACGCCAGGCACTGCCGGTGAAGCATCTGGCGATGGTCCAGTGTCGAAGAGCACAGAGTTACAGGCTGTCAGGAACGCCAGGGCATATCAAATTGAGGACGAAGCTGCCGCTGGGGGAATGATGGATATTGAGAAGGGGCAAATGGAGAAGGGGTATAGTTACGGAAGGACGGTCGTGCCGATCAGTGCCACTGATGAAACTATCACGGTTTTGGAGACAGAGCCTGGGTTGCAGATCGTTGGGTTTGTACCTGTGGACAAATACAAGAGGTATTTCAGCATGTCCACTACGAACGTCATTGTTGGAGCCAAGGATAATCCAAAGGCTGCTATGGCATTGTCGTCGCTCATTCATGCACTTTTCGAATTGGAATCATATGCGCTTGCTCGACTGGTTACTAAAAAGAATGTTGCGCCGGTATTGGTGCTTTTGGCGCCGTTCATTGATGCGGATTATGAATATCTCATTGATGTTCAAGTTCCGTTCGCTGAAGATGTGAGACATTATAGGTTTCCATCATTGGACAAGGTCAAGACTGTTTCCGGAAAAGTTTTGGAAAAGCATCGCTTTCTCCCAACACCAGACATGGAGAAGCTGATGAGCGACTACGTTGACAAGATGGATCTCATGACGGCAAATGATGACGAAGACGAGCCTGAATATGCCACTGTGGACGAAACCTTCTCGCCCATTCTTCACAGGATAAGCCAAGTCGTGAGATGGAGAGCTATCCACCCGGACGACCCTCTGCCACCAGTACACGAAATCCTAACTAAATATGACCACCCACCAGAAAACCTCCTCGAAGCCTCAACCGACACCCTGAAAAAATTAATCGAAGCCAGCGATGTGAAAAAGGTAGATCCCAAACTCGCCGGCCGAAAGCGCGGCCGTGATCAGCCCGTTCCCAAATCTGGCCTAGACGTTGAAGCCCTCCTCAGTTCTGCCGCTCCTTCAGTCTCTAAGAAGGCAAAGATCTCATCAACAAATCCGATCCCAGACTTTAAGAACAAACTGCGGACAACGGAGGATCTCGCCGATCTCGAGGAGACAGGGAAGGAGATGCTCGCTGTGCTGAAGGAGCTCATCAAGTACTCCCTCGCAGACGTGAATTATGGCCGTGTATGTGAGATTTTAAAGGTTATGAGGGAGGAGTATATCGAGTATGATGAGCCTGGGGTGTACAATAAGGTTTTACAGAGTTTGAAAGAGGCGATAGTTTCTGAGGAATTGGATGGGGATAGGATGGAGTGTTGGGATGAAATTCGGTATAACAAGTTGGGATTGATTACTAAAGAGGAGAGTGAGAGGGTGGAGGTTGACGATGCAGAGGCTAGGAAGGTATTTTTTTTTTTCTCCCTGTCTCCATGAAGTTTGCGGTATCATGTTTGAGTTGATTGCTGACTCTTGGGCTTCGTGCTGTAGTTTCTTTGGGGTTGAAGAGCTGACTTGGTGTGGTATGTGTTTACGAAACATATCCTGTGATAGTGTTAGGTGGTGGGGATATGGTACATAGCTCGAGGTGCTTCAAGGAGTGCCGCTAACCCTGATGCCCTCGAGCGGTCATTGCGGCGATGCGGTTGTACTCGAGCAAGAGAAAGCGCTGGTTTAACGTAAACTACCGTGATATGACACAGGTCCGTGAACTGACACACGGGTTTCACCGGGGCTCCCGG
>LN890983.1:547155-567479 GCA_900010015.1 Tuber aestivum
TTTGATCTAGGTGTCCTTTGAGGTGCTTTTGACTTTTTTTTCTCATCCTTCGCTAACCGAATATCTCGAAGCTGGACCAAGGCTGCCCCATCAAGTACCCGAGCTACTGATAGTTGCCGCTTATCTGTAGTGTTGAAAATCGTCTGTGTACCTTGAAGCTTGCGGTTCGATTCCCTATAAAGTTCCTTTTCCGCAATTTCCTGTTCAAGCTGATGGCCCAATTCTCGAAGTAAGCCTCCAACCTGATTACAAGCTTTCTTGTCCGCTTTAGAATCCAAGCTAAGTAATGCCATACTCTTAAGAATAGTGTGACCGGATTTTACCCGATTGCGGATGTCGTAGGCCGTTCGAGGTTGACATACTGTATCAAGTGTATCGCGATGTTTTGTGAGCGGTGGTGCGAGTTTGCCTAATATTCGACGTGGGTTTAATGGCCATATCCCGGTTGCTGTGAAGGCTGCTCGAATGCTCGTAGACTTCATCGTATGATCGCGAGCTTCGGTAAGAAATGGAATGAAGGCCGCTTTTTTAATTCCTTCCCTGTCTTGACCTGAACGAAGATACTTGTCTACAGCAAGACCGTAATAGTGCTGGTAGGGGCCGAACAGTCCTACATCTAGAGGCTGTAATAGATGTGTAGAATGGGATGGCAAGCAGAGCAGGAAAATACTATGCTCAATACAGAATTGAACAAACTCAAACGTAATATGTGATCCATGACCATCAAAAATAAGGAGCCGGGGTAACCCTATGCCAGCAATCTTTGCTGACTGAGGTTCAAAAAGATCAATCAACCACTTCAAAGCAAGCTGATCATCAGTCCATCCTTTTGGTGAGTAACTGAATTGATAGTCTTGCTCCCTATCTGTCAGATTCCGATACCATCCAAGATAGTGACCTGCCCCCTTATTGATGATAAAAGGAGCAAGAGTGTTGCCACATGCGGAAATGGTCTCAATGACAGTCACTAGCTCCCGCTTTCCGTCATGGGTAACATGAGGATTCCAACGTCCACGCCGGCATAAAACCTTGGCCCGAGCTACTAGACCCATCAGGAAGCCCTTCTCATCCATATTAAAGATCTGTCGTGCTTGCAAGCTATTCTGCCGTATTATGCGTCCCAGTTTGGTAAAATAATCTTGCAGTAGTATGGGGTCTTTCGCATGCGATCTCTGTCTTTCTAGTCGAGTACTAAGTTTGGCTGCTAATTCTGGATTGCATGTAAGGAATCGACGTATCCAGTTTTTACCTAAAGGTAACGGTTGACATCCAACAGCTATTCTCTTTGTCTCTAGGTAGATAGCCATATCTCTGACCATATCAAGCCTGGGTGGGAAGCCTCTGTCATCCTAATCCTGACACCAATTTACGATTGCCTTCTCTTCAGCTACCGTGATACGCTGCTGGTCTTGGTGTGCTTCAACTCGACTTGAATGGGTTCCCGCGATTCGCCGGTAAAGTGTTCGCTTATCAATACAATATTCCTCTGCTGCTTCTGCTACTGATACTGGGTCTGTTGCTCTTTTGACTGCCTTTATTGCTCGCTGAAGCTGTTCTTCATATTCGGATGCTTTCCTGGGATTGACTTTACCCATCCTGTGTTGTTGTTCGTTGTTACCACAATAACTGCGATCAAAAGTGGGGATTATGATATGGGCGATTGATGTCTCAGAGCACGTCAGCCCTAGTGTCACATCCCAGTCGTGTGTCACATCACCGTGGAATACGTTATTGGCTACTTAAAGACTTGTGAATACCTGGCAGGGAACCCACAAAGGCCCAACCGGCAGATAATTGTAGCAACTGCTACAAGTACAGATGTTTATATTGTAGGATGAAGCTTGTCACCCAGTGTTCGCGCGCCGCTATTATTCGTAGACTACCGTATCGTACAAGTATGATACCCGAAAACCCTGTTGACCACCGCATTTCAAGCCTTACCTGTATGATACCGTACTACCGGTAGTACAGGTACTGTTCTGTTGCCTTGACAACCATCACTGTGCGGCTCCGCCACACCGCATGACCTACGATACGGTACAGCACCACATCAAAACAAATAGGACTTGCACCCACGGAAGGCCCGGTTATGATAGACATCACTTCCACCTCCCACCCCCTCTTGATCCTCCACTCGCTACTTTCCACATCGCCTTTTATTTAACACATCATCGCGCATCCACCGCGGCAGTGCTCTTGGTTGGCGCAACTCAGCTGTGGCTTGTTTGTGTGTGTGTGTCTGTGTTTTTATCACTCCCTTGCACCCGCATATAAGCTTTGAGCACCCCCCTGAACTCTTTGTTCGGTCTGAAAATCTCTGCTTCAATCACAAAAAAAAATACAAGTTGTTCCAGTCATCTTTTAATTCTTCGTCATGCCTCGTTTAAGGTCTATGGAGGCGAGTGCTACCTCGCCAGTTACTCCTAAGGTGAATATTCTTGCTCTGCTGGCCTGGTGACGCTAATGGATTGATTGGTTATAGTCGGCACTTGATCGAATTGCAGAAGCTTCTTCAAAACTCAATTCCAATGCTACCCCCGCTACAACTCTTGACTACCCATCCTTAGCAAAACTCGAGTACCCTTCTTTAGACAAAGTCCGGTATCCGGAGATCCCCCTGACTACTCCGAAAGTGAATAGTCGTATTCCGACATATGCCGCGACAACCGGGAAGAAACTTGGTAACTTCTCCGAAAAGCTTAAGGACGAAGCCACCACCACCACCCCTGTTAAGCCTGCGCAGAAACTTAAGCTCCCTAGTACCGGATTTGAGTTCCGTGTGATTAAGACTGGGGAGAAGAAGGTTGAGGAATTAGTCCCTCCGGTTTCCCCGGCGACTGCGGCCGTGGTTGCTACACCCGCCAGACCAATTGCGAAGAAGAAGAAGAGTAGACGTTTTTCCAGCATTCACAGACGTCAGTTTGAGAAGATGGAGAGTATCACTACGCATTACGCTGCTAAGCGCACTCCGAATCAGCCGGTCACAATTGAGAAGATGCCGCGCGGAGTGAAGCGGACAAAGTCTCGTGCGGAGTTGGGCGATCGCGGACCACCGAGCTCGCCGAGTCCTGTTAAGATGCTTGTTGAAGGTCCTAGGAATGCTGAAGGGGATGGTGGCAGCCCTATGAAGAGGACTAAGATATCCGCTGTCAGTGAAGAGAAGACCACCTTGCCCAGCAAACCGAGTGGGATTCCGAGACCGGGCATGACCCCGATCAAGGGATTCAGGAGACGCCCTGCGACTGTTGCAAAGATTTCCATGGGTGGAAGATTGAACCTTACGCCTGCCACTAGACTTGCTAGTCTTGTTCACGCCGGCACTACTCCTTCGAAGATCCCCAGTGCTGTAACTACTCCAGTTGTAGAAGATACAGATTCGGCACCTAGCACCGCCGCCGCACCACCAAACCGGAACATCAAACTCCCAAGCACTGATACCTCGAAGAAAGCAGCCAACCCCCTCGCCCCGCCGGAGACGGATGGTTTCACCTTCAGAAGCAATGGCGCGGGAATTAACTACAAACGTCTCAGTGACATGCACTCCTTTAATTGTAACCTCAACAAAGACGTCCCAACGGCCCCAACCCCACTATTGACTCCCATGAAGATGAGTGCAGAAGACCCATTTGTGGGAATGGCCCGCAGAGCAGCTATGGAATGGACTCCTGTCGCTGCTGCGCCCGTTGAGAAACGTAAAGCTCCCCACAGCGACGACGATGACGACGGTAACGGCGCCGGGGATGGAGAAGCTGTGGATACGGTACATGAAGGTGGCGCAAGGAAGAGGTTGAAATTTGCCCCTGTTGAGGAACCTACCGCAAAGGCTACGGAGGCTACGACGGTTGCTACGGGGACGCCTAGGAAGAAGTCACTCAAGAGCCGTGGGAAATCTATACTCCTGAGGAGCAGACTGAACGTGCTGGCTGCGCCCAAGAGGAGGGTTGAGAAGGGTACGGAGGGAAACGACGAGAAGGACAAGGATACCGGAAGGATAAGGTGGAAGTAGATTTGTAATTTCCTTTTCTTTTTCCCTTATCTCCCATGCTCCATAATGATGTTTCCCATCTTATCTCCTTTGTTCGGCGTGGTGGTTTGACTTGTTAACTTAGGTATTGGTTTTGAGAGAGAGCGGTTTGTGGTGTAGACTTCTCTTTTCCTTATGGTATTTTCCTTTTATTTTTTTCATACCTTATTTCCGATTACCGAATGTAGGCTTATGAGAAATTCGGCGTTTCTTCTCTTTTCCTTTATTACCAATGAGATGTTTGGTATTTATACGTGGCTCTATTTGATCCAGGATTGGCGTTTAATATATTCATACCAGGTGTTTTGTCTGGATCATTGGATGTCACTCGGACGGGGGAGTTGTAGTTGTTTGTGGGGTGGGATACAGAGATTGCTTTAAAGGTCCTAGCGTTGCATAGCTGGGCTGCTCTGAAGATACGCTTTGCTAGGAGCTGTGTGGATGTCCACTTATTCCGCATCGGCCAATATTCCCACCCCCACAGTACCCGTGGATAAACCGGACGACAGAATTTGTCGGTAGGTCCGCTACATTCGTTGCCGCTGCGCGCAGTTGCTCGAAGATAGCAGTCGCGCTACAAGGCAGTATTATACCAGTATTACCCTGCATCTTCCGAGCTATACACCAGCCAGAACCCACTCACTCTTCCCACCGGTCGTGGCCACTCTTGCTCAAGCAAGACCCGGCGCCAATCTTTGAAATCTATATTCCGGAGCACGAGTAACGCCACCTGGCGGGTAGAAGCTCTACACGATATAATATAATATAAGGAAGAACCAGAGTTCGCTGCGCAACAAACAACTCCAGTGGGAGTAACTTAATTGGGTGGGTGGACGACCACGCGAGCTCTGATCTGATCTGATCTGGGGATTTTGCTAACAGCCCGCAAGGGAGGGGAGGAAGGATGTCGTCGCCCTTGGGAGGGAACACGGCTTTGGGGCAATGAGATGTGCAGGCCAGTGTGCATTTTCCCACCTACCCACCTATGATACCCATCCACGGTACTACTACCCCACCCCCTCCTTCCGGAAAAGGGATGATGCACCGTTGCGGTTACTATGCCCTACATATTATACTTACGGTACCTACCCCCCCCCCTGCACAACAGGCTTTTTATCATCGGATGCACGCCCCAGAGTTGGTTTATATGCCTATTGCATGGTAACCCACTCACCTACTCGTACAAAGCGGAGGAAATTCTACGCTCCATCTGGGGAGAAATACCCTTTTCATCCCTTTTTAAAGCGCCCCGATGTCCTTGCGGTGGGCAGTGGGCGAGCGAGGGTGGGTGCCAAATGTTTTCTATCGGGGAGACGCTGGAGCACGGGGTGTGCTAGGTCTTGTTGTTGTTGTTGCCCGATTGATGCTAATGGTTTACTGGTGCTGGTAGTGCTTGCGCTGGTTCTGACAACTCCCGCTTTTGAGTGGCTGAACTAAGGGTAGGGAGAAGTGCCAATATACCTGCGACGTTGTAGGGTAAACTATACCAGTACTGTACGGCCATTGTGGAATACTAAAAGTTATTGAGTCAGATCTAGTTGATGCCACACAGCCCACTTGTTCCCTCGCCTGAACGAATGAACCTCAATCTGGCCTCAGGTTCGTGAAGGGAAGAACAGGGAACACAATTTCCAGAGCCCTGACACATATTTATCCAGTGGGTTCGTTCACCTTGCACCCCGGGAATGTGTGGAATTGTGAGCAAAAAGACAGGCTCGACCCCGGGATTGAACCGGGGACCTCTCGCATGCGAGCTCAGGGTTACCCTAAGCGAGAATCATACCACTAGACCAGCCGAGCCGTTGATATCGCTCTATTTTTCGCGCATATGATGCCCTTTCATAGGTGCTGCCGGAGGAGGACTGGTCCATTATTGGCCCTTTTTTCTCCCTAAGGTTTGTTCTCCTGCGACCTGTGGTGGGTGTTTTATCATTTGCGCATAGGTCGCCAACCGCTAGTGGTGCCATAGGGGTTTCGGAAATTGGAGGTGGGGAGGAAGTTTGTGTTACTGATAGGTGGGGGCTTCTCGGGCAGCGTTCTGGGGTTGAAGTTGGGAAGGGTCTCTTTTGGGGTAACTTCAGGAGTGGTTTTTTTTTTGTTTGTTTGTTTTCCCTCGGAATTTGTGTCGTGCTCTGCCTAAAAGGGGGATACCGGCAGCGCTTGCACTGAGCCGCACTAACGCAGTGGGAGGAGGGGAGGGGCGATAATTTATGCGCCGTTATTCACTAATGCATTCCGGCACGGCGAGAAAGGGTAGGGTTAGCGGAATCGCGTGCATGAGGAGAGAGAGAGAGAATAAAGGGAGGTGTTAGATGTGAACACACTTCGCCTGGGAATGGATGCAATGCATTCTGTTTGGGCAATTGGTGTATGGTACGTCGCGTGGTGAGGATTCTAGGATCGGGATTAGTAGAAAGTGGTTGTGTGGAAGTTTCTTTAAATCCCGGGGATCTCATTAGAATATCCGATCCGCGGCGCTTATGGGTTTTTCGCCCCTTTGGGACTCGTCCAAGCAGATACCATCCCCCAGGGAGGATATGATAACGAGCTGTTGGAACCCCCAGGGAGGGAGATGGAAAAGCGACTAAATTATGAGCCATTTCATGAGCAAAGACGGTGCTTGAAGAGTTATCTTCAGACCCTCTGGCTATCTCGTCAGGCACCGCCTAGGTTAAGAGTGCTACTGATCAATATTTTTCCTTTCTGGGCTTCACTTTATTGTTTCCCGGGGAAATAGGGAGGATCCAGGGAGGATCCGGGAAGTACAGCATCAGTTGCACCAGATGAAGCAGTGGAGAAAATGTCCGGCGGAGCGTCCTTTTTACATTTCCCGGTAGTTTTGGAGAGCTGTTTTCTTTGGATAAAGTTGAAACTGGCCCCTGGGGTGGTGCTACGAGGCCAAATTATTCCTAAAAATATTTGTGTCCTGCGCTAGAACCGAAGGCGTATACAGATTATGTGTTGGGAGTATGATGCTTCTTCAATGGGAAGGAGGAGTGATCGACCCGGAGCATCTGGACTGATGACTACATATCGGGGGTCCTCTATGGGTATAATATGGATATCTCTAGTGCATGAAGTAACATAAGTACATAGGGAAATAGCACACTTTACCGGCAATCTATAGATTCCTATACCTTTTTGCATTCCTCGGGCTTTACTTTCTCCCCGGTCTCTCGCTTCACACACATGACCAACATTATTTTTTGGTTGACGAAAATAGCCACATACAGCAACTCTTCCATCATCATAACCTAAGGGAATCCTTTCAACTAATGTCATTTACTTTATAGAGAGTGGTTTTAAAAGATAAACTTGTGCCGGCTGTTACAAAGTAGGAAGCATGCTAAATGTTACTCTGTATGTTTAATTGAAACTGCTTTATGCATTTCATGTTTAAAGTGATAAATGTCCTAATTATTAGGGGTACCAAAATATTGTGTTCTACACAATCCTTTTTCAACTAAATGTGCAAATTTCTAGTATGGTTGAATAGATAAGAGAGGGATACTCCTGGTGAGCTATAATTATGCTCATACGGGACCTCAGCCATGAGTTGTGGGTAGATTTATAAGATCTTAAAGAGATACAAGTATTACAAGTTGTATATTTATAATACTAGACCCATAACTTAGTAACTACAAGGCCAGGAAAAGTACATATTCATATGCTAGGTATCCCTAACCATCCTGCTTTTGCGTGAATCTTACAAATGGGTGATTGCACTTTTCAACGTATTGAGAGAGAGAGGTTTACTGTTGGGCCCTTTAATTCCGGAGAAAAAAAAATTATGTCACTCACTGCTACGAGCAGTTATTTCGGCTCGCCATAAATGTCAATCTGTGACGAGGGATGTATCATGAAGGAGTAGGAAGCCCAAAAAGGAGCCAATCACCAGATAACTGATCACTATGGTCAGGAGCGTCTGTAGGATGAGCACTTTGCGAAAAAGATATCGCTGTAGTTCAACCCCCGAAGGGGCCTCAACCACCCCTCCGATAGGAATTACGACTCTATCATGGAATAGAGTGGATGGTTTGGTGGTACTACTAACAGGAATGTCTCAAGCTTTCATGGTGGTATTTGGGTTTAGAAGTAGGTCCAGCCCCAGATGGGGGATAGACACTTTTCCTGATGATTTACTGCAAAAACTGGAATAGTTAAGAATCTTGCTAGGATGTTGGAGCTACCTCGTCTAGTAAGTGCTGAGGGGTGTATTTTTCTCTCTTCGTCTTTTTCTCAACCGGGGGTTGAGAGAGAATCTTCTCGTTGTGCCCCCCCCTTTGGTCCCAAGGGGAAAATTCTAGACGTCCTAGTATGATACCATTCCTTGTTATTTCTATTTTTATGGTGTCGTACCCGCAACAAGGGAATGTTTGGCAAGCTAACTAACATACTATTACTAAGGCACCAAGAAATATCCGCCCGTCCCGGGCACGGAGGCGGGCATTGAGGAAGAATTCCTGTGATACCAGGGCATCATAACTGCTCCGCACCGGCTTTTGGGGGTACGCACCTAAAGCCCTCCCCTAGCATGTCACTTGGAGCAGCACCTCGCATCCTGTAGATCTCGCTTTTGTTTGCATTTTGGTGCCCTTTCCTGCGTTTTTCACAAATAAATCATGTGTGTAAAATCTGCCATAGATGCGGAATGCGTCTTGCATATAGTGGTGCCAACTGCCCAGGACTTGCTTAACGATATCCCCTCTAACGCTCAAGTATAATACCTGCTGCTAGGGAAAACTATTTACTATGTTAGCTCTCCCTTCCAGTCACAGTATGTCACTCGTTTATTTTCCTCTGGATACGCGCTGGACATCTCGATTACCCAGCCAAAATTTGCCGCCCTTTATGTCACAACTTCCCCTACACCTTCCCCAAAATTGGAGATATTCTCTATTGGTTTGAGGTTGATAGGTTACCCTTTCGCCTAATAGAGTTATCCTTATTATGGAGGTCGTTAGCGGGCACTGGTATTGCTCCCTGGTCGTCTGTGAAGGGAGGGTCCCCAAGAGGCAAAAAAGAAACCTTATTTCACCGGGGCTTTTGTTCAGTGACTGTAAAAGTAGGGCTCGCACAGTGCTAGAGGATTATATCCCCAGCGGATATTCGTTTTACTACTTTTCCTTCCAATAAGAGCAGCTCCTTGAACAACCTTACGGATATATGATGGGCAGACGGGCAATCAACCAGGTTCTCCTGCTGGGAAGGCACCAGGCACTTTAAATCAGTTGGCACTCCTTTTTTACTGCGATTTACCATCTTGAATAGGGCAACGTTTGTGGAGATAACGAATTTGAGTGTAGTATTATGTAAGCAACCAAGCCTAATACCGGTATGCCATGAGTGGTCTCAGGTGCCCAACACTCACCAAGCTACGGTACCTTACTCGAGTACTTGGGCTCTATGTGACCAGCAGGGCATAACCCCACCGCCAAGCTCTCACAAAACACAGTCTTCCCACACACCGCACACCATCGGCACCGAACCGTGAGAATCATACCAAAATTTCCCCCACCAACCGACCATAGCAACAACGACAAACAACCACACAGCCAACGACAACCCGTCCATCAGTCCCGAGATCAGTAAAGATGGTTGGTTTTCATCCTCCCTTGAAAAAGACAATTTCGCCCGACCGAAAAATGCTGAACTTTCTCGATAATCATAGGTCCGATACGCCGCTGTTCCCAATAATCCTTCGAAATGTGCAAAGTCCCGCGGATCCTTCCTCCGCGTTTCCTTCAAGAACACTCGCGAGACCGCTCAGGCCATCAACCGCATGAAGCTTTCTCGTGCTATCGCTTACTTGGAGAACGTTAAGGGGCATAGGGAGGCCGTTCCCATGAGGAGATATGCTGGATCAACCGGGAGATGCGCTCAAGGTGGGTTTTTGGAAATATTTCATGGGCCTTTTTTACATTGAAGTTGGATTGGATTAGAGGGTTTGGAAGGCGGGATGGAGGTAGCCAATGGCGTGTTAGGCATAGGAGGACGTCATTGGAGGGATTCCGAGTTTTTGAATTTTACCAAGCCGATATTCCTGGATAGAATGGGGATTGAGTTTGGATGTATTCGGGCATTGAATATGTTAACGGTGATTTACGTAGGAAAACAATTCGGTGTTTCCCGCGCTCGTTGGCCCGAGAAGTCTGCTGAGTTCCTCCTTGGTCTTCTCCGCAACGCGGAGGCCAATGCCGACACCAAGGGTCTCGATAGCTCCAGCCTTGTCATATCCCACATTCAGGTCAACCAGGCCCCTAAGCAGCGCAGAAGGACATACCGTGCCCACGGCCGTGTACGTTACCAAGCTGTCTAGACAACAATCCCACCTAACTGACACCTCTAATAGATCAACCCCTACATGTCAAACCCCTGCCACATTGAGGTCATTGTCTCCGAGGCCGACGAAGCTGTCGCTAAGGCCCCAGAGAACAAGGTCGTTAAGCTGAACGCTAGGCAGAGGGGAAGGCTTTTAGCTGAGCAGAGACGTATCGCTGCTTAAGTTAGCCTAAAAAGTTATGAGGGGTTTCGGGGTAATAGAAAATAAATGAAAATAAATTCAAGGGTTTTCTATAACTCAGCCGAATCGGGCGGGGAGTTTCTCTTTTTCCATTTCTATCTTGTACTCAAAACGTTGTGGGGTCTTTTTTTTCCTATTTTCTTTCCCTCCTGCTCTTTGCCTTCCCCTTTCTGGCATATTTCTCCCTTCTTGGCTGGTTAAAATGGAAACCGTTTGGGGATCCGCTCCTTTGCGCAATCAAGGGGCGCAGATACTTAATGGATATGGCATGGTGGGATGTGTTGCGCTTGATTGTTAATCCCGATGTACAAATGAGCACTTGGGTGTCGTGATATGGTAGGGGATTTCTGCAATCGGAGCACTTTGCCAAGAAAATATTGCTCAATTCCAAGCCCCAATGGCTTTTCAATAGCCACTCTAGTGCTAGTGAGAATTGTAGCTCTGTTAGGTGATGGAGTAAGTGATTCTCTATATTAGTAGGGAGAAAATAGGGGTGCCTCAAGTTTCACTAAGTCCTCCTATTCCTACTACCGGTATACCCCACCATACTACCGGTACACCCCACCATACTGCCGGTATCCTGATCAACAGGAAGATAGTTGGCACGGGCAGCTTGGTTGGGACCCGGAAAAAGGCTTTGTGTGAGCTCAGTGAAATATGTTGAACTCGGGTCAGCAGGGCACAGCCTTGCACCATCAGTCAGCACTCTTAGTCGCCTACCCCGACTGCATCTAACGCAGGGCCTAAAGTCGTGATAGGAAACACAGTTTCTCAACTGGCTCAAGCCACTGAACGCTCCGATCTGAACCCCGGAATCCCCCTGGATTTATTTTCCCATTTCTTTCACGGCAGGCTGTACCAGCGTGTTGAGAACTTGAATGCATATATGGAGTATGTTTGAGTCCCAGGATAGACGTATGATAGTGGTCTAGTTTAACATGGTCAACATTCTTTCGTACTCAAATTTATGCCACCCGCGTACCTAGGTTCCCGTAATTCCTCAGCGACACATCCCCCGACGCGGCTTCGCTAGTTTATCGTTGATTGGACTTCTCCAAGAAAAAGTAGGATGCGGTGTTGGGCTACATGTGACGTACTGGATGATAGGGCATGAATTGTGCCTCGAGCTCGAAATGATATCTTGTGCCTCTTTTGCTACGAGTGCGGCCGATAGATATATTCGTCACGTGAGTCTGATAAGAAAATTTTGGTGCACCTTTTGGCTGCGATGTGTCCTTAGATAAGGCACGTGACGAATATATTTATCGGCCGCACTCGTATGGATGTGCCTTAACCAAGCATGAAGTCAGGCAACATGGACCCTTTCTAGGGCTTCATCGGTTCCTGGCCGGTTCAACGAGGTCACGTAGTAATTCTTGGCGGGCAATCCTGGCTCCATGCCCAGTGGTTCCAGCCGGATACAATTTAGCCCTGAATTGTATGCTACGGTACTCGTACACGGTTGGGGTACGGTACCGGTATTACGAGTACCTTCCGCAACGTCATACCGTACTGCTCCACACCATATCACACACACCATACCTCTCAACACCACCTCTCCTCTCCATCCCCAAGCTCTCCCCACTCCCTCCACCAAATATCCACCTTCAACCCTACCACTAGCAACACAAACATTCCTCAATTCCCCCCCGCCGAAATGGCCACCAAAAAGCCCAAACTCTCCACCCTCCTCCCCCCTATAATTATCGGTGGGGCCGTCTACAACACCCAAATGAACTTGGACCCCTCTACCCTCCCGGTCCGCAGCATCCTCACAAAGGCCTTTTCAATGGGCATATATTGCATCGATACATCACCCTACTATGGCCCCAGTGAGCTTCTCATGGGTGACGCCCTCACCCAGCCGGCAATAACCCAATCCTACCCTCGCAGCTCATACATAATCATGACCAAGGCTGGCCGTATCTCTGAGAGTGAATTCGACTACAGCCCCAACTGGATCCGGAAGAGCGTTCGTCGGAGCTGCGAGCGGTTACATACGGATTACCTGGATGTTGTGTTTTGCCATGACGTTGAGTTTGTAAGTCCAGATCAGGTGATGGGTGCTGTGAGGACGCTGTTTGAGTTGGTAGATGAGGGGAGGGTGCGGTACGTTGGAATCTCTGGGTATCCGCATAAACTCCTGGCGGAGCTGGCCGTGCGGGTAAGGCAGGAATTGGGAAGGCCTCTGGATGCAGTGCAGAGCTATTGTCACATGAACCTGCAGAACTCCACGCTTCTTCAATCCATTAATAAACTGAAGGGTGAAGGTGGTGTGGACACGGTCGTTAATTCCTCCCCGTTGGGCATGAAATTGCTTACAGGAGAATTCCCCGGGTCGTTCCACCCCGCACCGAAGGGGCTGAGGGATGCCTGTGCGAGGGCTGCTGAGCTTTGCAAAGCCCGGGGCGAAACACTGCCTAGGGTCGCGATGCGCTGGGTATTTGCGAATTGGAAGGGAGCAACTTTGACTGGGGTTAGTTATCTAGAGGAGTTGGAGGATAACATTGGGGCTTATATGGATGTCGCCGTTAGCACTGAGGAGGATAAGGAAGGGAAGGTTGTGTGGAAAGATGTGGATGAGCGGAAGGTGAAGAGGTGGGAACCGTTGTGGGAGGGCGTGCAGGAGATACTTGGGGAGTGGAAGGATTATAGCTGGGACAGTCCACCGAGGGATTGGATGCTTGGGAAGGGTCAGAGTATGCTGTAGTGGGTGTTAGCGCCGGATTAATTATGCGCCCCCAGAGCCTGCTTATTATCTCTTCCCCATGATTGGCTCCGGCCCTTTTTTTATTGTCACTGCGGGGTTTCTAGAGGCGCGCTATAAAGGGCCAAGAATGGGGATTACGGTTGGCTTAGAATGGAGCTATAGTTGTGAATACTGAGGCTTAGTTGCAGACGCACTCTAAAAGTTGAGATTTGAAGCTTTATTGGAGAATATGTGGTACCAGCACACGTCTGTAGCTTGAAGTACGTATTCTCCGTTGAATCGGCAACCACCATGAACACCTATCAGCCTTGCCACACTACCCACAGGATGTCCCACCGAAAACCCAAGTGCACCGTAATAGGGATATTCCACTGCTAGAACCTACAATAGCCTATCATACAAGGCAGAATCGGGTAATGCGACAGCCTCCATTCGGAACCCTCTTCACAGTTTACTTCTCGCAAATTGGAGACGGCGGTGCAAAGAGCCGCTATAGCTAGGAAGTTTTCCACGCTCGTGGGCCACACCAAGAATGTTTTTGCTGACGCTGCTGCCTACTCGAAAACCACAGCTTATCACTCACACGATCGGGCCCGCTCAGCTAATGGGCAGAAACTGTGCGCGGGTGGCTCAAAAGTTCGGACCTTCCGACCTCGGAATCTAAGATCTTCTAGAACACCAAATCGTTTGATTCCCCGTACCACCCCCCCACCTTCACCCCCACCTATCACTTCCCATCGGGCGTACCGGTATTTGACTTGCCCGGGATTCCTTTTACAGAGACCAGTCACCCCACCCAAGCCCCCCCTAGCTCCATAGAGCGAAGCCGGGGGAATTGGTGCCTCGGATGGCGGAGCTGATCGTTGTAAGGTCACCAGAGCGTTCGGCCGTGCGATTGTATCATACAAAAGAGAGATGCCCGTGCTTCTAGCCCCCATGTTTTTTCTCCAAGCTCAGCCAACAGAATCCAAGGACGGGCGCGCGGGGGCAGTTTCTCTTCAGGGCCGCGCTCCGGATGGACATACCGGCGGTATGATACTTGGATAGGCTTCACACCAATACTCGAGTAGCGTTCTACCGTAGTCTGGCCAAGAGCACGTGCACAAGGATGCAACGGGCCCACACTTTAGTCGCCGGAACTGTGATGGGTTGTTTGTCAAATTTACCGTACAGTAGTACTCTCTAGTCGCAGCAAGTACGGCACTCGTACAAGTATCCCACCCGCATATTCGAACTAGCGCCATTAGCCCCATATAACATTCCTCCACGAATCAAATCTTGCAACACATATCTACCTATCCCGGAATATCATTACATCTTACCTCTTCATGTTCAACGAGTGATTCCGTATGCTCCCCAATGTTCGCATCACAACCCCCGGCCCACATTGTTTCTCCACCATCCACCCGCCAATGGGGTCGCGAGGCAAAGATCAACCCGATGTCTTGGTTTCCACGGCTGTGCTTGGGTATGGCGAATATGATACCGTAAATCTTCCCTTCCCGGTGAGCTTACAAGTACTCGAGTACCGGTATAGTACAGTCTTCAACGGGAGCACGAGGAAACCCGGCTCGTGACGAACAGAGTGACAAGTTTTGCTTTGCTTTCTAGTTTTTTTCTTTTTCTTTTCTCCCTTCACCACTTACCCAGTACCGTTACCGTTACCGTCACCCTCATTCATCACCTTGCCCGTTTCCGCGCGTGACCCCCTGTTTGAAGGCCGCATCGGGCGACTACTATACCGGTAACCTTCCTCACTCAATAGCCCACAAGCACTGGATGGGGAGTTGAGCGAGCGCGGGTAACGATACCGTTCAGCGCTATCCTAACTACCGTATCATACTTACGTACCACACGGGTGCAGAATCATAAACACAAAGGGTAAACGGGAAATGCCGTGAGAAGCATAAGGAAGGGGGTGATATTGAGTACGAGTACCGTACGGTACTTGTACCGGTACTTTGAGTACGGCACTGGTGACTGACTGGTGGCTGGTACTTCCAATTTACTTGTAACGCTCGAGTACCGTATGATAAGAACCCGGGTCATGAAACCCCCTATCACACACAAGTTCCCGCCATTACTCGATCTGGTATGCCTACTATTTCCACGAGAAGTAGGATGCGCTAGTGGGCGTTATGATAGGTAGTTCCAACCAGCGGAAACGAGTGAATATTGACTCTTACAGTGCCGGACAAGGTTATGATAAGTTGGATGCACGATGCACCGCCACTCGCTCCGCTTGGCCATCTTTGTACGATATTACGATGCGGTAGTTACTTTTTGGTCCGGGTAATTCCGCCCCCCCACCTTCCCCCCCCCCCCCCACACCTAATTTTTTGTTGTTGGTCGTTAAGTTTTGTTTCTTCTCAGACCTCCCCTGATTCGATTGCATTCGGTACCTGGTACTCGTATTATACAGTACGAGGGCTGGCTTCCAAAAAAAGAGATGAGCAGAACATTATCCGGCACAAGTACTCGTACTTGTTGGCACATAACTAACTTACCGGAATCATTTCGACTTGAAAATTCCAAATTCGGAGTTTCTTGGAAAAAAAAATTCCTCCTCTCTTGGCGTGCATGGCCATTATTTGTATGGATGTGGGGAACAGTAATGTCCACGACATCCCACTCCCCCCCCCCCAACCGCTGATCCGGTGAAACGAATCTATTCAGTGCTTTACTTGCACCGAATCTTTCATCCGTCAGATCATACATGTGAGATAGTTCCCCTGGGGTTTTTACCCACCGCACCCTTGGGAACATTGCACGATACCGGTACAGTATATATCTACCGACGATATTTGTCGAGGAATCGTCAGGAGAGACACAATTCAGTGCACTACCAGTACAGTAGTCCTAGGCGCATCTTCCAATATGCTCTATGCGACAATGTTAAGAATCGAAATGCCAGCGTATCCAACAAACAATTCTTAACAAGTTGTGGGCACTGTACTCGAGTGCGGTACAGTACAGTACAGTACTGCCGGGTTTCTCAATTCTCCTTCCTCCCTCACAGTTTCCAGGTAGTTACGGTCTAACCCAGTCGGGGGAGAATGGAATGGAATGGACTAGCAACCGTTCAGACTCTTATGATAATTTACCTGCCATTTCTACCTCACCATACGGTATCTTGACACCAACATCGTGCCCGCATGAATCTGAGGGCGAAAAATAAAAATAAAAATAAAACATGTAAATTAATGTAATGGCAGCGTAACCGGTACCCTATATATCTTTCAATAGGTTTCAAGTGCAGAATAATTGCAGGTGATGGCTTCGGAGGGGGGGTCCCTACGCCCCCACCTTCAGGGGGGGAAACAAACAATAGCGATCGATTACCGATATGATATGATAGGAGGAAGTCATCGGGTGCTCTAGACCTTTTTTTTTTTTTTTTTCCTTCGCCATTTGTGATTACGGAGCATCACTCAAGTCTCCGGATTTGTAGAGAACTCCTTTCCGGTTCACGGTGATACAGTATACATACATCCCGTCAGAAACTTCCCCCCCCCCCCCCCCCGCCTATCTCCAGAACTTGCTGGCGCTATCACGCCGACGGGCCGGTGGTCAGAGTGCATTACGGTTCGGTTATCATGGGGGAGCACCAACAGCCCGGCACTGGCATCATACGCTCCATATTTCACTACCGCCAACCTGTCAATCAACCAATCAACCACCCTACTACTACTAGCATCGTAAAACCTCACCCGCTGTAAAGGATCTTCTGGAGGTCTCTGTTTTTTTGTTTTTGTTTTTGAGGAAGGATTCCGAAAACTCTAATAGATACAAATTTACCCATCTACACTCCAACGCTATGGGAAGGGTGGGGGGGACAAAGAAATATATAGCAAATGAAATGGGATACAAATACTTGGAGAGAGAGAGAGAGAGAGAGAGATGGAGATAATGGGAAAATGAAGACTTTCAGTACATAAAATGGGCTATCCCTTACTTCCTCTTTCCAATTGAAAAGTGGGTTCTTTCTCTCTGATGATGCATGTATATTCTTCACTGAGGGGGACTGCTCCAGGGGAGGTGGGGGGTTGTGATGTGGATGGTAACTCCTTTGAAAAAACTTGTTCGTTTTTGAGGGGGCAGGGGTTATGGGAAATTAGGCTCGGAATTGCCTGGAACGGCGAACTCGTTTTCTGGAATGGCAGGTTTGTCAGTTAAATGTTTGTTCGTATTGGATATCAAGAAGAAAAATTGGAACTCACCCATGATCACCCGGGTTATGCGCAATTGCCACGTCATCAGCCCGGACGAAACCTCGCTCGAAAATTTCGCCGTATCGTATATCCGTCAGTACCACGCTTTCGATGAAATACTAGGCATTTCCAACAAACCCTCTCCCCCTTCCAAGGTGAGCCGCATCCGAGTTGGTAATGTCTGCCTAATTGGGCAGAGCCGAAGGGACACCATTGGCAATAGCCCTCACGTAAAAGTAATGGGTGTATCTCTTCCGGAGAGCCTTGTGCCCGCCTCTTCTCGTGCTGGCCTGAGACGTGCAAAGATGAACCCCCAGTAGGAACAAGTGTGACCCCGGTGTCGGCAACCCCTCGTCCTACGTTTTCGTAGAGTAAGGCTGGTGGCTTCCTATGTTCCGGCTGTTGACCATGTGTGGTGAGGGTTGTCGGTGTGGGCGTGGCGGGGTATGATGTGACGAAACTGGTAGCGGTGGACAGGACGCCCCAGGCACCTGGGCCACCATTCCCGACGTATTCGTACAACAGGCCGAGTTAGCCTGCGTCACCAGGAGGGGGTGTTGTGGTTGCAGTGTGGATAGTGGTAGTACCGGTAGTACTGGTGAAAGGGTTTGCAACCGGGTTTTCAGCGCCGACATATTCATACTCGAGCACTGGAGGTGGTTGTGTGGGCTGCGGTCGATAAATTTTGGTAATGACGGTCGAGAGGTAAATGCCGGGCCGTTGGTTTTCGGCCTCGGCGTATTCATATTTCAATGTCGGTCCATTGCCGGTTGGCTGGGCCGGGGTGTAGACTGCAGTGGTGGACACGGCCTCTGTGGGGGAGATCAGGGCAGGGATGCCCGCGCCAGGGTAGTTGTCTCCCGCGCCATACTCGTACCTGAGCACGGGTTCCTGAGAGGGCCCTGGGGTTGCGCTGGCGGTGGTATGAGAGTCATCCGCAATGACAGGAAGGGCAACAAGATCCTTGCCATCCCCGGAGCTCTCGTAGAGGAGCGCAGGATTAGGGGTTTGGGTTGCGGTATTTGGAGGCAGGGTTCTTGAAGATGGGGCGTAATCGTAATCGTGAGAGGAGGTGGTGGCCGGCCTGATATCAGCCTGGCCGATAGCTGCAGGCTTCTCTGGGAAGGTCTGTTCCATACGGGTTGAAAGGATCAATGTGTGGGGGGCTAAGTGCGAAGCCTTGACGCCGGACCTTACACATCGTGCCTTAGAGGCCCAGAGACAAGCCCCAGCGGCGAGCCTTAGGTGTGTGCAATGGGTCGTGGGAGAGAGGAGCGACCTTGATCACTGCGGTATCGGGGTCTTTAGTATCAATGATCTCATGAGCCAATGCGGGGCCTGGCCCAACAGGCGCGGGTGAGCTCGTCGAGCTAACCGCAGAACTGGCAGTGTTGCGAGAATTCTCGTTCGCCGTGACCACGGGCCCAGTATTTGGGGGGGGTATATGTTCGGGAAGAAAGAGGGAGAATCTACCATTCCACCCACGCTCTAGTACAAAAGCTGGGGAGGCACCCAAACTGGGGGATTGTAAAACTGTGGTCTCCTGACCAGCTGCGGGATAGGTTGCCCGTTGTTTGTCACTGGGGATGGTGCGGGGACTGATGTCGTGGCAGAGCCTGCAGTAGGTGATCTGGAGACACCAACTGTTTCCGCCTTATCGGCAACATAATCGCCAGCCAATTCGTACAGCAATTCTGGACTACCATCCTCCTCCTCCCGTTGCTTGGGCTCCGTGGCCTTGGTTTTCTGCGGCTTGGTGGATGTAGAAATCCGGGAAGAAGTCCTCTCGGGGCTCAACCCATTAACTCGGTGACGTCTGGCAAGAGCATGGGGCTGATCACCAGCAGCACCAAGAGGTTGGCTCAAGGTCATATCAACAGACCCTGGGAGAGGCGGGTTCTGGACCGAAGGGTCTGCCAGTGGTGTAACCTGACTTGGTGGAGTGCTAACAGCCTGGCCAAGGGAGGCATTTAGAGGATCAACGACAGACTGTTGACCAGCGTTACCTACCGGTAGCTGAAGCCCTTGGCCCATAGGGGGGCCATCTAGAGGGGCGGCCATTGGCGTGATCCCACTAGGAACACCCACGACGGTACTAGGGCACCCCCCAGAACAACGGGAGTACTATAATAGCACCACCAAGGCCGGTGCTAGCTAGCGAACCGGGGGCTGCCGGGCCGAGACTTGGAGGAACGGGCGCCGCCCCAGTTGGCACGCCAATCGCAAGTATAGAACTCGCTCCTCCAGTGGGAACAGCTCCAGAAGGTGGGAGTGCTCCAGGCAGAGCTGTAGATTCGGTAGTCTTGGGCCTGGGCCTGCTGCTGCTGCCTGTTTTGGGCTAAGGCTGGCTGCTGTGGTTTTGGGGAGGTGCGCTCTGGCCTTCTACATGCGCACCTCCAGGCTTTTCCGCCTTTTCCACCTTTTCCTTTTTCTCACCAGGCTTCACCTCAGTTGGTGATGGTGACCCAGGCCCGCTAGCAGTTCCCTGAGCTCCAATCTTTGAGTTTCCCCGCTGTCCCTGGTTGGCGGGTGGTTGTACGGGCGGTGTTGGCGTAACACTACTGCCTGCAGCTCCGGTAGACGGCATAGGCTGGGAGTTATTACCTGGTCCTGGAGGTGGCTGTCCCACTACCCCATTCCCCACAGGTGGGTTCTGTCCCCCAGCGCTGGTTGTCCTAGGCGCTCCCGGCTATGTTGTCACCCCCGGCGGTGGAATAGGCGGGGTAGTTGCAGTTGGCTGAAGAGCAGGAGGAGCACCTTGTCCGGGTAGGGTCTGTGATGCAACCAGTTCGGCTCTCTTCCCTAGGTTCGTCTTATAATGTCCACCCATAACCAGATGAGTACCTGCATAAACCG
>LN890983.1:569598-646563 GCA_900010015.1 Tuber aestivum
CTGGTATAATGTTCGCCTATCGACCTCAAATGCCTCACTTGCCGATGTGACATTTGTCTCTTCACCATTCCTGATAGCCCGAATAGCCATTTGCAAACGTTCTTCATACTCAGGATTCCGACTTCGTTGGGTAGGCATTGTTGCTTTGGATGAGGATTGTCTACACTTCTAAAATTGCGGGGTAATCAATACCTGTGTGTCTTACTTCGGCCAATTCCGGCTTGTGTCACTTCCCGGTGTTGTGTCACTTCCGGGTGATTTACGTTAGTAAACACAGGCTGGATGCAGCTACACAGCATCTACGAACCATCGGCCACGGGAAGCCCATTTGCTACTGCAGCTAGTAGCAGGACCGCTCCCGCCGAAATGTACTTGTATCGACTCCACATGAGGAAACAACGAAAAAGTCCTTCGAGTTTCAAAAAAATAAAATAAATAAAAACACTCATTAAATCAATAATAATAAAAAGTCAAAGCGAGTTCGACCATGAACAAGGGAACGTAGAGGAAAGCAAAAAAGAACACCTGGCCCTTGCGCGAATAGAGTTTCTCCAATGACAGAAGGAGACTAGATACTATAGGAAAAAGGAGCAAGAGGAGGGAGAGAGTGGGATCTTGCGCCGCCACCGGAACTCTTATATCTTTGCCTAGTCTGAAAGAGAGAGGAAGCCTTCCCCCAAAATTCACTGGCACTACTCCGGTATCGACAAAGCTATTCCCAGCACAGAAAGGCTGGGTAATCGGCCAGACGCGCTCATGTGCGTTCAGAGACATTAGTAGTCTTTCTTTCAGTAGGGTTGAGGACACACTACCTGCCACCGCTGAGCCGGTGAGCCCCCATGGAGAAATATCCAGCTCGAAGCCACAGCACAATATTGGAACACTAGTTCTATTCGGTAAGTGAACTGGTTAGTCTTAAGAAGAGTCCTAAGAGAATTCATCTACCCTTACTCTACCTGTAGTTAGTAATAAATGCTCAAGTTCAGAGTGCGGAAAGATTATGGACCTTAGATTTGAAGGTTGGAAGTTGTTGAGGTTAGCTTACATTTGTAGCCCAAATTCCCCAAACTGAATTACCGTACCTGATCAAAGTACCGTACTCTGTGATGTCCTAGAATCTTGCGAAAGGCTTGGCAACACAGACAGGGACAATACTTCCTGTAGTGTGTACTCATCTCGAACAGAGAGCGAGTGAAAAAAACGTCAAAACTTCTATCATTCCTCAGGCATTTACACTATTATTATTTCCCAGGATCGTTTCCCGATCGTCCCCCCAATACCACCCCTCGAATTGATGGGTCAACAAATTGCCAATCTAGGCCCAGATTTCCGGATATCACACCGGTATCTTGTACCTTTGAAAATATCTAGTGACTTAGCCACGACGGAGCCATAGATAGGAAGGTAGCTCCAGGTGAACGGCAGCATGAGCGAGCGACGAGTGAGCGAGTATGTGCCTCTGGTTCACCGATCCTCAATCCCACCGAGCACACACCGGCGGTCAATCCAACAGCCCGAACACGAAGCGCAACCCTCTCCTACTACAATATAAGCCATCTATCCACCTCAACCGCCACTCTTTCCACAACATCACCGCTGCAATATCACAAATCCCAACACATTACATCCTCAGTAAGGCAGTACTTAAACCCCACCCAAACATCCACCTACCTCCCCCTTCCCCCATTACCACCACCCACCACCCACTGCCACTGCCAACCAGCACATTCATTCATTCACTCATACACACAAAAACCCAGAGCCGGCCTCGGGCCTCCGCGCATACAGCGAATAAAAAAAATGGTCTCCCATAACCTCTTCTCCTCTATGTTCCCAGCATTCGCCATCTTCGCCGCCATCGCCAATGCATTCCCAGTCGCGATCCCAGAGCCAGATCCGTGTGAAGGGGAGGTGTTGATGAAGAGGGCTGGGGTGATTACCATGGATCCACTTCCTCTTCCTCCGCTCGGGGATCAAGTTGAGGTTTAGTGCCGGTTGTCTAGCCAAGTACTGATGTGTTCCGGATGCAGTTTTACGCCGATATTGATTAGGAGGGCGCGGGTGGGGGAGCTGAGAGGGTGGAGAGGGGAAGAGGAGGAATTTCTCTCTTTTCTTCTTTCCCTCTTCTCTTCTCCCCCTTGGAGATTTGTTTCGGTCTAGATGAATACACTTTTGATACCTCCGTCTTTCCTGTACTCTTGTGCAAATAAAATGTGAATCTGTGATCATAAGAATTAGGACATCCGGTGCGAGCACCCCGGGGCATCCGAGGGCAGTACTCACATTGATGCTGCCTGAAGACACCTGCGCACTCCGGTGAGCTAGCGGCCCAGTAGGGCGTGAGTGATTTTCGGTGAATTTAGAATTAAAGGGATGGCCCGGCCAGCTCGTGTAATCGCCCCAAGAAATCGGGGAACAGTAGGCTGCTCCGTAGCTAGACTAGTCTGTCCCATTTAGCGGGAGTGGAAGGCCCGCTGGCTATGACATATCAGCCCGTGCGAGGCACGGCACGTGCTGGGCGATATATATAATGACAGGAGAACTTTGCACCTTGTGCCCCGCTCCGAAGGATCATAGAAACTTAGTCACTCCCGTTGCCCTAGATAAGCCCAAGCCAACGTAGTAAGTAGGCCCCTGATAGGATGTGAGAATAATTAGAAGAATCGAACTCCACGTCAGGACTCGGTGTTGCCTCCCATGCTCCCCATATTGATCCACTAGTTCCTCTTATATCCTGAGACCAGCTAGTCGGAGGACTCCACCGCCACTCCAACCGCCTTATACTTGTACCTCGAAAATTCATAGCTAATTTGCGCAAGAAAGGTGTTTTCGCTCGCTAGAGTATCCTCTACCCCCTTTTCCGGTAAACCGCCCCCCCCCCCCCTCCCCCACCCCTCCGAGCCCAAAGGAAGAGAACCAATTCGCACACAACACCGATATCATAGGAGCCAGATAATATACCAACCAACAAGGGGGAGCAAATATCACCCCCCCCCCCCTTTCCCTACAACCATAGTACAACCCCCAATCCTAGGGTTAGGGTTCCCACCTAACTCTACCAATATCACTGTATTATCCTAGCAAGCATAAGTACCACCCCGAACCCCACTCCGCCCTAACCTACCCATTAGCCCCTACCCCAGATCTCATCCCATACAGACTTCGCCCCGGGGGGATCCAGAACCCGTGAACAATGCAAGCCCTCAACCTCATGTCACGAGTGAGAAACCATGATGATCGGATTTACTAATCCAAGTGGATAATCTTCACAAGACAAGATGGGCGCCCGCTCCGGGAAAACACGGGGCAAGGGTTTTAAATACAAATCCACGATGTCGTCCCATATCCCCCGCGAAATATCACAGAATCAACGCGAGGGAGAACGAGAAAGAAAGGCCATGGGTTATCACCCTGTGGGGGCGGTCAGTGAACGAATAAGAGGGGGGAGCGGCAAGGAAAAAACCAACACTTTACGAATAGTACAAAAGGTTGAACCGGGCCAAATATATCATACCGAAAAACTCAGGAGGATAGCTTGTTTCATAATTGGCACAAACTAAATCGGACCCCTTCCTTCCTTTCCTTTCCCTCCCCCCATCATCCTCGGCAAACACCAAAGCCTCCATTTTCCAACAAATACAAGTGCGAGTGCCAAAAAACAAATAAACTTTTAAAGTCGATACAATAAGCAAAGTAGAGGGGTATAAGGAAACATCTCAAAAACATAATATAGAAAGGCAAAAACAAAGATTTTTGAATATTCTCCCTGATATCGCCGCCCACAGACAAAAACAAGTAGAAAGGGAAGAAATAGAAGCAAGAGGAAGAAGAAACCAAATACGCCATCCCACCACCCACTCTTTGCCCTCTTCAAAGGGTCTTTCAACCCACGCACAACAGAGTCCACGCCAGATGCACCCTTTTCCGACCCAACAAAGAGGATGGATCCACCTCGAGATGTGTGAAAGGAAAGGCAAAAATAAAAAATATGAAAACTGCCTGGGCCCGGTCGCCAAACGGAGAATATTTACTTCGATCGGGGACAAGGAATTAATAGTGTACAGGTTTGTCGGGGATACCGGGATCAGGCAAGGCGACCGGGAGCAGTAAAAATTCGTAAGATGCTAATTTGTACTTGAAGAAGCAAAAGGTGGTATCGTGGAAGCAAAACAATATAGATGCCGACACACTGGGAGGGGGGGGTGTAGCCCAGGGCCGAAGGATCGCCTCTTTTTTTTCCCGATAAACCGTAGAAAGAAAAACCAAAACGGTGACGCCGATAAAATATGTAGCACAATCGAAGGAAACCCCGGTTCTAATAACTCAAAATCAATAGGACGACCGAGTCCCCTTCTTACAGTGATCGGGGTAGCTTGCCTGATAGTCCGTCCAACTTCTAAAGATCGAGCAACGTCATCTTAAATTACTTGTAGCAAAACCGAAGGGGGAGTTAAACTGTTTCATGAAAGCATCCGTTAGACCACCCACGCTAATCGGAGGAGTCGTCTCCATATTAAACATCGATTCGAATGAGGGATCGATCAATCTAACATTATTATTATTGTAAATCCCATGCTGCTGTAATGGAGACCCCCGCAGCATCCCCCCCATCATTTCACCGCCAACCCCGTCTGCTGTTGCAGATTGATTTTCGAGTCCGCTTTGAGTGTCGTCTTCTGTACTCTCGAGTAGTTCGGCGTCATATTCCTGCTCTAAATTCAAACAGAGTCAATCTAGGATGGCCGGGCTCTTTCATAACAAAAGATATATGGGAAGTACGCGGGGTAGCTTGCCGAGCTCTTCCATATGTGCCTGGTAAGGCGAGGGATAGAAATTCTGCATCGGAATCCCTGCAGGTTGAAATTCTGAAGGAGCAGTAGGTGTCGTCACCACACTCTGTGGGATCTGGTACGCAGATGCATCAGGGGGCGTAGGAATGGCAATTGACGGCGAATTGTTTCGCGAGCTCGGTGGTACTATAGGACTAGTCTTGATAAAGAGCGACTCGGGCGAAGGGTTGATGGATGGTCGTTTCTGCTGTTGTTGGGACTGTGCCATCATTGGCCTATGCATATGCTGCTGTTGTTGAAGGGTCGCTTGTTGCTGTTGGCCCTGGGAGGGCATGGGTCGAGGGATCGGCTGGGGTGCGGCGGGTTGTGGCCTGTCGTCATACTGGGCAAAGGCTTTCAACTCGGCAGCAACATTTATCCCCTTCTCCAACAGTATCCTCTCCAAAAGCGAATTCTTGTAACGAAGCATGAGCACCTCATCCGCGGCATTCCTTGATGATTGCTGCAGACTAGACAAGCTTTCTTCTTGGTGTTTGATGGTTGCCTCCAAATGCTTAATATATTCGGTTCGTCTCTCGCGGAAAGCTAATTCGATGTGTCAAAAGATTGCGAAAAGATAGGTTATATTTTCCATGACACATAGGAATTCTAGTAACGCCATGGTGTGGAGTGGATAGTTGGCGTGTCAAGGGGGGGGAAAGGATCTATAAAATATCGACATACCAGCCTGAGCAGCTCTGTTTCTCATCTTCCTTTCTTCTTGGGTTGCGTAGACCGGCTTTCTACCACCCTTCCGCCTGGGAGTGGGAAACTGAGCCTGCTGAGCCATCGTCGTCGGTTCTGGCGAAGACGCTGAAGACGCGGATGATGCAGAGGAATGGGGAGGGGATGCTTTTACGGCGGCGGCCATGAGATGGATTGACGAGGGGGGGTAGCGGGAAGATGTATAAATGATGATGACGAGAGGTGCTGAAGAGATTTTTTTTTTCCTCTGAAAATCTTTCAGGAATGATGTGATCATAAATCCATGGAACGGGGAGAACACGGGAGGAGGATACGAACAATTGATGAAGAAATCAGGAGTGAAAAAAGTGGGGAAAGGCTTTTCTCTTTTTCGTAGTGAGTGTCGCTCAGCCTTTGTAAGGGCAACGTGGGTTGGGCGTTTTCTTTTTCTTTTTTCTCTTTTCTCTTTTTTTTTTTCCCTTTTCCTTTCTTTTCCTCTTCCTGGCCTCTTTTTCCTTTCTCCTCTTTTTTTTTTTTCCTCCTCTCAATCCTCCTCCCTCTTTTGCGGTAGTGGTACGGTACGCAGCAAGAAAACGCAGGACCGCCGTAGAGTTAAAAAAGTAAAGCAGGAGGAGATACGGTGATGAGAAAAGGGAGAGGAATGGGAACAGAAAACAGAAGGGGAAAAAAAAAGCAATGGGGACTCTTTTTTTAAAGAAAAACCTCTCTCTAGATCTGACTCCCGTCAAAGGTCCTTTGAATTATGTTTTGAGTTGACTCTAACTTGACCTTCTCCGTAGATATCCTGGAAGGAAAGCGGTGCTCAGTGCCTTCAGTGTGCTGCTAAAGTACTGGTACGGTACTGGTACGGAACATGCTCTGTTCGTACATAGTCTGGGGAACAGCGGTGTGGGAGCGGGTAAAAAGCATACAGGAACTAGGACAGTTTTTGTACGGCACGAGTTGCAACTACAGTCACCCGGGGGGAGGGGCATGCAAGGCAGGTAAAGATGCCTCAATACAAGCAAGGACCGGCACCTGAATCAGACCAAATTCTTGGAAGGATCATGTGCATTGGAGCCACAGAATGACCAAGGAGTCGAAGATCAAAAGAATGGTACTGCCATCCACCGCCGTGATCCAGAGGCCAGCAACCATAAAACTATGATGCCCGTGGTACGTATAACAGTTGCTCGAGTACCGGTACACTCTATCACCATCATCATCGTCACCATCGTCACCATCATCACCGCCGCAGTTATTGCTACCTCGGCGTAAGGTAGAAAAGCACACTCTAGCTCCGCAGAAGATATGGCATCCTCACGCCCACCAACATTATATTGATACCGCGCTTCCCAATACCGGTACGCGAGTACCGGCACCAGCAGGAAATAAGCACCCCAATAGATCTTTGGCTCAATCAAAAATATATCAATCTCTCTCTGCTTCACCACTCCATGGAAAGGTCGCACAGCACACCCAACCAGAAGACGTCTTGTCGCCGACCCATTGATGGAAGACGCGAGCCAACAGAATACGGAAAACATATCCGGCCACAGCTCGCTCCCAAGGCCTCTCTCTCCCAGGATTCTTTGAATCGGTTTTAGCCCTCTTCCTCCTTTTTTTTCCCTTCCCTCCTTCATTCATCCTTTCCCTCCCACTCCCCACTTGCAGGTAGCAGCCGCCATACCTTGTCCCCACCGGGCGTCGCGAGAGAGGCGGCCTCCTCCGATGCCCAGCCAAAAAAATACAGGAAAACGGGTTGGATTCTGAGTGACCGAGTGTGGAGAGGTGACACAATGGGTGTGTGGAAGAGAGTGCACGAGTATTTTTATTTTATTTTTTTCTTCTTCCCCACCGCTCCTGCGCAAAGCCTTTTTTGCTCCGCGCAGATAGCTTTTAGCTGTTATCCCTGCAACTTCACTCTCTACCCCAGTCTGCCACTCAACTTTAAGGTCCCGGGTCCCTGGACTGAGCTCCTCCTGGTCCAGTCGAACCTTGCACAGAGCCTCCGTTGCTCCACTGCAACTCGTTCGATCTTCAATTCGACGACGACAAGGTGCCTTGGCAATAGAATTGCAGCCAAATCGAGTAAGTTGGGTTCGATTGAATTTTATTTTATCAGCCCCGCGTCTATCATCGCGTTGCCCGGTTGTTGTGGTTTGGGATACGGGACCGGTAGAGTTCTGTTCTGTACTGGAATTGTTGGTCCCCTTGTCTCAGATTTTTCCCCACCTTGAGGTTTGGGCCGTGTGATGCAATCCCTCAAATTCATCTACGGTACCCGAATCGGGTGCCCGCGGAACGCTGGGTGCAATACCGTAGGTGCCATGCTGAACCTGTTCGTGCAACCTAAACACCCCAATCGTGATACCGGCAGTCCACGAGTACGGTATTGTATGGTATGTAGTTAAACAAACATTCACCCCCGCCCGAATACCAGCATAACAGGAACGCTATCAGACTGTGCCCTACCTCTCCTCCTCCAACTCCTCCTCCTCCTCCCCCAACTCCTCTTCCTCCTCCAACCCTCCTTCCTCCTCCAACTCCTGCGCTGGCTCCTCCAGCTCCTGGCCCTGTTGACGATGATGACGATGATGATGATGATGCTACGCTCGAGTACTCGTACCTACCCTGCGGTACCGGTACTGTACTCGATTCCACCATCCTTCCCTCGAAGATGATTGCGAAATTTTGCTTCTAGCTGAGCCCGCGCTTAATTCCAATGTGGGCTGTAACCGCTGAACAAAAAAAGAAAGGAAGAAATTTCTCCGTCTACCGTACGCTGACCCTGTACGAGGACCGGTATGATGCCGTAACGGGACTCTATGGTACCGTAGCTCTTCTTACCCTCCTGCCTCCCTTCCCCCCGGGCCTGCTGCTACACTGTACGAGTGCTGTATGATAGGGCTCCCTGTGTCCGAGCTTCTCACCCTTTGCCCTTCCCCCACGTGTCTCTCCCTCTCGTCCAATACTGTCCCCCCACTTCGATACCTCTACAGCCTTTCCTTCGAGCCCTCAAGCATAGAAACCCCCCACGGATCCCCACTCCTTTTCCCTGTTGCCTCGTCCCTGTGTAGAAAATTCCAACTTCGCCAGAGGGAGGTAGACAATCTCTGTTCTTGCACAAACTTGATACACATGCATCCCACGCCCTTCATTTCCGACTTTACCTCTTTATCGCCCATCACTGACAACTGAACCCAGCGTCGGCCATTTGTTCCACAGCCTACACCACTGCTACCTTCGGAACTTGGTCATCCTAGCCATACTCAGTCCGTGGCGACTTCCGGTCATAAGGGCGTGCAACAATTTCGCCTCGTTGTCCCCTGCTGCTAAATATTCCTGCTGATGCCATCTGGCTGTTGGTGAATAAAAACAGGGCTGTAGGAGGGAATGATTCAATCTCCAGGTTCGTCTAATTTCATTCACTCAATCACACCTCCTCTATCCCTAAATCCATTGGAGCACCACAACCAACCGTAGCGGTGGTATCCAAAGCCGAAGACGCACGACAACAGGAGTTGCAGGATTGCTCGGTAGTGGAGGCGGAGCTGGCACTTACCGGTGTGGGCCCGGCTACAACGACACGGGAGAAAGACCACGGACGCAGGCGAGCTCTCTGCAGACTCCCGCCGAAGATCCCGCGACAGCGAGTTTACTTCAGATACCTTTGCCGGGTCTCTCTTTTTTCTTTTTTTTTCTTTTTTCCATAGCCATCCTACCACCTCTCTACCTTACCGCCCTCGTGATTCCCACCTTCTTACCCCCCTAATCACAACCGGACTCTAATCGGCGTGATCAAAGGAGTCTCTTATACTACAGGTCAATTCGTTCCGATGAGCACCGTAGCTGTTCCTGATTAATTGGATACATGTGTCGATATCTCGTTATCTCACTCGATTTTAAAGAAAGTGCATCATTTCACTACCAACCATCCCCTATCGGTCATAGGGCGTCATTCGGACACGCAATGTCTACAGATTTCGATTACCTGATCGGCGCCCCTAATCTCGACGACTCTTTTGATCGTGGGGCTTGCCCCTGGAAAATACGGTACAGTATCAGAGAAACTTCCGAGAGGGTCAGCTCGCACTCCGAAACACCACAAAATACGCTGGGTCACTCTCCTGCACCCAACTTGAATTTCCGCCCCTCCACACAGGGAATAGCTCGGACCGGAGCCGGCCGTTCAAGTCGCGTCGCAGCTCTCACCGTGACACAACACCCGACCCAGTGAAACAAAGACAGCCCAATCGTGGTCTTGGCACATCTAACGAGTTCGGCCGCCTAGCCAAGACATTTGTTCATCCCATGCCCTCCTCACAAGTTGTTGGAGAACCCCGTCGTCCTCAATCAAAAAATTACTATGGGCATCGTCGTCACGCCTCCACTATGTGTTTGTGGAGCTTGTGTTGACGGGAGACTAAATATTCATATACACAGAACACGTCTCGGTGGTATTCAAGTGGGGTGTGTGGCTATTGACATTGTTGGCATTGAAGGTGTGGCTTTCATAAGTTTACCCTATGTTTCACAACCTAACCATTGCTCAGAACTTTCCAGCATAAGGCTGTCTCTGTGGGTGTTGCTTGCGAGGACCGCTTGCTACCTGCGTCAATACTGGGGCTTCGCCCCGTGGGCGAGAAACGAGCTGTCTGCTGGAAAGTGAAACCTTTGCGCTCATTTCTCCCATTTCGACTCAGTCCTCCGCTCGGTGTCGGCCCTGGCCTTCCATTTGGTAAGGGCTAGGATAAGATACGTTATTCATGTGTAAACCCTTCACAACCTTTGGAGGTTTCTACGACAAACAGAACAATGGGCCACTGATTAACTGTGTTGCAGTACCGGTACCGTCGTAGCCACCATCGACGATACCGAACCGATCGCTCGTTACTGTAGGGATATCAGTGATATCGGCCCTGGACCTTGAGAAGGCTTTATTACCTCTGGAGGTGCCACTCCGGGCCACAGAAGAGCGCGCATTGAGATGGAGTGGCCACGACACATTGAGGGTTGCAGCTGGGCTATTCCGAGCTGGTGGGTCCGTGGGACTGATGCCTATGCGGGTGATAGCATCGCCAATAGTACGCGACGGAGGATTTATGAAATATTGTTATGGCTAGGGACATAAAACGGCTGGTCCCTGCATCCGTTGGAGCCGTGCTTTTTATAGATCTTGGCGCTGACTGGACTGTCGTAGGCATGGAGTGTGGCCGTGGCCGAGAACAAGTCCGCAGGGCATCTCCGAGTCCCAAATTGGATAGGGAAATGCCCTGGCTCAGTTGGAGCTGAATATTGGGACCTGGTGGAAGGGAATCAATGGAACCCAACTTGACTCTTGTGACCTCTGATACCGACATCCCTACCGCGGGAACCTATTGTCGGAATGGGTCGATTCTTCGAAGTCAAGTGTTTTGTGGACATTGCGTTTTGTACACGTGCAGCGTTTGTACCTCTTTATTTGTTTGCACCAATGCGCTTCAGCGCTTCAGTACCGACACTCCGTTTCACGCATCTAGGAACGTAGTCTGGGCCCAGCTTCCTCGAACGATAGCCCACATGGGTTGCGAAACACTTCCCGATTTGTCGATTTCTTCGAACACCTTGGCAACCGGGCTTGCGCTTACGTTTATGTAGAACTCGCTCGACGTCATGCCAAACTATTTGCCACAAGTCGCCTCGGCCTTCTCAGAGCGTCAGGGACAAACGGGCGAACATACGATTGTCGGCCGAATCTTTGCTGCACCTCGACGACGCTTTCCCGGTTCCTGGGGGGAACGGCTCTCTCGCTTCTCGGCACAAGACTGAGAGGTCCATATCAAGCGATAGTGCTCCTAGGGCGCTGATCCATAGACCCGATGGTAATGAGCACCCGCTGGTCAGGTGCTCAGGGTTCAATGCCCGTTTTGGGGGGTTAATCACACTTTCCAGCACCGCCCGCCCGGGAAGTGCCATTAATTCAATTGGTCACCACAGGCCTGTCATTGCTACCGGTACCACAATCCTCGGCCCTATTACGGTAGTTGATCCTCCTCGGCGGCGGTACCTAACCCTAATGGGCAGAAACAGGTCTGGATCGAACAGCGGCGGCGACATAGGTTCTCCCAGAGAAGGGGGTATGACATCTCTGCATACTCTGGAGAAGGATCTAAGGTCGTCCATCATAAGCGGAAGTCTCGCGGCGTTGGCAACGAGCCTGAGGGGCGCGGTACAAGTGCCAGGCAAGATGTTTTCGTAAAAAAGAGAGGGATAGTTTTGCTTGTTGGCTGTCCGTGTCTTGTACGAATGCATCTTGCCTGGTACTTGTACTGGTGGCGCATTGATCAGTAGTTTGACGTGATGAACTTCTGACGGGGGGTTCTTCCCTCCTCGCGGGTTGAACGGCCAAGTGATACTAGAGAGTTGAATGTGGTGGGGTTCTACATTTTCCGCTCAAAGCCGTTTCGATAGAGGGTTCTGCTCTATCCTTTTGCGGGGGTGGCGGGCTGTCTTCTCAATGATATTTCATTCCCCACTGTGTCAGCCAGCCGCTAGTGGAGGAGCTAATAAGTGCTGCTCCTTGAGGTTTCTCTATGCTCTGCTCCTGGCAGATGGAGTTCTAGCGCCTTTTTTTAACAACATTTGATCAACCAAGAGAAGAATGGAAGAACACGGGATAATCTAAGGCTAGATTAAATGATGCAAGCAGGAGCGAATAAAAAACGAACGGCCGGATGGCTCGTTCATATTGTATGATCGAGATATTGATTACGAGTGACACCGGCGCGGTTTGATCACGAAATGGCATCTAACCTATTATTGTTATTGCACCGGCACAGTTCGACGTGATCCACAGTATTCTATGGCCGGTATTTGCCTTGTCCTAGTACAATAGCCATCACCGCGATTCAGACAGAGGCACCCCTCTCACAAATTGACGTGTACATTCTTTTGACTATCCATTCAGTATTTTCTCCTATCTCAACAAACACCTTCCATATCGTGTCATACCATCATACCGTACCGCTACAACCCGGCCCTCCAGGACGAGTAAAAAAAAAACTGGTTAAGTGTGAAAAGCCCATTTTTGCCTTTTCAACCTAGACTCCTGTAACGTACCCACTGTAAACCCGCCAAGGCACTCCTCCGTTCCATCGCTCGGAAAAATTCTCCGCAAGCGGAAGAAGTAAGACTTCGGAGGAGCTCCTCCATCCTCAGCTAGCCATACAAATTATGATAACCCTGTCACGTTTTTTCCTCTCGTCACTTTTTTTTCTTCCGCACCGCGCAGGGCAGCACCGCTCAGGGTGGGAGGCCGGCGGGGCGGTGGGGGATTGGCCGAGGCTTGGGGTGGGTGGGGTTTTCGGGTCGGTGAATTGCAGCGGGGGATGGAGGTTATTTTAGGTTATCGTACTCGTACCCAGAGATGGGATTTCTCGTGATGGGTGGACAGATAGGTGGTGGCACTGTACTAGTACACTGGTGAGGGGGAAGGGGGAAGACCTGTGCTCGTATTATTTGATATTTATGATAGGACTGTACGATAGTCTAACTATCGTCGTTAAGCTAGCTTGGGCACCGTAGAATACCCGTACTCACAGGTCTTAGTACTCGTAGACTATCGTACGAACGAATGGATTGGATTATGCGGCACGGTAGGTCCACCGTACTCGACTAGGTGATCTCAACCACCCTCATTCTCGCGACTCGAGCTCCCACGTTAACCTTTTCCCTCCCACCCCGCCCAAACTTCACCAAAACATCAACCCAACGGCTGCTCCCGAACCACAGAATCTCACTCGAAGACCACCCCCTTCATCAGAGCAAGGCAAGGAAATCTGCACATACGGTGCTGGTAGCGGTTCCTGCGGACAGAAAGACCTCGAAACGGTGGATCACGAGACGGGATACGTTCTTTTTTTCTTCTTTCCCTTTTCTTGTCCTCCGCGGGTGTAATATTTCATACAGGACCGCTGATATCGCGCCATACTGCGTACAGTAACTTACAACCTTGGAACTCGCATGCGGTGAACAGAGATAGGGCAGGGTAAGGTTCTATGCCTTTTTTTCATTTTTTTTTTCTTCTTCGCCCCATATGTATTGCACGCACAGTATACGTATGTACGAGTACATAATATATGTGCTGTGAGCAGGTTATCAAATTCGAGAAAAGACCGTACGATTCGGGAGTTGAGTGCCCCACTGACGAGTACTGCGGTGTGGAAGGACAACGTTTTTATCCCCTCCCCTTCTCTCGGATCTGCCCGAAATGTTGTTATCTCGGCGCGTCGCGTTGCGCGCGTGCGTTCGTGCGTCAAGATCTTGAGATGGTAATTTTTCGGGACCTCAGGATTACCGTAACTTACAGTACCTTTATCAACCTGTGCCTGGGTGACGATTCCAACGTGCGGTAATTTGTTCATGGTGGCATGGTGCTAGTACGTATCCGAAAGCTAAAGGTGGAGAAAGGGGCCGCAAGAGGGTGGAGGAGGAGGAGGTAGGATTCCGAGCCTTGTTGAGAAATTATCGCGTGCGCCGTGCACTGATAGGGCAAGTTATAGTATGATACGGTGGTCCGATTCACGGAACAGATTTTATGGGGAGTGTCATTTCGTGCCGACTTTTCCTAAGTCCGTGGGGAATTGTAGCCTCGCCGCTCCATTCTATGGCTTGCAAGGGTGGAGATTCCCGAAATTTTGATTGGGAAAGGGGGCTGGACTTTGCGCCAGCCCGTGGCTTGAGATGGCGCCGAGTGATCGTCCGTGGAGTGTGGTCTGTGCTCGGCATGGTGAGGTATGGATGGGGGAAAATGTTGACGCTGGAATTGCGGGAGACCTTCCGAACGGGAAGAATTGAGGACAGCAAAAGATGAAGGGGGGATATTGGGGTTGGTGGGCGTATCCTGAAGAGGGTATTCATTTTCATCCTGCTGCTGAATCAAGGGGAGGTGGTTTTTTCTTCTACTTTTGTTCTTCACTCCGTGCTACAGTCGCTCGCCATTGCTCACCCCGAAACTGTTGTTTCGTGGCATTCCTTATCGTCGAAAGCGAAAATCTTGAACACCACTGGGCTCAATGGATTGCGGTCCGGCGTGCTTGTACAGTACGTGGGCCGATCTGACCCCAATCGCCAAAACACTCCGGCTCTGGCAATCCGTGAGCGCACAAATAAGTCAACCCGGAGGCTCTTGAAGGCTTGAGTCTCGCTACTCGGGTAAAGGCTTGTCTCAATGCAGAAGCTGTACCGATGCAAGGGAATTGGAGGCTTGTATATGAGCTTGCATTATCGACCATCATGCCCACGAAACATGCTCAGAACCGAGTATTATTTCTTGTCCCCAGACGTTACACCGACAGGGGTTAGATCACCTGATCTGCGATGATTCAGTTATGCGATCGGATCATGGATATCACTCGATCATTGCTTCTACATGGACATAAATACATTTATGCATTGGGATGGGGGCGCAGCAGATGAGGGTAGCAAACTTAAAGTTTGCTTCGCTCTCCTTGGGGATAAGGGAAGAGATATAGGGCCCTGTTGGAGAAACTATAGCATGCATGATAGTATCATACTGGTGGATTGAAGCAACTAACTTAAATCGGGTTTAATAAGTATAGAGGGATGGTTGACGCGTTGATAGGATAGGTTGGCAAACGAAGGCAACGGAAGACTGGTATCGGCGCCTAATTTATTGGTAGAGACAATGAACTGCGTGTACGAGTACAAGTACGAGTAGAAACCTTCCCCCCGGCCGGAAAGGGGTTCATACTGGATGGAGTATCCGATAATGTCGAGCCGGGTTTCATCTTCTTTCCGTGAATGAGGGCAATCTGCGAGAGGTGTGCGCAATACTGGCCGCGAGCCGGCCCGTAATTGGGAACGACTTCAAGGGTTAGACCCCTGTTGGAAAATTTGATCTCACCTCGAACCTATCCTATAGCCATCTACTGATATCAGTAGTTTCTCTTCCCTTGCATTTTGTGTCCCTTGGGCGCTGCTGGGGATTGGTGGGGGATACCATATTCGATGGGGGTGCATCCGTCTCGGGCACTGCGATTATAGGGGGTGGATCTTCGAGTGCATCGTCTGTGCTTAGATCAGACGTCCAGTTTTTGCGCGGATAAACCGGCATCTAGGGGGTTTCTTCAGTGCTGTGTTCTTCTCTTGGAACCACCCCCAGGAATCATAGCATCCAAAATGGTTTATTGCTTGCCCTGAAGGCTCATCTGGCTGATGTACCGGTATCCCAGCGGGGGGGCTCGAAAGTTGTAGGGGTTCTGTACTATCAGTCCCGGATTTCTACGATATCTAGGTAACGCCGAAAGAGCTGCTGGGTGTCTTTTTCTATTGGAGATCCGTGACTTGGTACCGTTGTGCGATCTTTCGGGTGTGTTTTCTGGTTCGGCTTTCCCAGACCCACTTTTTTTTTGTGTTCCTCCGACGGTATTTATTTTCTATTTTCAGGGGGTAAGTTGATTTGTGGTGTCTTTGACAATCGATCAATTAATAGAGCGACTCACAGCCACCTTTCTTGCCGGGTCTCGCTTTATTCCAGTAATCTTCGCTCACAGTCTAAATACCGTAGCCCTTTCGAATGGTTTTTCGGTAGCTGGTCCAGCGCCTCGTGGTGGCCGGTATTAATGCTTCAACGAGATACATCCTTGAATATCCATAAATGGCGGTACCGACCGTCTGGTGCTTGGAACTGGGATCCCTCTGTAAATTCTTTTTTGTTTTAGGTATCCCGATGCCTTTAAGATTTTCCCCCGAATCTTGCGGCAGGGGAGTCCATCCTTCAATAACTCGGGTACGGTATCCCTTGGGTAGTAGCAGAGAAATATCCGCACGAAATAATAGCGCCCCTTTTCTCCCGGGACTCCGTGGCCTCCCAGTATTAGTCACTGGCATATTCTGATCATGCAGTATTGTGTTTCATTGCTGTTAATTTCAAAAAATTTCACCCCAGTTGGCGACGCGGTGCCCTGGTAAGAAGGGTAGGGCCAGCCCTCTCTGCCTTTTGACTTGTGGTATATAGCCTTAGGACTCTTGTGCGTGAATCGGGGCTATGTGGGCCAGTAATAACACGAAGGAGCGGTGCAGCGTTGACCCATGAAGGGACGCTGTGATCCTGAAATGCTTCAGGAAGGAGGTAAATGTGTTTTACGTAAGATAAAACTGAACAGTGCTGTAACGTTTTTTTCAATCTTTTGTTCAAACGGTATCTGCGAGCGTACCCTAAATCTCCTATTTTTATTTGTGGGGGGGTGTAACAGATCAAGCAATCCTTACTAAGCTTCCATGATACTCGAGCACTCATTGATCGGTACCCCGTTCGAATGGAAATCAAGTGTGGGTGCCTAGACATGGAGTGATAGGGTATGACTAAACTTAAAAAATTAGTAAGCTCCAAGGCCAAGTGAGTATACCGGTATTCACTTAATCAGGGGTTGAGAGGGAATGCAGGGTGTTATATAACATCCGAGATATATGGGTCTCGCCAGGCGAGCGAGCGGTTCCGCGCGCTCTTTGGGGGGGCGCTCCGCCTCGATGACTGCGTTGCTTAGGCGGGGGCGGAAGGTAGTAAGTATTACTAAACACAGGACACCACTGGAAGGAAACAGGAGCGGATTGAGAGAGAAGTAATTGATGTGGTGTCTCCATGGCATTTTAGACCCAGAATAGGCCGGGTTAGCTGTTGTAGCATTGCTTGCCGTGTGTCCTGCGGAAGCTTATTTACGACCATTGCGTACAGCGGAACGCTAAATTGAAAGTGTTAAGCGCAAAACCCCCCAGCATACCGAGGATTTGGGGTACTTCCTGGTGACTGCGGTCATGATATTTGGTGTGGGGGAGGTGATGTTTCGTCGTAGCTATTTGACTTCGGTTCCCGGATGTTTAGATCTAGAATAAGCTATCAGGATAGGTGCCGGAGTATCGGATGGAAACCCACCGCCTGTGGGGGCTGGAGATGACTCGACAATTGCTGCAAGTGCTGTGTAGATTTTGAGTCATTTTGGACGGGTAGAGCTTAATTTTCTCTAAATGCGAGAAGCGCTCAGTATTCTACTTGTCTACTTCAACTGATATCTTGAACAGATAGTTAGTGGTCCCTGATATTCCCATCTACTTCGGGGAGTTTTCTGGTACACTTCGTGGCCAAAGACTTGGGTTGGGCCTATTAGATATTTCGCGATACTGGAAATCAATTGTGAAAACATGAGCCTGTTTTGGTTTCTTTGGGAGTATCTTGGAGATGCAACTTACCTCATCTGGAGTGCTTACTGACCGGTAGCCTCAGCCTATGGGAATAATAGGCTTGAAGGGAGCCCGCTCAAGCTTACTCTATGATTCATACCTGTTCCACCAAAATCCAAACCTTTTTATCTTCCTTTTGGTTGACAATTTTTGGAAGCTTCACATGAAAAAAACTATGATACCCTATAACGCGGGTTTGGCCGTCTGTCGGTCTAAGCCCAAACACCCCAAACACGGCAAGCCTCAGGGCCGCAGCTATGGCTACCTCGGGTTCCTTCTATTACGGTATGTTCCCTCCTACCCTTACTCACTGTGATCGCCCCTCCGGTTTCTGCATTCTCTTTAGGCTTTGGCATTTACTAATCCCCTGGGGAATGCCGGCTGTAGAATTACGAGCATGAGGGGGAGTAAGCTAGCTGGTGGGCCAGTCTTATCTCTACTCAAGAACCCAACTTGGGGGCTCCGCCTGCCCCTACTCAGTTCGTGTGAAACTCTGGACTCTATCTTACCATTCGGAAAAGCCGGTCGCTCATTATCACACCTCCCATCTCTGTATCAATCATACTATTCTAGTGTTCGCAGATCTCGCTTACCGCCCCGGGACGGAAGCAAATACGAGGCATAAAGTCTCACTTTCAGAGACCAGAATTACAGAGCATCACTTTTATGATCTGCTACTGCAGCACCCCCCCCCCGGAAAATTTACCAATTTTAATATCGGTTTGTGGGAACTCTTGGTAGTTCGAGCTCTTTGTCTGGGTTCCTTGCTTGGGCGGGATTTAGGTTATAGGTCCATCCCTACAGGCTTTCGGCTAGTTGAAACTTGAAGGCTGCAAAAGGTATAGAATTGTGTTCGGGCATTCCAAGGAATTCCAGGACCAAGTTGGGGGAGTAGGGCACTGTAGAGTGAAATGAATACTGGAGGCTTCACATTTTTAAGAAACAAATCTAGCTTATGGTGGGGATGAAATGGGTGCCTTGATGTTCAATGACTGATAGCACCGTAAGTAGGGAGGAGTGGGTGGTGAAGGTAGTATTTGGGACGATTCACGCAATCCCAATTCATCTAACAACGCTCTTTGCTGAAAATATAGAAGATGATATTGAAAGATTTTGCTTAAGCCAGGGTTGAGCCTTTAGATCCCTGGAAGATATGGCGTCGGTATAAAGGTGAGTTTCAATCACGCCTGGAGACACGGCTACTATGGTGAGCACTAGCAGAGGTTAGAGGAACTTCCTGCTATCACAAATTAATCCTAGAGTGTTGGGAGCAATGGAGGAACGTTTGTACATGAGCATTTTTTTCAAATAGACCTCCCGATAAACGATGCGAAATCGGGGGGGGGGAGCTGACCCAGGTAAGGGCACGGGCTAAGAGAAGAAAGATGGAAGTGGGCTAGAAAACTGCGAATAGGATAGTGGGGAATAGAATACCCACTGTCATGCCTTAGTGGAAGGGATAAACACGAATTCTACACTATACGCGAGTGATAATATATGACTCCCCTGATGATGGAACCCGATCTAGCCTCACCTACCGTAGGTAGGGTAAAGTGAAAGTCGGGGAGAGGGGGCAAAAACAAAGCCGGCAGATATCGCCGTATCGTTTATATTAAAGGCAACCTTCTGTATGTTATCCTATCATATGATCTGCAATGGCCAGCCCCTTCCTGAGTGATATAGCATGGCGATCTCCCCATCAGTTCCAATCCATACCCAGAAACCAGGGCTAATTTGCTCGTAGCCCTGAACCCTTTTAATTTCTTGATTGTGAATTCTATTTTCTTTTCTTCATAGAAAGTGCCAACCCTTTTGGATAGTCTACCTATACAAAGGAGTTTCTCCCACCTTTCTCCTCCGACTCATGGGTAGCCGTCTTCCTTTGCGACCACACAAAGATATTAGTTATTGACATGACTGAACACAGCATATATACTTCAGTCTTTCCAATGGGCTAGGAAACTGATAGGCCAGGCCACAGAAGACTGCTCCGACAATGAGCCTAGGAAGGTATAGGCTGAACCTAGCTAGCCTACAGGAGCCTATCAGGCATGCATTCCGGATTTCGAACCGGTTGATTTAAGGGTGGCTCGATCCTTTACAACTTTCATTGTGGCTTATCACTAAATTTTCATCTATCTCCTCAGTTGTTGGTTGAAGTACCTACATTAGGAGCGATTCACAACCAACTCAACAAAGTCTAGGCAATTCACCTCCGGGTTTGAGGACAGTCCTATCGCACAATTCTTTCTTCCAATTCGGTTTCTTCTGCAGGAATTCGATTGAATCCACTAGCAAATGTGCCTGCCACTGTTGACTTGGTCCCATTACACCTCGGGGAGGTTCATCAACAGCAAGCAAATCCATCACTACCTATACTTAGGTTCAATACCCAGGACTATTAGTGATCTTACCGATACTCCTTCTGGTCTACTGGAACCAATGTGTGGAGTTTTTCAGGGCTCTGTACAACTTACCATTCTCACCGGAGTAACTTGGAACAGTTAGTGGAATGAAATATGAGCTCAATGGGAACCAAAGATATGAAGAGATTACAGGCCCAGCTTCACAGGATAGACCAGGCCAGATCACATAGGCCAGGTCAACCTATCAGGCGGCAGATACTAAGCCTACTATATGACTTATAGCTGGACCCTGCCCAGGTTTTCCAAAGCCTGTGGGCTCCGGCTAGGCTAGATCCCTGACAATCATGGTTGGCTAGGCCTGGCTTTGGTTCGGTCCAGCCTACATGGCCCTTTAGGAACACTGCACACACTGACACAGCATTGGTCTAACAAGAACCTGCGGCCATAGATTGCGGATTATAGATATGAAATCTATATACCACAAGGGACCCTGGATATGGAACCGAGTCACAACATTACTAACAAGTCCAAAGTCCTTTAAGGAGGTAACCAGAGGGGTTGCGGTTATGGTGAGGATCTCTACCTAAGCGGTAGTATCCCTACAGGAACTCAATTACCGTCACTTAAGGGGGGGGGTTCATTCATTCAGACTTGGCTGCACCAGCCAATCAACAATACATTTTTGACCACCAAAGGTAGCTCAGCACCTATAAGGGTAAGCATTGCTAGAGGCCCACCTGATGATTAAATTGAACACCCAGGCTCAGGCTTTCAAGGGGGGGGGGTGTATGGTGGTTCCCCAATTGTTGGTTTTTTTTGTTTGGAGAGGTTAGGCTCATAGAAGTCTACTTCCATACCTACTGGCCCCATTTCGGAGATAGCTCCCTGGTGTTAGTGGGGAGGGCCAGGAGCCATGCCAGTTGTCTCATATGTTTTGTTTTATTATTGGTCTACCCGGAGACTTATTTTTTGGCTCAGAGGTTTTGCTATTGCTAGTGGTTTCATTAATCTCCAATGGAGAAGCCTTTTGATACTGTTTCATCGAGTCCAATCTTCATTGCTCAAGTTATGCAGTAGAAAGGTTACATATATTAGTTTAGATACTCTGCTAAATTCCAAACAATAATTTAATCCTTGACTAGTTTTTTACTCTTAATCTTGAATAGCCCTAGTGTGAGCTAGTCTACAACTTTGCCATTAATATAAGGATACCTTGACCCAGCGACTTCCAATGGGGAATTGGAGATATCTCTGGACCATTATTATAGCGAGATATTCTAAACGTGCACTAGAAATTATGCCAAGATGGGACACGATGCTGGCTTGTATGCTGAACACTGCGGGGTCCGGCAACAATGAAGGAATATCTGTGATATGGCTGCTTTTGCGACATCTTTGACCCTATTGTACTCACTAGTACGACGTTTTGTTTCTTGCTGTATATTTACTGTACGCCGGTTAAAATCAACTTTTCAACCACCAAATTTTTTTTTTTTGCTCTCTTCAGCCCACACAGAAGCTACCAGTCGACTCCTAGCACCTTTGACTATCGTACGACCAGTAATAACCGAGATCTTAGCTAGGGAGTTGGAGTTGCGGGTCCTGACAAAGTCTGTGGGATGGCCCCGAATGCTGTCCACATCTGCCACATCATGACCAATCCACCATTTGATTGGCCGAAAGTGAATTTTTTGGCTATATTTTCTCTCCTTAATCAAAAAAGGGGGATTCCGGACGCTCTGACTTCGTTTCCGATTATTAATTATTGTAGTTTTTACGGTGTCCGGTAGTAGCTTTTCTATGCTTATTGAGTGGACGGTGAGAGCTATCGTGAGGCAGGAATGATACCAAATTCCATTACATACCTTGATCCCCCTGCAATATAGTTCCTATCAAGTCGAATAGTGCCAGGTTCTTTGGTTGGTTAATGGTTTGGTGGACGCCCTGGGATGACAGGCGTATGATCCATTGTTTGCCACGAGTAAGAGCTATATTTGCACCTCGAAACCCAGTACCCGATCCGTGAGTGCTTTATTGAGCAAACCCAGGTGTGCTGCATCTCCAATCGGTGGTGAAAGTTGCTAAAAGAGCAGTAACCGTTGTGTTCGGCCATAGAACGATGAAAATTTCGCATCCCGTCCGCTCTGCGGTAAACAAGCATCGTATCGACCGGTTAGTACTACAGTGGGTGACCATGTGGGAATCCCGGTTGCTGAACTCTTTTAATGTATTTTTTCTGCAGTTGGATAAAGTTATGCCACGTTACTGATATGATACTATATGGCTCTTGTGGAAGTGAGGAGTGGGCGAGCCAGTCATGAATTATCACTCAGCTTCTAGTTCCGGTGTGTTTGCGTAGATGGTTATGCATATGTATGATAGCCTAAGTTTAGGTTTAAGCTCGAACCCTTCAAGCCTGCTGGGCATGCACCTGCCGAGTCCTGAGATGACCTGGGTGCTCGGTGACGATTTATTTTCGGCTTGACCGATCCAGATCCGCTTTGGCAGAACTATAGTGAGCGGTGAAAACGACCAACATTATCTAGTCTGTGAAATGCAGTGTACAGTACTTGTGCTTACCCGTTCCAAAAGTGTCTGAAAACCTTGGGGTGTGCTGGGCACAAACAGTGCCAGGATTTCCGGATACTCTTAGAATGGGCAAGCACCGATAATACTATACCGGTACCTTATAGGAGAGCCAAGGCTGTCTTCAATTCTAACATGTCTAGCCCCCAGCGGTGTTCGGAGTGGCGCATTTCTCCGCCATACTAGAGTAGGGGAGCGGGCCCGGCGGAGTGAGACAGTGGCGTACAGGGATGGGGTGGGCTCGGAGGTATCATACTGTGGTCTCACCATTGGTAACCCGACACCACTTCTTGGCGACTACGAACACCACTTTAACTCTCACCGAAACAACACCACTCCTATAGCTACTAGATGAGAAAGTGAGCCGGAAACCAAATTATGTTTCTCACAATCGGGTTGGCCAACAATTGCTTCGGATATGATACGAGCTACAACACCACCTGGGCTGTCGGTTGTATAGTACTAGTACACACACTTCCATGTGGGGCACTTGCCCTCTATCGTGTACCGACTGCTCCGGCACCCACTCGGAGTTTTTTTCTTGCTTCTCCCGTATATTTGAAATTCCGAAAGGCCTCCTTCCTGCTCTCTCTTCCTGTTCTTGCTATGTTCTATTACCCGCCATGGCCCGTTGCAGGACAAGAAAAAAAGAAGGGCGAACAAGCAAGACGACTGGATTGATGTCGAGATTTACCAACAGTAGGAGGTTTGAGCTTTAAACTGGATGCTCGGGGCGGTATCAGAAAGTGTAGCTTGAGGATGTATATTCGACCGCCGTACAACGTGTGGGACATTGCGCCCGCGCAAAAGCTGCCTTTTCACCTGCTCCCGGTGGAGGCTTAAGTCCACAAATAGCTGCCCAGTATTCGACGACGCTCAAAGTAGCATCTCTCGAGATACATGTTTTTTTTTTTTACTAGCAGTTGCTCGATAGGTTTCTCTTTCGTACGAGATTCAATCCTCAGTGCTTACTCATGGCCCGTGGCTATACGTCACTTGCCCCTTGTTCGATTCCGACGCCTAGAGTGTGGAAGGGAGGTGTCTTTTGCATCGCGGATATAGTGGCCAAGATTTTCGTGTGGGGTTGTGATACCAGACTGCCTCTACTGTCGGGGATGGCACAAGTGATTCCTCGGGATTGAAGACTTCCAGTGAACAAAGTGCTAGGGGTGTTTTCATCGAGTTCTTCCGGGTCGTAGATTGTACTAGTATTCCAGGAATAATTTGCCAAAGATTGAATAAATTGGGTATATGACGTTTTCGATTGTGGCATAAGTTAGGAGTAGAAGTCTAAATTCGCTTCACGGAATAGTTTGCACATTGGATCAAGGTAGCATAGCAAAACAGATAATTATGAATTAAGATATAAACACTAGGTCTTGTCGCTCCATTTCCCTTAAAACCGCCCTCCTCATAACATATTCACACATTCGAATCCTCCTTAGTTGCCGGCAAAAGCAACGCACCCAGCAGCGATGTTGACGAGACCATTCTGCAGAATATCAGTTAGCGACTGTTAATCTTCAATGTAGGAGGGGGAGGGGGGACAAACCTGGCTCTGCTCGCTGGTACAGCAAGCACTCTTAGCGCTGCACTGGCTGGCACTGGAGACAACATGCACTATTCAATCAATTAGCTGTGTTCGATCCTCGTATTAAAGGTTCGGAGGGAGAAATATTGCTCACCGGCAAGCACATCGACTGGAACAATGTTACACTTGACAGCCATTCTGTCCAAAATACCAGTGTGGGAACCAACAGCCTTGGCATCTCTGGCATCGTTGCAGCAGAAAATCTTCTGCTCCTGTTTCGGGCAGCGCTGACTCTTATCCTCGACTTTGACGTTGTTGCCATGTCCTTCTCCACCAGCAACGGGGATTGCGGTGACGGTGGCGGCGAAGAGGATGACGGCGAGAGACTTGATGGAAACCATTTTGATTTTGGAGGATTGGTAGGTGAAGCTTGAAAATAGAGAAGAATGGAGTATGTTGGTACTGGTGATGGAGTTGTGAAGAATGATGGAGTGGATGAGGGATCTGGAGGGACGGAGGGGGGAGGGTATTTATACTCAATGTCCCTATTATGAGTCGCTCCCCTTTACAGTATCATACCAGTACGTTTTTCTCACAGAGGGGGGTGGGCAGGCTATTCGGCCCAGTTCCGTCCGCTTCAGTCGTTGGGTCGATCGTAGAGCGGAGACGGACTTTTCCGTTATCACCAGGATCCCGAGCGAAATCCGTGCACCGGGAACTTACACCCAGCATAACCGCCAAAGGATTCCGAGCCCATAGAAAACATCTGGATCAGCTCATCCAGACGAGGGAATCCCAGTCGGCTAGCTCCCCCGTATCTGCCCAAAGACAGGCGTTTTTACGGATCTTGCTTTTCACAAAGTCCAGCGATTCGGAATTGAGCTTAATATTATCTTGAGAATCTTGATGAAGACACCACACCCTTACGAAGCAACTAGATCCACTTTGAGCGCGATCCTACTCGTAAAAAGACAGCCTTTTCTTTCATTGGAAATAGTCACATCACCGGGTCCTGTAAACACATCGGGAACGCAGAGGTACGCTCCAATCATCCAACCCTGCCACCGGTATTCAGGGGCTATCTCTAGCACTCACTTGAAGTAAGCTACTTTCAACAAGAGCTCTTCAGATATTGAATATAACACCATCCAATGAGATCCACGTACAGTACCTGTTCACACTGTACCGCCGCAAGTTGGTAAACTAGACAATTGAACCGCCTGGTAAAAGCCGAAGCCGACAGGTTCAACCCCCCTAGCATCCTAAGGTACCGGTACTCATCACCACTGAGTCACTTATGCTCCGCAGAAATTATCACTCTGAAAAATGTACGATCATCATACAAGTACCGTAAGAACTCGAATAATTGAACCTGGAGCTAGGACGTCGGTGTTGCCTCTACTGGTATGGTGCGGTGTTTTTTTACTTTTCTTTTATCTCAAGCAGGGGCTCGGGGAGTCGGTTTTCGCAGTGCTCTCAGCCCCCTATCCAGGAGAGGGAATTCTGAACGTTCTAGCGCGAGGTTCAATTATTCGAGTTCTTACGGTACTCAACAATGGAGCAATACCCTGTTACTGTACTAGCGTTATTTCTGTCGTTACTTGAACGAGTACTTGAGTACTACTGCCGATGGCGCTGACGCAGGCGCCGCTAGCTCTCAGACATGCCTAGCCAAGATGAGAGTCTCTCCGAGTGATAAATTTAACGATCACTCACCTGACCCGGTAGATGTGCACTCGGCTCCAAAGTTAAGAATATAAGTTAAAGTTAGTTACTTGTGCCGGTGCCCTAACCGACGGACTAGCACTAGTCCAAGCCGGCCAACAACAACCCCAGCTCGCCGTCGATCCGGGGAAGTAATTTCGGTACTACGGTACCATAGTACAAATAGTCGCTAGGCCATAAATTCCCCTATAAAGAATCTAGGTCCACCGGATCGCTACAGCCCGCTTACGTGCGGGCTATACTAGTACTACTGTAGCCCAGACGCCGCAAGAATGCAGTCATCGCCCAGACATGTTTCCACCCTCCATTTTACCCGCTCCACGAATGTCACTCATCTCGTTAACTAACCTAACGAAGCCTAGCTCACCCTATTCGCTCCAGTCCAGTCGAAATAGTTGCGCCGAGCCCTCAGCTCTGCCGACAACTCGAGACAAGTCTACCAGTAATTCAGCAGAAATTTTTAAGTCTTGTGAAGCCCGTACTACCTCTTAATCCCCTGCGGTGATATACGCCGGCAATCAAATTGAGGTGGTCAAGACATCGTCGCGAAGTCGCGAGAATGCTCACTTCTGGTGTAAGTTGACAAGTGCTCTGCCAGGGTACAATTTCACCAATTGACAGGCAAGTTAAGACAATATTCCAGCAAGTATCCCGGTCACCGCTCCAGTACCCCTTTTTCCCTCTGGCAAAGAACTACCCTCGATTCGTCGCCCAAGATGAATCGAATTCGTTAGCTCCGGTTGGTGGTTCCGATACGGTACTGTATATAGCTGAAGGGCCTTTTTGCGACGAACTGTACGAGTATGATACAGTACGTACGACCTGTGTTGTCTCGCCGCGCCACCTTTTTCTACCGGGTACCGGTACTGTGGTCCCCTCGATACGGTATTGTACGAGTACTTGACCCCGGCACCGCACAGTACTCGTACTTGGGTACGCTTTTCGCGCAAATGTCTTACGCCAGGCGCCGAGACACGGGGGAACACCAATCTCGGCCTACTGCACCGGCGGCAGCCTGTAGTTCGGTCCAAGCGTTTAGCAAGCGGGATTCGAACGCTTATCTCAGCAGACCAGCATTTAAGTTAATCCCAGACCGTAATATCTAGCCAGATACCAGCTTGTGTCGAGAAGAAAAAGGAGATACTATACTTACCGGTATAGTACCTAACGTATTACAATGCAATAAAAAAAAGAAGCTGGAGATCTTCCGCCCGGGACAAGTTGTAACTTAGCTGGGGTGAGGGGAGGAGATATAAAAAACGTCACTTGAAGCCCTACACCTCACCGACGAGAACTAACCTCCAAGAACATTGGGGAAAGCAACTCTTCAGGGGAGGCAAGAACTCTACGGGGGGAAGAAGAAAAAAAAAACCTACAGTACTCCCCAAGTTCTCCCGATGATCCAGAACCAGTGCCTTATGTGTGTGAGTGAGAGGAATAAAGCTGCTAAATTCATGTCCGAGGGTGGCTTAACAAAAAGCCAATGGATCCCTTAGGAAGACTTCCCTGCTCAATAGATCTTCTATGAGAAGGGCTCATGTGCACCAATCCTAGAAATGCAGTATATCAAATTGTCCCCCCAACCTCGATTGTTGTTGGAGCCTATACCGTAGCAACTTTAAACCCCAGAAGTCTATATGCCGTCAATCGGCTGTTATGACCCCCCCCCCCCCTAACGCAGAACTACTCACGGTATCTTGAATAAAGTATCTGAAAATGAGACAGGGAGGTTTTTAATTTTAATTCTTTTCTTCACTGGTCGGGTGACCGTGTAACGAGAGTCATATTTTCAGTTACTTATCGCAAGGTACAATAAAATGGCAGCCTTCCAATGTCAACTGCAAGCAGAATGTCTACAGCATAGTGATTCCTACTCCTGCCTCCCAATACTGAGACTATCGCCGCCTTCCCGGAGCCTTCAAAGTCAGTTCCAATGCAGGTCTCATCCAACTTCTCGCGCATGTGAATGTGCGGGTCGGGTATTGTGCCCACAGGTCATCACCCAGCTCTTGAATGTAGGTATTCGCTCAGCTCATTCGCTCAAACCGCGTTGTGGACGAGACAATGCTAGGTAAGCGATGAGATTGATGAAGTAATTAATTGTTCGTCCTAGCCCTGCTTTGTTTTACTGTAAATCCGTTGAACGTCTGGATTCCGTATGATACGATGTCTGCTGTTTTCCTAGAGCTTTCTGCGCCAACGGACAATAGGCTATCACATATATTCCATCACTAGCACGAACTTCAAATCCCTTACAGTGCTCAAAAAATATTAGATACCGGTACTGTACCTCGAGATATATATGTTTGCCACACCGCGGTTGATGCGCACGGCGTCTTTAGTAGTAGACTTACCCCTAAAAGCAATCCAATCCAAATCTCGAACCGGCCTAATTACCCCAGTTACACCGTCAGTACGAATCACGGAATCTCCGTCTCACCCATCCGCAGCGGATCAAGACTAACACCCCAAGATGCCCGCTAAAAAAAAAATTTATTCCCATAATCATACTTTCATGGTAGAAACCAACCAATCAAACCGGAGGAGCATGGTACCTGGCATGTCGAGCAGTGACGATCAACGCCTCCCAGAAATCCATGTGACGATAGGGGGCATGCAGGTACCGCTACTCGGTGCGGAGATCAGTACTCGAACGGTACAGTACCCGATAGATCAATTGCCGGACAAATTTTTGTGCGGTACCGCATTGATTTTTGCCAAGCCCGTACCATTCCCTACTAATACTGTCTCACCGGCCCGTCACACTCGGTCGGTCGGTCTGTCGGGAGGGAGGGAGGGAGAGAGTCAACCAGCGGGCGGTCTGAGACATGGTATCATAGGTGAGGGTGATCTTTTACTGTATCGTACTCGAGTGGTGGACCCCACCCGAGCCGTGAAGGCCAGAATCTGCAGTACGAGTACTTCGGAAGAACGCTGATATCTGAATAGTCCCGATGTTAAATTTAATAGCATACTCGAGTATATGTTTTCGTCGGTGAGATTGAGCGTATAAGTACCTATCCCCCCGTCACAGTTTTTTAGTCCTCCATCCACTCGAGCAATTCTCTCAATTCATCACTATCACTACTCCTACTCCAACCCAACGTCACTCCTTTTTACCTACACACTCCTTTATACACACTTTTTTTTTTCCCCACTTCTTCCAACACCAACCCCAAAAATCCATAAAAATGGTTTCCATCAAGTCCCTCGCCATCATCCTCTTCGCCGCCGCCGTCACCGCAATCCCCATCGCCGGTGGAGATGGTCATAGCAACAACATCAAATTCGAGGACAAGAGCCAGCGCTGCCCGAAGCAGAACCAGGAGATGTTCTGCTGCAACGATGCCAGCGACGCCAAGGCTGTTGGTTCCCACACTGGTGTTTTAGACGGAACGGCCGTCAAGTGTAACACTGTTCCCGTCAATGTGCTTGCCGGTGAGCAATATTTCTCCCTTTTTAATACGAGAATCCAGCGTGGCTGATTGGTTGGGTAGTGGATGTCGTCTCCGGAGCCAGCCAGTGCAATGCTAAGAGTGCTTGCTGCACCAGCGAACAGAGCCAGGTTTGTTTTCCCTCTCCTACACCGGAGATTAACAGTCGCTAACTGGTATTCTGCAGAATGGTGTCGTCAACATCGCTGCTGGATGTGTTGCTTTTGCTGGCAACTAAGGAGGATTCGAAAGTGTGAATGGGTGACGAATGGGTGACGAATGAGAGCGGGGGGGGGGGGGCTCCGGGAAGGATATAGATCCTATCATTTAGCTTAATAAATAATAGCTTAATACATAATATCGTGCGGAGCCTTCCTCAATAGGTCTCAAGGCCTATTCCTCGTGTAATCACTACCACAAAATACACAGCAGTGTAAACCGTAAAGCGAGTGACTCTCTATGACCGTTACCAAATAGAGTTCCTATCATACACGTGATCTACAGCTAGGCACGATAAGCTCAGCTCTCCAACCCCTCCCCCCTACCCTCCCCAATGACTCAGCCCTACACAACTAGGATACCAACTCCACCGACAGGCACTTCCGGGGGATGAGGAAGAAAACCACAACCATGTCACTCCTCAATCTCCCAAACGAGATAATCCTACAAATCGCTCGAGACCAAACAATCCGCGACCTGCGCTCCTTCCTGATAACCAACCGCCGCTTCGCACGCCTTCTCAACGAATCCCTCGTCGATGCCGTCTTCCGCGACCGCTCCGCCATCCACGGCAAACGTCTACTCCTCCATACGGCGAGAACCGGGAACGTTGCCGCCATCTCGAAGCTCTTGGATAGGGAAATCCTTCGATTCACCGGCGACGATGCCCTCCTCAACAACGCGGTGGTGACCGAGCCGGGCTTTGCGGTGCGCACTCTCATAGAAGCGGGGATAAACGTCAACTCGAAGGAGGAGAAGACCGGCGACACGCCACTGATGCGCGCGATATGGAATGGAAACGAGAACATGGTGCGCATGCTCCTAGAGTACCGCGATGTCGACGTCAATTGCTGGAACGACAACCGGGAAGCCGCCTTCCACCTTGCCTGTGTCCACGGCAGCGAGGGCATGGTCAAGGCGTTCTTAGAGAGGGAGGAACTCGAGGTTAATGTCGAGAATAAGTTCTCCTGGAGACCAATTCACGTGGTTGTTGGCAGGGGTCAGGTTGGGATGGTCAAGGCGCTCCTGGCCGATCCCAGGCTTGAAATCAACGTGCTCGGTCACGATCGCTGGACACCGCTGCACTGTGCCGTGCGTCGGGGGGTTGATGAGATAGTTAGGCTCTTGCTGGAGGACGGCAGGCTCGACATTAACGCTACGTGCGCTCCGAGAGGTAACGATGCTCTCGCTCTCGCTATATACGAAGGCCATGCGAGCATTGTGGAGATGCTGCTAGATGATAAGAGGACTGAAGCGAAACTTTCTGCCAAGGTGGAGGAGTGGAATATTGGCACGGGTCGGAAGGTCGAACGTGTGCTTCAGAGCCGTGGCCTGCTCGGACCAAAGCGCAGGAAAGCTTCCCCAAAACCCATGGAAGAATCGTCAGTGTCAGAGGGGAAACGGCTGAAGTCTGGAGAAGAACCGATGCCCTCGGGAGAGCCTCAGGATCCAGGCTCATAAGTGTCTTTTTTTTCCTCTTTTTTTTTTGTTCGCATCCGATTCGCGATTTAGAACGGTTGCCGCTGTATCTAAATTTTGGGGGGACAATGCATTATCTTAGGGGTTTGATCCAGCACCTTATCTCACCAACGGATACCAAACCCCGGGGGTTGCAGACAATGAGTCGTTAGAGCTCCATCGTATCGAGAATGGATGAATCGTGCCTTCGCGGTGCGGATCTTAAACTTAAGACTCATGTGCTGCGGGCGTGCTCTATCGTGCCTGCGATTATCTCGGGGAGGAGGCTATCTGTCATTTAAGAGAAAAAAAAAACCAAGCCCTGAGCTGCGAGAATGAGTAGAAGGAGGCCTATCTCCGTCCGAAGAATGAAAAAACAGAGCCTGCCCAGCCACGCATCTCGCCTCTTGAACCTAGGCTCTTTCTCTCCCGAGATCATTTGCGGGACGTACATGTTAATCTCAGGGGAGCGCAGGAGTCCACGAAAATGGAGAGGGAAGATGGCATGTAATACCATCCATCGCAGTGCCGGATCGGAGAGCGCATGTTCAGCCCACGATTCCCGGTCCGACGTCTGGGCTGCTAGCCACCGTATGTTGAAACCGCAGTGTCTAGTATATTCTCTGCCCAACGACAGAAAAACGTTGCGAATATTAGCCAGGAACGGTGTAACTTTGCTCACTCACTAATGACATCGGCTGTGTTTTGTCAGTGCGAACTTTGGGTATGCTCTACCGCACTCAAGTGGGCCCATTTAGCAAACTCCCTCGCGACAACTTGAAAAATTCTCAGATTTGCGAGTGACTTTCTATGATCTTTAGTTACTACTCCTCCTGTGAGTCTGTGGATATATACTCGAGTATATTGATTGATGATCATGGTGTCCAGGCGCCATGGTATTTACACTCTCCCCAAGTTAGCATCCAACCTCTCATGAGCAACAAGTACAGTAAGTTTCCATACAGTCTTGAACCGGGCACGATGAGTACGGGCGGGTGACGAACCGGGGTATTTGACGGGCCAAAAAGTGATTTCGTTAATGGGCAACAGAGATAAATGCCTCTTACCAATCCTTGTTCGCCGCCAGCTTTCATCGTGCCCCGTTGGAGACTGTAAAGTTACCGGTAATACGGTAGGCATCCCCACCAAAATTCAAACTCCCCACACGAACCCTAACCCTAAAACCAAGCCAGGCGATCTTACAAGACCATTCGCTTCAACTTCCCCCGGATGAAATCCACCCTTCACCTCCTCAATCCGACACATAAAATGCCACCGCCCATCATCCCCCGCCCCGGGGGAGCATTTCGAACCTTAGCCACAGCAGCCGCAACCCCAAATCCAACCTACCAGGTCTTCAACCGCCAAACAAAACGACTCCAGCGCAGCCGGTCCGCCCAAAACCCGACGGCCAGTCGTGCAACCGACTACCTAAAATCCGAGATCTCCCTTCGCCTGATCGATCGTGTCCAGGACATCCAGCGACCGCTCCCGCACATACTAGACTTGGGCGCGGGTGCCTGCCACATCGCCCGACTGCTCCCACTCGGGATAAGCAGTCGGCTAGAGAAACTGACGTGCGTGGACATGAGCCGCGAGCTGCTGTACCGGGACGCGGAGCTGGAATTCAATGATAATTTGCCGATAGAACGGGTGGTGGCGGACGAGGAGGCACCACCGTTCGCGGAGGATACCTTCGACGCGGTGGTTTCTAGCTTGTCGATGCATTGGATAAACGACCTTCCGTATACGCTTTCCAGAATCAATCGGATACTAAAGCCTGATGCGCCGTTCGTTGCCGCGATGCTGGGCGGGGACACTCTGTTTGAATTGCGGACGTCATTGCAGTTGGTGGAGTTGGAGCGGCGGGGCGGTGTGTCGCCGAGGGTTTCGCCGCTGGCGGATGTCCGCGATGTTGGAGGCTTGATGCAGAGGGCGGGGTTTAAGCTGTTGACGATAGATGTTGATGATGTTGTCGTGGAGTTCCCGGATGTGTTTGCGCTCATGGCCGACCTCAATGCCATGGGGGAGGGGAACGCTGTTTTGGCTCGAGAGGCGGGGCCAATCGGGAGGGATATGTTGATGGCGGCGGAGGGGGTGTATAGGGAGTTGCACGGCCTCGAGGAGGGGAGGCTCCCAGCCACTTTTAGGATTATTTATATGGTGAGCCGGGCCGCCTTCGCAGGTGAGTCGCTAGCAGGGTGATTGGCTGATTGGGAGACAGATTGGCTGGAAGGAGGGTGAGAATCAACCAAAGCCTTTGCCGAGGGGTACCGGGGAGATTTCTATGAAGGATATCCTGGAGGGTAGGAGAAAGGAATGATTTGTGGTGAGTGGGCGAGCTTGCGGACCTCCCTCCCGTTCGTCTTCACATGAGTGCTATGCGGAAGCCGACGTCGTGCTTCAGTGATATCCGATGTTTACGAGACTGCAACCAGCTGCCGGGGAAAGAGAAATACCAGAGACTTGGTATATCTACTCTTATGATATCTACATGTACAACCCAGGTCCTACTAACCTACATAGAAGCAGAGCGCTCGATTTAAACATAACACTTGGCCACATGATTAGAAACACAAAGATACACTGGTAAAAAAAAAAGGGGGGGGAATGGAAAATGAAATTTAAAAATAAAATAAAAAGTCACATTGATAACTGAAAAGCGATCCGTCTATCCCTCCGCAACCACTACCTTTAACAGCGAAACCATTAGCCCACACTGGGCAAAAGAATTAGATACCCGGAACTCCAAAAATGCTCCGGACGGTGGGGTGCGACCTCAGTGCCCACACATACAACACCGCCCATTGGGCTATCCCGGCGATCCAACCAGTTGCCTAACCATCAAGACATAATTAGCACCCGTATAACACCACGCAAAAGCACTCGTAATACCAGTTATAAGTGGGGAGCTAACCTTCTCTAGCCATGTGTGGAAGTATACGCCCGTCATCAACAGCATCCACCACCACAGTACTAGTAGCGCCAAACCGCCCGCGTTTTCCCGCCTGGCAGCCGCCGAACGGATCAGGATGGGAAAAATCTCGCTCCACGAAACCCCTGCGCTTTCCCGCCCAGCAGTTCCCGAATGTATCAGGGTGGGCAAAAGCTCGCTCCACAAAAACAAGCTAGCATGAGTAAGCAGAAACACGTGGCCACTAAGATCGTGACCGCCACTCCATTTCCCACCCGCAACCTTACAGGCAGCGCTGGTGAAAATCATCTGAGCAGTGCCCACCTCCTCCTCTGCATGCATGGGGTCAGGGTCGGCCGGCTGACATTTGCCCCTCGTGGCCAAAAACAACTGATCCATTATCGGTGGGCCAAAAAACCACCGGGTAACTAAAACCCACCAGATAGTTGCAACGGCATACCGTAACAGCGCTCTAGCTTTTGATGAAGACCGAAGACGGCTGGCGTGTATTAGAAAGACCAGAGTAGTCCATAGCCATCCATACTTGACGAAGAAGACGTTGAAGGGATTGCGTTTGCGGGAGAAGTGGGAGTCTGCAGATGCTGGCGAGGGCGAACAAGCCGAGAAGACCGACCCAGCTATAAGGGTTAAAGGGTAGAAGGAGGCTGCCAGTATCAGGAGGTCCGTTGGTGAAAGTAGCAGGCTAGTACCTGGCAAAGTGGGCGAACGGGATGAAGGTTGGGGGATGACGTCGTCGTCATCGAGTTTTTCGGCTCCGTGGGCAGAGGGTTCTGGTGAAGCCATTGCTGGAGCATCAAATGTCAGGTGTATCCGTTTATTGCTCTGTTCTTCTCTGTTGGGAGAGGAAATCCGGTGGAGAGAGATGGTGGAGAGGTTGCAAAAAGGAGGTTGAAAGGGTCCAGCGCAGGAGGTTCAAGGTCAGGGACGGGATGGGGTTGACGCGACCTTATCATACGTCAAGGGTGTGGCACAAGATTTCACGAATGATCAACATGTGGCTTAAGAAAGGTCTAGGGACCGAGGTGTGGCAGTGAAACACCGGCACCGTCGACGACCATGGCTCCCACGTGCGACAAAGGCTGGCCAGTCCGGGCAAGAGAGCCGTGAGCCCCACTGTAGCACAATAAAATTTGTCGCTCCTTCAAGGGCGCTTCGGTGGTACAGTATGGGAACCCTACCTATGCTTCCGAGGGTCCTCCCTTACAGCTCTGATCTCAATTGTCACGCATCACAATCACAGCGTGCGGTACAAGTACAAGTACTAGTACATCCTCCAGGAGTATTCAGGTTGCCATCATCGATCACTGTTTATCACATACTAGCGCATACTACGAGCATAACTCAGCCCTCTCTCCGTGACTGCGTGTCATGTCTTGCTTCCATGAACCCAGGCCAAACTCCTGAGGCAGTGGCATCTCCCCACCCCCGATACCGCACCACTGGTACCGTATGATAGATACCACACAGGGTTATCATACAGGCACGGCAAACCACGCACCGGTTTTTGCCCAACCATTTCATCCATTCCTGCCGATTTCCCGCTGGCCTGTAGCTTGACTAACGCACTGCACTGTACCGGTAGATGATTCCCCGGATCGGTTGATCAATCCCCGACTTCGTGTTCCAAGGTTACCGCCCCCCGAGAGGCCGCATCGTGGGTTACACCCCGATATTTCCTGGACCTGGGGGGGAGGAACAAGCTGAAAACAATAAGCACTTTCTATGTCCTTTCTCAATTCATCGCTGCAACCTGAATCCTATCGGAACCCCCGGGAGCGATACCGTATCACAAATCACTTCGAACCCCCCCCAAATAGAAGGCCCACTCAAGCATAGACGTGAGGGTTAAAAATGGCTTTCTCCCACCGCACCGTCTTTGATGTCCACCAATTTGATAGGAACTATTCCCCGGAGGAACGCAGGTGCCCCCTGGACAGAAGACTACCGTAACCACGTTCCGCCTTTTAGCATCGATATTCTCAAGCACAAGATCTCGTCATGACATATTCACCGTAATTTCGGTTACTCTGCTTATCCCCTTTCTTGTGACCTTTCCCCTTCCCTCTCAGCCACTTCGGCATCCCCCTACCGTGCGAAGAAGAAGAAAAGGAATCCATCGGTACGGCACACCATCATCATCACAAGTATTCTCCGCCCGGAGGGGCGATCCAAGTCTTCTGCCCCCCCGGACCCTGGTTGCTGATCTCGAGTCCAAGCGCAAGTTTTACTTGTATTGTATCAGAGCCCCTTCAATTTAGAGTCTGGACCCCATTCTTTGGGTGGACCCTTTTAACGTACCGGCCCTCATCCCCGTGTTTCAACCCCCCCCCCCCCTTCAACAACAAACCCGGCTTAAAAGAGGAGGGCGGAGCAAAAAGCATCAATTGATATCCTCTTGTTGATTGGGAACTCCTTTTCACCGATCTCGCTATATTCCATTGCATTTCGAGCATGGCGACGATGATACCCCGTTCTTTCCGACGGACCTGTCGCTCCATACTTTTTAGCGCCAAGAGCCCACCGCATGGGTCGTTGCTCCCCAGCATCCGGCAACAGAGGCGGTGGAACACAAATCATCGCACCAGCGTCGGAGGTGGCAACGATTATCAATTTGGTCCCAGCACCGACTTGCAACCACAACCGAGCACACAGAAATGGGGATACGTCGAGGATATGGCAGCACCGGGGGGTGACCAGACTGGGGGAGGAATCCGCGGGAGTGGAATGTATCACGGGTCTCCAGGAGACGATGATGGCAATGGAGGGGGTAATGGGGGAGGAAGGGGGAAACCTCCACCTAGAGAAGAGGACGATAAAAAACACAAATTGAAAAGGACTGCATGGAAAATATTTGAATCCGCGGCCACAACTGGGGCGTCTCTCGCGATATTAGGGTATGGAAACAATCTCCAATGTTGACTGCTATGGCTGATATTCTGGAAATTTTACCTTTAGCTTAGCCGGATATTCTTATCACAAGTACTACAAAAGACTCGTCTTACAGAAAATCGATAATGCATTCAAGCAAGGAGATCCGGCATTGAACATGGCTACGGCTGGCAACAGTGATAGTGAAGAGCCATGGTATCCCGAACCCTTCGACTCTTCCACAAAACATCCCACTCACTTTCTTCCGTAACCCAATCCTCTTCCTTTCAAGCACCCCCGCAATCCGAAGCCTTTTGGAATTTCTTGCATGCTGTTCTCCGATTTCCCGTTTAGGGATGGACATTTGCCCGGCCAAGTTGATTGCTCTCCTGATTTCCACTTGCCCGTTGTTGATACTTAAGGCTCCGGAATCCGTGGCAACTACAGGGACTAATAATTGTGCTTCCAGGGTGATGTTAGAGGCACAAGACAGGATCGATAGCATTGTAAGCGGAAAGGAAGAAGGACACTATTATTTGCTCATTGGTGAAAAGGTGATAACCTCCTCAAAACAGAACCTATGATGCCCGATGCTGAGTTCTTCAAAAGGGAACCGGAAAAACATCAATGCTGCTTGCGTAAGTGCAGAATCTTTTATCGGATCCTATCGACACTCAGCTAAAATCTACCAAGCGCGATGCACAAAACCAAAGGCGAAGCTTGCTCTATAATGGAAGCCCATGCAGACCCTGAAATCTTCCGAATCCGACTTGGCAAAGCTCTTGATTTTGAATTTGTACCTCCTCCCTCTCCATCAAACCCACTGCTTTGATACTGAGATCCATAACAGCATGAAGATTATATCGGCTCCCTGTTTTCCATCCGTGGACCTCGCGATACAACGGCCCTCCTTGACATCGAACGCGCACTGAACAAACTCGAAAAGGTAGCGCTAACACGCAGAAAGGCATCCGGTAAACCTCTCATCATGATTATTAACAGCATGCATTTATTACGCAATGACGAGGATGGGAAAGATCTGCTAGAATTACTGCAGCAGAAAGCGGAATCTTGGGCCGCTAGTGGGTTGGTTACTATGATTTTCAACAGTGACGATTACTGGTGCGTTTCCCCTAACCACTCGGTTTATCCTACGGCAGGGCCAATGTAGTGGCATAGGGTTTACGAGCGCCTAAAGCAATACGGGTCAAGAATGGAGCTCATATCCGTTGGGGACCTCTCCAAGGGAAAGGCTATCACGGCACTGAAAAATTACCGAGCAAAATTCAAGCACGAAATGGCAAGTATTGATGTATTGGAACGAGTGTATGAACTGGTGGGCGGAAGACTCGCCTTCCTGAACAAAGTTGCTCGGGAAGAGGATATGATAGCCAAATGCAAGGAAATCTGCAAAATTGAGAAAACTTGGTTACTGGTTTGGTCACCACTTTGCTGCTATCACGTTGACCATTACTGATTGGGGTTCTGTACAAGAACAAATGCGGCCTTCTTGGTTCCGCCATGGATGATGATGTAATGGACCAACAGAAGTTTGCATCTTCCGCCATGGTTCTCGTCAAGTATCTAGTAGACATGGAGAAGAAGGATGCTGGTGAATGCGGCCACTACAATCCTGAGGTTGGCCACGAATTACCCGAGGTGCCTTTATACAGGGCCAGACAAATTATGACTCGGACGGAATTCATTGAGGAGTTTGACCACCTCAATATTTTCACCATTGATTCCAAGGCACGTGTAAGAGCCGATTCGGTACCCATGCAGAATGCCTTTCGAGAGGTTTGCGGAGAACCTGGCTTTGCCCAGTACTTGGAAGATACCCTTGAGAGAATCAGTGAGATTGAGAGCTTGGGCAGAACAAAGGAATTGACTATCAAGGTAAATATTTTGAAAACTCGCCCGCGAATATTAGTCTGCGGTGGGTGCTAACCAAGCGAACAGGATCTTTGGTATGGCGGAAAATACAACATGGTCGTTAAAAATTACAAGGGCAGTGTTGAGAAATCAGTACATTTTGATGTTACCCACGGCGATCGTGAAAATAGGAAAGAGGAAGGAAAGGACGATTCTTAGGGTGACCAATTCCCATGAACGCATAGTAAATACCATACTCACCATCATTCCCAGATTTGATACCCGCCGGACGTCACCGCTACCCGCACCTGCACCTGCACCATCGGCGGCTGCGGCGGCCCGCGATCCATACCCACAGACATTCTCGATAGGCTCGGAGGCCGACTTGCGCCCATCGGCTCAGCCGGAAAAGCACATTCCTTTAAACAGTTTTCTTATCGATATATTTCCATTCCTTTCATCTTCCTTGTTCCTTTGCTCCTACTCTCCCTTTCTTATCAGAACGTATATATCATGCTGTCCTTATTTCGTAGTACAGACTCGCGACTAGCTTTTTGTCTATCTATCCGCGCTGGTCCGTTTCGGTATTGCGATGGTGGTGGTGGTGGATGTCCTGTTCATATAGAGGCCCGGGTTCGGATGTTGAAAGTTAGACTACAAATAAGTGGGTTTGGCGAAATTCGGCGATAAATCTAATCCAATAGTCACGCTTGCGCAGCAAACGGAGAGAGTGTCAATCTCGGGGAAGTTGAAATTTCCAGCGAGTTGGGACTCCCCGACGGAACCAACAAATGTTAACAGAGACGATAGTTAAATGAGTGGTAGACACCACAAATTAAATCTACTCTAATCGTCTATGGAACCGGAAGTGTTTTGGTCGTGAACTTTCACGCGCATCCTGATCACCATGCCAATACCGGTGCTCACATAACTCGTACTCTAGTACGGTGCAGTACTGTATCATGATGCACAGAGCTCGAGCACTGCGCAGAGCCAATTGTCACCCGTAATTCGTTGAGTTTTTCTCTTTCTACAAATGTTCATGATTCCACCGTTATCCCTTGCAAACCCCCAAAGGATTTACCGAAGACCACCGGAAAAGTTTTGTGCGGAGGGTTAAGAGTTCCGAGGGTCCATCTTGGCCCTTATCTTTTTTGTGGGCGCATGAGGGTTCTGGGGAGAAGAGAAGGACCAGGGGCAAAAAAAAAAAAGGTAGCGGCAGCACTAAAGCCCAGTGCCATTGGAGTGGGCACAATAAAATAAGATAAAGTCGAACACTTTCCTTCTCACTTCCCTTCATCCTTCACCGACCCTTCGAGGAAAAAGAGAAAACCCACTCTTCTACCGGTATTCCCGTTCCCTTCTCATCCTGTTTTTTGTTTTTTTTCCTTCTTAGGTCCCCATTTGAATCAAAAAAAGAGGAAGGTTCATATCTCCCTGCAAATCCTGTGCCGAGGGGACCGCGGAGTCTGGATCTGTAATCCTTATTTCATTACCCGACGTTTTTCTTCGTCTCACCCTCATTTCAACCCTATTCTCTCCATTACTATGGCAAACACATCTGAGGAAATCCATACTGGGGAAGAGGCTCTCAACGCGAGTGAGTATTCACCCATTGCGCTATTTCCTTTCGCTCAATCGCTCGGTCCCCAATCCCTTGCTTCCCAATGGAGTCACTATTTTGCGGGGAAGGGGAACATGGGGGTCGTTTCTACCAAGAAAATGGTTAAACTGACGAAGGAACACCGCCACCAATAGGCTCTAGCAGGGTTACTTCTCAACCTACCACTGAAGGAACTGGGAAGGGAGAGATTTCTCAAGATGAGGCTACTGCTCCTCAACTTCATGATCGTGAGTTGCCAATCCATGTATGAGAAACGCGGGGTAGATTACTATGGCGGGGTGTTTTTTTTGTTTTTTTTCCCCATCGAAACTGCACCGCTGCGCTAGCCCGAGGTAATGGAACGGGCTAACTATGGATTTATTAGTTTTCCAACTGACTGTCAAGCTCCCCCACCACCCAAAGAGCATGCAAATAATGGTGGGTCACGAAGCGTAGAAAGATTGCAATAAATAGCACTTCTTTTTGTTTTTCTTCCCTTTCCTTGTTTCTGACCGAGTTCTCCCGTGTAGGTATCGACCTCGGAGCAAGTACAGGACATCCGTCAGTCAGTCATTGAGTTGCCAGACACCTTCCAATACACGTGCTTTCACCTCGAGCACAACCACACTCGGATTAGCGACTTTGTTGAGCTGTCGGACGTTCCGGGAATCACACCAGACTCTGAACTTATTCTGGTGGAAGACCCATATACAGAGAAGGAGGCTAGGCAGCATTTATTACGAGTACGGGAGTTGATTGGTGCTGCTGGGCCCCGTATAGATCTTGTCAATGGGATCAATGCCGGTCTATGTCTATTTGACGGAATCAATGTCGAGGAGGGAAATGACACCAAGAAGCCGAGCACAGAGGGCCCTCAACCTATGGCTAACTTCGACTTTGATGCACCGGCTTCGCTGGACCAATTCCTTCCAAAAATCACGGATACCCAGGCACCAAAGTGTGTCAAGAGCATTGCGTTATCGCCCTGGAACCCTCCACCGCACCACCTCCGTCAGAAGGGACACTTGATTTATGTTCAGGTTACTACACTGGAGGGAGAACAATTCCATGTCACTTCACACGTATCTGGGTTCTACGTCAACCGGTCTAGCAGTAACAAATTTGATCCTGCGCCCAAGCCCGCTCCCAAGGATTTCTTCGCACACTCGCTAATCACTCTCTTGGGATTGATTTCCCCATCCTTCAACAAGGAATTCCGTGCGTTGCAAGAATGGAACGCTAAGAAAGAAGCTTTGGTCACCTTTGCACCCACAAATGCTATTCCGGCAGCGCCATGGTTGGTTCCGGGACCAGATACGAAATATTATAATCATCAGTCTGACGTTGCCCGTCCTCAAGAAACCTATTTGATCGCTGGAACTGAGAATGTTGATTCCCTCCGGGACTTCAATGAGGAGTTTCAGTCTACCCGGGAACTTCATAGGGAGACTGTGCAGGAGCGTGTGTTCCGCGAGAGACTTCTATCCAAGCTGTTCGCCGACTACACTGACGCCGCCGTCCGCGGGGTTGTTCTGATTGCTAAGGGTGAAGTGGCCCCGCTAAATCCTACCGAGGGAAGAGACGCCCAGATTTATGTTTATAACAACATTTTCTTTTCATACGGCGCAGATGGTGTCGGCACATTTGCTAGCGAGGGTGGTGACGAAGCTGCTCGGGTGGCTACCGGAAAGGATGTTATGGGCGTCAAGTACGTTAACGGATTAGATATTCCGGGGCTGTCTACACCTGGAACTGTCATTGTGGATTACCTTGGGAGGAGGTTGGTGGCCCAGAGTATTGTGCCGGGAATATTCAGGCCACGGGAGGAGGGTCAGAGCCAGATTGATTATGGTGGTGTCGAGGGCAAGGACGTTGTTGCCACCACTGAATCGTTTGTTCCGCTTTTTGAGAAAATGAGTCAAGCTATGAGGGTCAAGAAGCATAATGTCTGGGACAAGGAGGGAAAGAAACATGAGCTCGTAGCCTCTGTGGAGACCAAGGGTTTACTTGGGACTGACGGGAGGAAATATGTTTTGGACCTGTATAGGACCACACCTTTGGATGTGGACTTTTTGGAGAAACACTGGAAAGGGGCTGAGGGTGAAGAGGCGGAGAAAGGGTATCCCCATAGGATGGCCGTCCTTAGGCCAGAACTTGTAGAGAGTTTCTGGAAGACTAAAATGCGGGAGTATGTTTCTGCTGAAATGGTGAAGCGAAAAGTGGCCAAGGAGGAGGAGCAGAAGAAGGCTGATGAGGTGAAGGCCAATTCTGGGAAGGAGGACGAGGCCAAGAGTGAAGATGCTGAGAAGGTTGGTCCCACGAAAACTGGTAAAACAAAGTAAATGCTGACACTATGGAAAAGCAGCCCGAGGAAGAGGCCCAAGAGAAGAAGCCTGAGGAACCAGACAATAGTACTGGCATTGATATTTCTGGCTTCGAATTCTCACTCAATCCTGATGTCTTCTCCGGCCAACAACCAGAGACGGAGGAGGAAAAGGCGCAAATGGAGAAAGACGAGAAAGATGTCAGAGATGCTTGCAATTTTCTATTAACAATGGCAATACCAAGATTGGTAACATTTTCTTCGCCCCCCCTAAAAGACGTATCAGTTAACGTGCATCGTCAGATTTCCGATTTGGCCGAAGGTGAGGTTGGGTCACCCATGGACGGCCACTCTCTTTCCCGCCTCATGCACAAGCGGGGTATCAATGTTCGCTATCTTGGAAATATCGCCTCTTTGGCGGATGAGGAAGGGACCAAATTAGGCTCCATCAAGACCCTTGCCGTTCAGGAGATGATTTCCAGGGCGTGCAAGCATATTTTGAATGCCATGCTCCGTGGCCTCCCTGGCCCATTGGTTCCCTTCTGTGTTTCGCATTTCCTTAACTGCCTTCTGGGCGCCGGGCACAACCCCAACCCAACTGTTACCCCGGATGAGGGCCTCTGGAAGCTATATCATGATGCCGACTTTGGTTTCGAGAAATTGACTATCGAGGGACTCCGGGCGAGGATTGAAAAGGAGGTCGGCAGGAGGTATCGGCACAGTCTTCAGGAGAATTGGATCAGCGGTATCAAACATCTACAAATGCTTCGGGAGATTGCTCTCAAGTTTGGTCTCCAAATGAAAATCAGGCATTATGAATTCGGCTCTCCTAAACCCTCACAAGTGGCCGCAAAGGTTAATAGTGAGGCATCACCATCTACTAATGGAAATCCAAAGGGCAAGTCGGGCAGCAAGAAGAAGTCGCCCGTGGCATCGATACATGAGGTGCCTGTTCCCAAGGGCCCCTCCACCACTTTTGATCCCGAGGATATTATGAACGTGGTACCAGTTGTCAAGGATTCATCTTCTAAGGTACTCTAACTGATTGTGGCGGTTTTACATTGATTAGCTGGTCACTTACTAACGAGACAATCCCGCAGAGTCTGTTGGCTGAGGAGGCGCTCGAGGCCGGCCGAATGTCGCTCATTCAAGATCACAAGGAAATGGGCCAGGAACTCCTTCTCGAATCGCTTTCATTGCACGAACAAATCTATGGGGTGTTGCATCCCGAGGTAGCCCGTGTTTACAACACACTTTCCATGCTGTATTACCAACTAGATGAGAAGACAGCTGCTGTAGAACTGGCCAGAAAGGCAGTGATTGTATCGGAGAGGACATTAGGAATTGATTCTGCCGAGACGCTGCTCAATTACCTCAACTTGGGACTCTTTGAGCATGCGAACGGAAGCACTAAGGCAGCCCTGGCTTACATCAAGCATGCACTCGGCTTCTGGAGGATTATATACGGCCAGGCACACCCCGATTCGGTCACGACAATGAACAACGTCGCAGTAATGCTTCAAGCACTGAAGTATTACACCGACTCCCGGAAGTGGTTTGAGGCATCCTTGGCCGTTTGTGAATCCATTTTTGGGAAGCAATCCCCGCATACGGCCACGCTGTACTTTCAGCTCGCGCAGGCCCTTGCCCTCGACCATGATTCTAAGGGAGCCGTCAACAGGATGCGCGATGCCTACAACGTCTTCCACGCGAAGCTTGGACCGGATGACCGCAACACTAAGGAGGCCGAGAGCTGGCTCGATCAGCTCACTCAGAACGCTGTGCTCCTGGCGAAGCAGGCAAAGGACATTCAGGAGCGGAAGAAACGGGGATTCTCCATGGCGCCCCACGTAACTATGTCGACCCGTCCGCAACCCCAGGTTGGTCAAGGATCTGTCACTCCGCACGGAGTAGCTGAATCAACGACTTCAGCGTCCGGGTTGGGCAGAATGGACTCTAGGAGTATCGACGAACTCATCAAATTCATCGAAGGCAGCGAACCCACGGCTCCAAAGAAGAAGCCTGCAAGAGCTAACCCTAAGAGGCGCGGGGGTGCTACTGGATCCGGGCCAAAGAAATAGAAGAGCGAGTGTGCAAACCTTACCCGCGGGTGGTCGTTGAGCGCTGTATTGGGGGATTGCAGTAGAGGATGGAAGTTTGTTTTGTTACATTTAAGTACCGTATGGGTTTTGAATTCTCCCGGTAAGTCCTTTTTCGTCTCACTGTGGATCAAATTTCGGTAATCTCCTTCCTTGTTTACTTTTGTCTTCTTGCTTTCTCTATTCCTCTCTCCATCTCGTTCTCGGCGGTATTCCAGGGATCAGCAGGCGCAACAAGAAAGCTTTTCCTCTCCCTTTCCTATTTTTCCTTTTGTGTGGGTTGCGGTATCTAGGCTTTTCCTTAGCGGCACGTTATCTTTGGCACAAGACCAACCTGGGACATTGTTGGCGGTGAATTGAGTTGAGTCCGGTGATGAAAAGAAAAAAAGGAAAAGAAAAGAAGAAAGGTTTACACAAAAGTTTACTCGATCTGGGTCTGTTTTATTTGTCTGACATTTGTATTCTTTTTTTTTTTTTTCTTGGGTTATCATCTCTTTTACTTTCTTTGGGCTTTTCCTTCTGGCTGTCCCTCCTTCCTCTCTGTGCGCTGTAGATACTATCTCCCTTCCTTCACCCTTTTCCCGGATTGTATAGTAGTTTGGTGAGCATCATCTCTTCTCAGTCTTTAAACTCGGGGGGGAGGTACGGTTTCACGCTCTATCTGGTCCAGCCGAGTCCCCCCCACAAAATCCAATCCAAGATATCATACCGTACTTCACGCGCAAAAATGAGGCGGTAGCCGCGTTTACCCTATCGGTCGCTGGCCTGTTTGCCCCTTCGTAAGGATACGGTACTGTACGGTAAACCACGACAGGGTATCGTGCTCTATTGTACAAGTACATGTACAGTACTCGTGCAAGTACCTATCCACCAACCAACCAATCGATCCCTCGAATGCCAGTTCACACCCCGTGCGTCCATCCATCCATTGCGTCCAACTACCGTACCGTAGTAGCGCCGAAGCATTTTTTGAAAAAGCAGCGCTATCGTATGCCATCCGGAACCCAGGCAAAAGGGCCAAATTTTGGCGGTACATGTACTCCGTAGAGTACTCGAGTACCGGTGTGCGATAGAGTACCGGTAGCGGGTACGCTGCATCAACATTTTCGAAAGTACCATACATACCCGCACAATAAGGTTTTCGAGTGATACCGCATGGTATGGCACGGCATGGCGCACTGCGTCCGTCCCACCCACCCACACACTCACAACTTACAGTACTCGTACAACTCATGAATACTGCACGGTACCGGCACTCCACGCTCGAGGGCAAATGGTGAAAAGGGCACAAAAAAAACTGATGGAAAAAGGAAGGAAAAAAATTGGAAAGGAGGTCTGGTCTTGGCTCCGATGCTGGTTGATGGATCCTCCTTTTATTATGGAGGGACGGGAAGTGAGTGCGTGTGTTGCAGAATTGGGGGGTGGGGGGAGGTGGGATCTACCGTATGTTTAGATTTGAGTTTTCGCTGACTTTGTGACTTAACTTTGCTGGGCTACAATACCGGTATGTACTCGAGTACAGTACTCGTGCCGTATCGTACTGGGTGGGGGGGGAGAGTGGGAAGATGGGGTATTTCGGCCTTTGGTGATTCCTTGGTTGTTTGGATGGGTGGATGTGAAATTGCGTAGCAAGCACCGTACGAGTACAGTACTAGTACAGCACATTCAGTCCGTTCAAGTTTGTATGGAAGCGATTGTACGAGTACTCGAGTAAAAGTGTCTGATATGGTACTGCACCTGTACTTGTACAATACCTGTAGCAGGCTGCATGCATGTTGGAGGATTGACCGCTCCTTCCCTCGCCGCCCGCGCATGTCGCAGCAGCAGAGTGCGGAAATTAGGATCGTCCAGAAGGGTCCCCTTCCATTCCCCTCACTTCCTCTCCTTCCTTCCTCCGTCTGCCCGTTCCTGACTTCCCCTACTTGTACCGGCGCTGTACTGTACCTATCCTGCAGGCTGGTGAAACGGAGCGGACGACTCCGTTCCTCTGCCAGCCCGATTGGTGGAGATAGATTGCTTGGCGAGGATGTTGGCCCTCATTTGAGTTGGATTGGGAAGGTCTTGGCGGGAAGGGAAGGTAATGAGGGGGATCAGGTACCGTTGCCGTTGTGATTTGTTTTTTTAATATTTATTTATTTATCTGCACTTCCTGTGGACTGTCACTGGTTCCTGGCTCGCTCGAGGGGCAGATTTGGCTGGTTCGGCGAGGGAGAATGGTTAAACGGTTTTTTTTTGCTTTGTTGTCCTGGAAGGGTGATGGGATGAGGGAATGATTTGCCGCTCCTGGCTCTCTCTATTGACTGGATTTGGAGCGTACTGGACTGGACTGGATTGGGCGTGTGCTCGACCCCGGGATCCGGTGCAGGGATGGGAAATTGAGGGTGATTGGCTTTGCAGATTGTGGATTGTGGCCCGAGATTGAAAGTTCCCTCTGCCTCTCTCTCTCTCTCCTCTGGTTACCGCTATTGCCCTTGTTCGCAATGGATCCTCCCCTCTCCTCTCTTCCCACCCTAATCCAATCTTGGGTTCCTTGCCCCCTATCCCGATGCTCACTCAATGCCTATAAGGATGCCCTCGAGTCCCCCCTTATGGCCTTCTCTTCTTTCCTTCCCTCTTCACCACTCACAGTCCACCGCGTCCAACCCGCTCTCCCAGTCACTCTTTTAACAACCCCCCACACTCTTTATATAAAAAAGCTTTTTTCACTCTAATTTCTTCCCTCTCACCTTTATTTTCCTCCCCGGGAATCTATACGGAAAACTCTTTATAAACAAGTACCCTTTTTCACAACACAAACAATCAAAATGCGCTTCTCTACCATCGCCGTTTCCGCCGCTCTCTTCGGTGCCACTGCTATGGCTTTGCCTGGCAGTGTTGTCTACCAGACCGAGGTTGTCACCATCACCTCTTGCGCGCCTGAGAAGACCAACTGCCCCGGAAAGCCTACCTCTTCTCCGGTCGTCAGCTCTCCTCCCGTCGTGACTCCCGTCTGCCCTGGCGCTCCTCACGTATGTTCATCTCGACTCGGTTGATATGAAGCTTGGAGTGACTTGTTAACGTGGATTCGATTAGTGCCCCCCGACTTATCCGGTTCCTAGCTCTGGTTACAGTACCCCCATCTCCCCTAACGGTACCTATGTTCAACCCGCTCCTTCCAGCAAGCCTGTCTGCCCAGGCGCACCCCACTGTCCTCCGGCCCCGGTCTGCCCGGGTGGTCCTAACGTTTGTTCTCCCGCTGCCAAATACTGTCTAGTGTTAATGTCGGCTAATTATGATATCTAGTGCCCGTATCCCACCACGACCAGCAAGCCAATTGCCATCCCTGGAACTGGTCTCCCGTACGTTCCTTCTGGTACCGGTGTTCCAACATACCCATCCAAGAACACCTCCGTCCCGGTTGCGCCAACCACCCCGCCAACCTACACCGGTTCCGCTTCCATCCAGAGCTTCTCTGTCTTGGCTGTCGGTGTTGCTGTCGCTGCCCTCTTCTTGTAAGCAGCGAGCGTTCCATCGACCGCTTTGATGATGGACGACTTTTCTATCTACTTTCTTCTGCTTTTGCTGGGAAAAACATTTATTTGTGATGGGGAGTGGTTTTTCAATTCTGTCGGTTTGGTTGGCTTGGTACTGGCAAACGTGGTGTGGTTATAACTTATTACATAAGGGTGTTGGTTCGCGTTTTGTGTAATTTTTAGTTGTGAATTATTTGGGTTCTCCCTTTCTCTTTCTCTCTTCCATTATAGATTCTTGGGCTTGGGGGTGATTCGAGTTGGATGGGCAGTGGACTTTGAGAAGGTGAAGGGTGTGTGTGTGTGAAAACAAGCCCGTTTCTGAGAACAAGTATTTCTCCTTTTTGTGTTTTACGATACCATAATTAAGCTGTGCTTTTTCTTTTTCTTCTTCTGCCGGGTGACCCGACTTGGATACGTCGGCAATCTTGATCGTGATCTGGTATGAGCGTGTGTGGTACAGGTACGGTATTACCCGTGGATCGTCTTACTGTGGCTCCTCGTTCTTTTCCCACTGTCTCAGTTTTGTTGTTGTTGCCGTGCCTGGTGCGATCCCTGTGAGGGCATCCCTTTCCCCTGTCAACCGGGTGAGTTTGTGTCACTGGGGCCTTTCTGGAAAGTGAGCGGTTTTTTTGCACTTTTTCAGTCCTGTGCACGATGCCCCTATATCACTTATCACTATTATCGGCCAAGCAAGGGAGTGAGAAATTGTGATGCGCCGTTCCGCAGCCGCTAGGCTGGATAAGTATTCTCGTGTGCCTGGTACTGCCTGCTGCCTGGGTCTTATTGCGGGCTTTTGAGCGCTTGCTCGTGGTTTTGCTCCGTTTGTCGTCGTAAAAAGACGGGTGGAGCCACGGACGCAGTTTCCCGTAAAAGTGGTGTGAATCAGTTCGAATCACGGGCACTCGTAGGTTTTGATTTCTATCCGGTTCTGTTCCGGGGGGGGTTGGGCGGGAGAAACCTGAGGAGAGTTGCTGCTTGTGATTTCCTATCCCGCTCTACAAATTTATTTCTGGGGGACTATTGGGTCCGCCGGAGGTCCCTGCTAATTCCAGAAGTTCCCCATCGAGGGTACTGGGGTATTGTACTTGTCTCATCGGTTCTCGCACGATAGTACTAGAAAATTTTTTAAGTCATCGTAATGGGAAAAGAGGAGTTACCCGGCCATTGTGTAACCTAGAGCTTGGCAGAAACATCGCTTATGGCCAATCCAGGAGTGCGCGCAGTTAGTGACTTCACCACCTTCCACACCAACAAACGATAGCACAATGGCCCCTCCAGAGCTCATAAAACGTAGGTAAATCTCAAGTCATATATAAGAGATTAGCTGACATGAATATAGGAAAGGAGATCACACCAAGGAGGCGGGCAGCCATTGTTACTATGCGTCAGCTTGGGTTTGAGTATCAGGCAATCAGAGCTCATACTGGGGTGGCTATTTCAACCGCAAATGGCATTTACTTGCGAGCGGTACAAAATGCAGCCACATTAGCCAGAAAGGAACTACAAGCAAGAACAGCTCCGAGTCAGGCTTCTGCAGAGCGAGGATTAGATATCCTCCCTCATTCAGGGGTCAATTCTTTGATGAATGACTTGGAGAATGGACTGCAGGGTCTTACAATGGGCTCTTTCCCTGCTCTAAATGAAGGGGACGCGACTGGTTTAAGCTCTTCAGGGCAACTGGGAGTTGCTAATCTGGAGAGCCAGGTGTTGAGAGCTTCGGAAATTGTCGTAGGTCTTATCAGGGTCTCTGATGAGGTGGCCTTGGAGTAAGAGATTCTGAGACTCTCAGAGGTAGGATTTAATACTCTGAGAGTCTCAGAAGAGGGTGATTTAAGGAGGATTTCTAGAGCGAGGCAAGTGGTAATAGATACAAGAAAAAGTAGGAAAAAAGCTAATTGGAAGAATGCAATTAGGGAGCTTAGCGATACACACCGGCAGAATGGGCAGAGGCGAGAAGAAACGGAGAGCCCAACCCTAGCTGGCAGGACTGCGGAAGCACCTGAGAGGAGCCTGGATATCCCGGGAGCGCGGACCGGGCATAGACTGGCCTGCCAAACAGGGGATAGCACCCTAAAGCCGAGCGGGGAGGCCAGCAGCATCCCGGAGGAGAGCGAACCCAGAAGCGCCCGCCCGGACCCAGCTGCCCCTATCAGCCCCCCGACCCCGATTGACCATCTCCGTCTATTTCAAAACAGAGAGGCCATGCTCATGACGGAAGTGATCGTTCCGCAAAATGGTTCTGTTTTTCAGAATCCTGCAGGGAGCGAAGTTCCACTAAGGTCCATGGAGGAAATTAATAGGCTGGAGCATACTAGAGAGGAAGGTGCGGTGGTTGGACTATTACGGGATACAAGGGCAGAATTGTGTATCGGGGAAGACTTGGGTCATGCAGAAGGAATGTCCAAGGCTGTAGAGTCTTTGTCGAGTGTGGATATACTTGAGGTTATACAAGTGGAGGATTCATCCGATCAGTTTTCGCTTTTAGAATTAATCTTGTCTAAATGTTTAGATTCACGCCCACGCTCCGGCCGCCCGGTTGTCTTATCAGAGGCAAATAAAGATCACCTTATCCGTACAGTTAAACGCAACTTCACTACCCGGCGAATGAGTCTGATGGATATCCGTCGGGAATCTGGCCTATCTCATGTTTCTAATACCACGGTCTGGAAGGCCTTACACCAGCGTGGTATTAAGGCTTATCGGGAGGAATTTAAATTTATACTGAAGCCTGAAAACAAAGTGATAAGACTTGCCTACTGCAATGAAAGAAAATCGTGGAGTATTAGAGATTGGGCCAACTATGGCTTCACCGATGAAATGTCTATTGAAGTAGGAGGATTGTTCGGGTTAAATCTTGTATGGAGGGACAAGACTGAGCGATGGCATAGTGACTGTGTAGGGGCAATGAAAAAACAAGGCACTTCAGTTATGTGCTGGGGCATGATCGGATGGGGATGGAAGGGGCCTTTTCATGTATGGGAAGCTGAAACTGACGATGAAAAAGAAGAAGCAGCAAAGACTATTGCTCTACTAGAAGCAGCAAGGGTTACGGAAGAAACTCAACTGAATGAAGCTTGGCGGGCATCTGCAGGGTGGGCACAAGTGAAAATTGTGGAGCAGCAGGCATATAAGATGCAACGGCATTTGGAAAAGCATGAGGGGGTAGCAAAAAAGCGGGTACCACAGACCTGGCGGGCGAAGATGTATAAAATAGAAAACTACAAGCGGGGTGATGGGAATGGGGTAGACTCTTGGCGGTATGTTAAGGCTGTTGCCTGGCCGATTCTATGGCCTGAATGTTACCGCAGGCTTGAGCAAAATCCATTGTTTATATTGATGGAGGATAATGCACCATCACACAGCTCTCATTATACAACAAGAGAGCGAGAAAAAGAAGGCATTCAGAAGGTTAATTGGCCTCCCAATTCACCTGATCTCAACCCCATTGAGCACATCTGGGCTCTTATGAAAAGTCGTATTCAAACTCGACGAGGGGTTGAAAGAGTTAAATCTGTATCTCAAATGAAGAGTATATTAATGGAAGAGTGGGATCGTATTTCAATTGAAGAAATTAATAAAGAAGTAGCTAAACTGCCTACAATCCTCGCTCGCTGTATTGCTGTTAATGGTAGTAACAATTTTCATGCATAGTCTCCTGTTGTCCCCCTACCCCTCCTTACCCCCCCTCTCGCCAGCGTCTTCTTTCTCATACTATTATTTTAGCCACAAATTTTCCTATTATTTATTATCTATTTTAATTTTCTTTCTATAAGCCTGCTTGACTAAATCCCTTTTTCTTAGTCTTCTACTAGATTTGTTTACAATTGCTTCCTTTAAAGCGCTCACAGATTTACCATAAGCGATGTTTTTCTGCCAAGCTCTAAGTTACACAATAGCAGTGTAACTCCTCTTTTCCCATTACGATGACTTAAAAAAATTTCTAGTACTCGTACAGACCTCGTGCCGTAGTAAGTGGTGCAGCTATTACCGTAGCCAACCGTATACAACAGCCTACGGTAATGCACTGTACAGCACCTAACGTTCCCAGCCAAAAATCTTGGCATCACCAATCTCTACAATAATTTGCCGGAGATTGGGAGATTGGGATGATGCTTATGGGCGGTAACATACAGCTATCGCCCCTATTACCGATAGTTTGTCCCAGTGTGTGTGTGGTGGGGGGGGGAAGAGGCCAGCTCAGGAGGTATGCATGATACCGTACGGGTACTAATAATATCATAATTTGCCCACCGGATTAACATTAACTGGAATGGGGGCAATTCATCTTGGGCGTCGAGGTTGTCCTCCCCTTCAAAGTACCGTTCATACGATACCGTACCGTTAACGCCATGTTTTCTCGTTTTGTTCTTGTTTTGTTTTTACCGGCATTTCCCCCCGTTTCTCATGCAGATGGGGGGGGGGGCACCTCGTGGATCCGAGGTATGATAGGTAGGTCTCCTTACTAATGTAATAACGATATGATACCGGTATTCGGGTTGACACCTATGCATAACGGGGGTTGGTCGTTCTCCCGAGCGCGCGTATAAACCATACGGCACTATGCAGTGTTGGCGGTGACCAGTGCTGACCATGAATATGGTCAGTGGAAAGGGGTGACAGGGGGTGATGGGTTGTTAGGGTTGTGTTGGAATACCGTACCTACAGTCGGGGGGACTGCCTTTCGTCACCCACGATAGGTATTATAACTGCAATATGGAGGTACTGCACTCGAGCACAGCTCTTAAGTTTTGTATATTTTACTACGATACAATGGCACACATATAAAAAAGTGTGGGATTTTTTTTCCTTCCATTCTCCCAGAACTGTGAAGTGTGGAATGTTCATTCCCATGAGGTACCTGCCAAGACAAAGGATTTTGTATGGGAAAGGTACATTGCAACCGACCTTGCCCAGCCCATGTGCCCACGGTTCTCTACAAATGACAGAGAGATCCAAAATAAATGTATATTATACTTCAGACATGTCAGATATTTTTAATATTTTTTTTTTCTTTTTTTCAAAGCTGAGTTTCAAGATATCTGTGGAGTTATCGTGGCTTGAAAACTCGCAGTTTTGGTGTGTTTTGGCCTCTGTCTAGTTGCTGAATGACCTCTAGTGCTCCTACAGTAATGTAAATTCTTGTGAATGAAAATATGATACCATTTTTCCATTTCGGAATATACTTCATTTTCAGCTTTTATTGTGATTTTTTTAAATTGGTACATGCCATACAGGGCCTTAATTAAGAACATTTCTTAACTCTACTTTTGCTACTTGTCACACTACGTTACACCCTCTTCTTAATTTACTAGTGTGGTCATAAGCTCTGCTGTTGCCGTGGAGATAGTGAAAATATCGTAGTTTAGAAAAATAGTAGAACCTCCATATTGACGTAGTGAATTGGAATTAAGACAAAATTTAAGGCCGAAATTAAATTCACTCTTGGCTTGTGGGTCATATGTCACAGTAAAAAGTAGTTCATATCGGTGGTGCTAGTGCTGTGATGGGCATTGTTGACCGTTTGGAAAATAGTATTCGTGTTATGATATCTCGCCTTATGTGGCAGTGAAAAGGTGTCTAAAACCGGGTCCTCAAGACTACCAAAACCCAAAGTCTAATTAGTAGATGAAAACAACTAAATTAAAAAAATAAAAAGCCTCTGAGATGATGCTTTTCCTTAGGAGAATAATCGAGTGGGGGTTTTTTTTTTCAATTAAGTGTTTTAGGTATAATAAGCAGAATTAGAGGAGGAAAAGTTTTGAAATTTTTGGTGAGAGTGAAACAAGTGACATAATCTACTCAGGGCTATGCTGAAAAATACTGTAGATGCCTACATGTGTATAGTGTTTAGTCAAAAGTTATTGAACGGTTATTTGAGACTAACTTGTAAGATAGATTCCTCTCTACAGTATTGCAGTTAATGGGTCCCCTACCCTAATCCTTCATCACCACACTTCATTCAGAGCTCAGGTCTTGGCATTTCTTAGCTCCACTCGCATCGGCTGCAATGGGTTGCCACGGCATTTCTGTTTCATCAGAGGACCCACCTTGAGACGCTTTGCACCGTACAACCATCGCACGTGTTCCTCTGAAGCTTAAAGGCTCCGTAACAACAGCGATTGTACTCATACCACCTAGGAGGCATCACTCTCTTCTGTATCTACGACAAATCTCCGAAAGAATGCCCGCCATGCCCGCCCAGCAAGCCGACGCCTATCTATCCCTCCCTGACAGCTCCCTACCCATAGAGCGTGAGAGACCACTCGACACGCATTATTATCTTACAAAAGGGTTAGAGGGTGTGGAAAATCATGAATATTATGATATTAGCTCATTCAAAGGAACAGTGGATTCGCGAGCGGATGCATTGCGTTTGGGTAAAGTTGATGAACACCTTCCCCCGTACCTAATTTTTTCTCTAGTAACGCCACGCCAGCTTGCAAATATCGGTTGTGTTCGCAAGACGCGCTACAAAGGACTCCACTTCCTCTACCTCAATGAACCAAAGGTATTGATTGTTAAATCTATGCTGAGCCTAGTGCATGAAATGGCTAGTGACGAGTTTGTACATACCATCGGAAAGAAGATAGATGAGGGGGGCCAGGGGGCTGAGATTACTAAGTATGCAGAGTACAACCTATCAAGGCAAACTCAGTTGCGGAGAAGCGGATGGGTTGTTCAGACCTCGCCGAGCTCGTCCCGACCATAATGATTGGTCGACGGTTATCCTCGAGTGTGGCGTAACTGGTGTTTCCAACCGTCCCGGGCAGGGTGGGTAAGGATGACAGGGCATGGCATCCGTCTTTGATAAACACCGCCGTCCGAGGAGTTGACACCCGGGCCTGGGAGTCTTAACACAAATGGCATCTTCCGGCCGTCCTCACCAGGGCCCAGCCGTCATTCACAAAGCCCGGCCGTCATCTATAGGGCTCGGCCATCATCTGCAGGGCCAGGCCGTCATCTGTAGGGCCTGGCTCTCATCTGCAGGGTCATTTGCAGGTGAGACACCTATAGGGCCCGGCCGGCCGTCCAGGGTAGTAGTTGCGACGGACCACAGGATGGGCGTCCGTCCAGGGCAGAGTTCCAGAAACCGGTGTCTGTCCCGTCTGAAGCCAAGGACGGACGGACTGGACGTTTGGGAACACGGGGCGTAACTCAAACCCCACGCCGCTTGACTGCAGATGCCCGCTGGTGGATCGACAGCTTGGAGGGCGCGGTCAAGCTTGTCCTCCTCCTTTTTGCGTCAGTGGAAGACAAAACCATACGGATTGAACTGTGGAAACGAGCTACAGTCGAAAATCCACAACGCGGGAACAATAAAGATGAAGTTACCGGACCAACTCTCAAAAGGGTAATCAGTATTACCCCCGAATCAGTCACTGGTGCCCCTTTGAAGTTGAAGTTTAGGGATATCTTTTTACGCAAGCCCAAAAAAGAGTGCGGAGAGGCAAATTATGTTATCACCGAGCACGATATAAGAGACTATTACGAGGCCATCTGGTCTCCTGCGCCTGAAGTCAGTTCTCAAGGTGAATGCTGTACGTTAGCCTTTTTGATCTCTCGCGTGAATTGTAGTCAAAGCTAATTCTGGCAGCCACTGAAGAAGAGAGTGGGTCAAGCAGCTCGTCGGAGGGGTCTGTAGTAGATTGAGGTATTGGGCACGGGTGGGTTGGACTATGGAGGGGATTGGGTGACAGTCGTGGTACCTTCGATTAATTGTTGTGCTTTCAGGCTTATGTGATTTCGTGACTAGAAGCAACAATGGTGCACCAGTCTTCTATTTTGCTTTCTTCTATAGCCTCGGAATTGAAACTTTGTTCTTTGAGATATCGCCTTGGTTTTCGTGAATCCTACATCTTTGTATTATGTGGCATATCTTATGGCCTTACTCACCACTCTTTTTTGTGCTTGTAGTCTAGTTTTGTACTGAACGATTTAATACTCCCATCTCCACTGGCAGCAGCCACCTGGGCACGTTTGTTGGTATTTCATGATTGCGGTGAATGCAGTATTAGGATTCAATTAACTAAATAGAGATAATAAGATACACTATAAGGGGATGCAAGAGCCATACCCCCATCAGGTCCCCCCCCTCCCGGTCCAGCTAACCCCCCTCTTTCTCTCTACTGGTCAGCCTCGTATACCTTTATCTTGCCCCCGGCCCGTTTACCAATTCCCAGGGCCTCATCGACATCGTGGGGCTGTTCCAAATGTTCTGCGACTATCTTCTCAACGTCATCATCTGATATTCTACTCATGGGCTACAGCCTACAGGCTTCGTTCAGCAAGTTCAGAGGAGCCTGATGTGACCCTGGATAAATTCTAGGATGCGGATCAGGTGGGTCTAGCTGATGGAACCATGGTCTATCGTGCGATAGGCAGGGGCCGCTGCAATAGGTGCCTTTGGTGGAAAGCACATCCTCTCAATGAGAGGGGTGCCAGGCTCCGTATTGTACTCGTATTCAAGTGTTCCAAATTAATCGAAGTACATCTTAGCCAGCTTGTCGTCTTTCCTCTCAAGGTTCTGTCGCTGGTACCTTGCTGCCTCAGGTGCCAATCCCCGGTGCGACATGCCCAGGGCTATGGCTAGGATGCCTCACTCATTGGTTTGGTCTGTCCAACGCCTTACAGTCCTTAGCTCCCCGGGGGAGATAATTCAGGAGACTCTATTATTCGAACAATTGGGCTGTGGCTAGGAGGCATCTCAAAAGAGGGCAGCCTCTTCCCCACTTCCGGGACAGCAGGTATGTGATCGGCCGAGCTTACTCGAGAGGAAACCCCAACACACACGAGCTTACACCATGTACCCGAGTACAAAGTTCATCATACCAACGTGCAACCCCCCCATCCTACGAGACCACCATCCTGTACCCTCTTCCTATGCTCAATGGTGATATGTACATCAGGCCCTACATTCGAGGAGACCCTCCGGGTAAGCGGCCGGGGCCTTTACCGGGGAAATCAGCATTTGAGAGCTAGATTACAGGACCATCTGCTATCTCTTGCACCCTATCCAGGCACGTCCTCACCTAGCCAGCTCTGCTGACGATGTATTATACTAATATCTATCTAGCAGGGTGGAGGGCTTGAGACCTACTGGAGCTTCTCAGACACCTGCGGGTGAAACAAGGTCGTTAATAAATCTTGGAACCACCCAAATACCCGTGGTGGTACATGACGTGGGATAGCTGACTCATAGCCACTACGGGAGGTATGAATCGATGGCCGTCTTATGGACTCCCCCAAGCGTAGAGGGGTTTATGGTAGGATTGATGCATGGGGCGAGTGAATGCCGCCGGTGACAGTATTCTGATTGCTGTCAGATGTCGGCAGGGCTTATGGATGGGGATGTTTCGGGTATCTGAGCCACCTTTAGACTCAATGAGAGGCCCAGTGTGCAGCATGCCCCAGTCCTACTACTGTACCTATCCCGTCGTCTGTATTTGTCGCGTTTTAGTTCACCAGAATATTCGGGGATTGCGACCTTTGGTAAAGATCTCGGGTTAACTATGGCTATTAACCCCCTCTAAAAAGCTGCAAGATATGCACACGTATTTAGGGATGCTCGAGAACATTGCTCAAGTTTGCCAGAATGAGAAAACCTTTTCAATACCACGCAATTAGCGCCTTATACTTTTCGTAGATATTCCTCGCTGCTGCCTTTATTCGATCGCCTCGGGAGGGAGTTACTTGGCCATCTTTAGGCGATATTACCAAGGAAACGTTTCCTATTAGGTTGCCCTTATTTTTTCCGGTCCCTCTGATCCCCACCTTTTTCTCGCTGCAGTTTCACCTCTCTTACCTTTATCTCATCCCCGGATCTTTTGCCAATCCCGATGGCTTTGCTGGCATCTCGAGACTGTTCCGACTGTTCTGCGAGTAACAACTCCCGGAGCTCAAGGAAACTCGACGGACTGTGAAGAAGCACCCCAACCTGACGAATCAAGATCTAGTACGATTTCAAGCAATATGGAACTGTCATGAGATCTCATGATGCTCCTTGATCCCTAAAGCCTGTGTCCTATGCCAACTATGATATGTGGAATGGCATATGGTGTCAAATAAACATCCGGAAACCAAATACCTGATACGCTATGTGCGATTGCAAGAGGTACCGACTAATCTAAAACCCCATATCATGTCGCTCATCACATACCAGCGTAACCGTCTGCCCTATAGGCAATCCGACAGTACCCAGACCATAGTTTCCACCATAAGAGATGGTAGTTGCCGCACTCCAATGTGTTACTAAGATTTCGGAACAAAGCTAACGATATTGGCTGAGTTCGTTGGGTATATCAGAATAATATATTTGATTAAATAGCCAGCAGGTGATATTTCGGATACTTTGCTATCCATGGACCATTCGTTCCATGGTACCCGCAGCCGTTACGATTTAAGGGGGGGGGATCTGATAGAGGGGTTCCGTATGGGACGTACCTGTCGAAGCTAAGGTGTTTCCCAAAGTGCGGGATCCAAGTCACCCACACCGTGCAACCATTTATCTATATATCTAGCTATCTATCTGTGATACCATGGTCTGGAAGGGTGCTGCTTTCCCATAGCTTTCAATCACCAATGAAATTCTGAAAAACGGAGCTCGTCACTTGAGTTTTTGATAGCAGTGATAATGCTCGATATTAATATTAAACTGACACTATTGAAAAGACAGTAATCGACCCCCCCCCCTACCCCCTTTCATCTGCACCCATCATTTCGTACCAGATCCTTCGCATACCCGTCCTTCTAATAATCTTGTACGGACATCGAAGATCTCTTAGTTGAGACCTGCGAGAGCGATACAACCAAGGTCGACATTGGCAACACCATTCTGGAAACATCGGTCAGCTACGATCCGTCTCCCCCGCCCCCCAAAGCATTCATCGGTGAAAGAAGCATACCTGCTTATTGTTGCTAGAACAGCAAGCAGCCTTACCGCTGCACTGGCTGGCACCCGAGAGCACGTCGACTGTTATTCCCTTCATTAGATTTGCTCGCACCAACATCCAAGAGGAAGAGGCTACTCACCAGCAAGGACATTGACGGGCACGTTGTTGCACTTGACCTTAAGCCCATCCAAGATGCTAGTTTTGGAACCGATGTCCCCGCTTTTTTGGGCGTCATTGCAGCAGTAAATTTCCTGGTTCTGCTCTGGGCAGACCTTGCTGTTGTCATGGACCTTGACGTTGTGACCGTCGTGACCGTCGTGGTGCTCGCCACCAGCGACGGGGATCGCGGTGACAGCGGCAGCGAAGAGGAGAATAGCGAGGGACTTGATTGAGACCATTTTGATTGATTAGGTGAGGGTTTTGTTAAAGCTAAAGCTTAAAGAATGTGGTGGATCTAAAGACTAAAGAATGAAGTGGATTGGTGGTAGTGGAAATGTGGAGGAGTGAATTGATGAGGATGGTGGTGAAAAGAAAGATTGGTGGAGGAGGAAGAGGGGGTCTTTATACATGACATTTCTCCTTAATCTGACATCTATTTTCAACCGGAAAGCGAGCCTTCTCGACGGAGAAACTGGAGAAAGAGGAGAGAGAGGAAGAGAAAAAAGGGAAAGTGTACCAGTTCTTTTGCTGCTCTCTACGAGTACAACATCACGACCGAGTCCCGGCCTGGACGACTCACCCCTTCTACGCTAGAAGTCATGGTCGATCACTCAGGGACCTCAACAACAGCGGCCATCATTACCCGATCGGTGCAGCAAACCTCATCTCATCCCATCTCCGCTGAACCGGATAACTTACCGTTCGGGAACACGCGGTACCTGGAAAGTGTCTTTGATATCGCTGGCTGGCCCTCTGTGCCGATCCCATCAACTGGCACGCTATTCCTCACGGATGGTGTTTCGCCGGGCCGTCCACCCTCAAGGGCTGGCTGAGACACGAAAATTGGGGGGAATTAATCCGGGCCGTGTCTCGGTCTGATTGGTGGTCAAATCATGAGTCGGGTTAGCGCTAGTTCTAATTAGTATCGGAACAATCCGTTCCTATGCGATGAGGTTGTCGATGAGAACGTTTACCGGTAGCTGTGTTGTATTGTGTGGTCAATGATATCCATGGTCCCGTGGGGGGAGGGGGGGGCGTTTTCTTCGGTGAGGAAAAAAAAGGTACGAAAGATTCGGGGTCCTTTTTTTCCGCACTGATGGGAGAGGATTGGGTATAACTCCCCTTTCTCCTGCTCACGGGGTTTGAATCTTCATCTACACAAGTATTTGAGCGACTTTCAACTCGCACCTATACTCTATTGGATTCACTGTTCCCGCTTCAGCTCCCGAATCGATCAAAGATGGTTTCAATCAAGCCCCTCGCCCTTCTCCTCTTAAGCGCCTCCGTCGCCGCAATCCCTGTAGCCGGTGACGAGCATCAGGGTGCTGGCCATAATGGCAACATCAATGACTCTATCATAAAGTGCGAAAACCCGGAGCAGAAGCTCTTCTGCTGTAACGATGCTAAGAGCTCCGAGACTGCCGGCGCCTTCTCCGGTATATTAGATGACAGTTTCGTCAAGTGTGATGCTTTGACTATCGACGGTTGGGATGGTGGGTGATATTTTTCCTCTGAATCCTCAATCTACAAACCTAGGAAAGGCTGATTGATTGAATACCGGTAGTTGGTGATGTTGTTGCACGGAATAGGTGCAAGTCTAAGACCACTTGCTGCTACAGTGGGAGTGATCAGGTTTGTCTCTTTATTATGGTTGGTGGAGTTTTTTTTATGGAAGTTAATTGGTAGCCACAGACCAGTCATTTCGATATTGTTACTGATTGTGTTGCTGTCGCCAGCGCCAACCGAGCATGATACGAAACCACGGGTGAGTGGAGAGTGGCTTTGGGGGGGGGGCACAGAAACTGTCTTGCTTATACTGGTTTGCGATATTGGTAATTCTCTCTGTACTAGTACACTGCGTTGTGTAGGAATTGGGTTTTTGAGGGACTTTTGAGAACTCCGTGCATTGGTGCTGGGGAATGTAGAGCCAGAAGGGGTCCTTTGATCTGGATAGGTTTGTAAATAGGAGAAGTGCTCATGTGAGCGCCAGGCTCTGTAAGGTTTGCAGAAAATCTGCAGGACATGCCTTACAAGCCGGGAGTCAGATGATACGTGGGTATACTCAATTGAGGCTTAGCTTAGGGGATGACCTTAACTTTTAACTTTGAGAATCTCGTACTGGACAAGGAGTGTTCGGGTTGGGTTTTCTTGTACCATAGTCATATTTATCTGAGGGTTTACCACATTGTCCTTGAGAACAGAGCCGAATTGAGGGGTTGGTTGGTTACTGGCCCCAAGAAGAGTACAGTGACAGAATTTCAAGAATACAGCATTGTGCCGCGCTGGCGTACAGAGGTGGCTTTGTCCCTTTATGTGCCTCAATCTCGATCAGCCCGAAAGACATAGAATGGGAAGAGTAGCCTTGACTATAATAGCGCCCGGGATATGGTCTCATTGGCTACGGAAGTATCCCACTGTCTACCATTACTGGCAGAACAATTCACGAGGGCGAAGGCAGCATTACTCGCGTCGTACCTGGTGGATTGGGGGGGGGTTTAGATGTAAGGCGTGATTTCGGATCTGATGCTAAAATTCGCTCTTACCTACCGCTCCCCATCATAACGCACCCCACGCCTATCTCGGATCCCGCTCATTAGCGAGGTTACCGTAGATCTTGGCCCGAATATTTCTCGGTCTCTAGCTTTGAAAGGTATGGATCCCGCAACGAATACAGTACCCTGCTAGGAACCCGAGAACCCAGCGGCGAAAGGCTTTTTCACTCTTGCCCTATCGTATTGCAGTCTGTTCAGTTATCGGGATAGATATATTGAGGTTAGATCCAGACTGTGAGAGTTTCCTCTTGAGGCGTCCCGCAGTCCGTGCCCGCCGGGTAACGCAAAGGAGTGCGCCATTGTCTCACTGGGTTCGGGCCCACTGTCCTACTCGAGGATGGCCCCCCCGACGCAGTGCAGATCCGAACGGTTCGGCACACTTGTACCAAACCATAAGTTTTCAAAGACAACAGGCGGCTCAACCATTGCTCTGCCCCCCCTCCACCCCTACCCCCTTTACCCTAGATTAGATCCATCGCGCATCGTTCACGAGTATGATATTTCCCAAAAATTGAGAACCTTGGTTCCGGGTAGTTCTTGTTCGGCAATCACCTGAAGTTGTACAGTAACATACTCCCCCGAATGTGGTACGGTGATTGGGGCGGGCTATGGGCCCCTCCGGACGACGCTCAGTTCACACTACTTGTGCGTGCAGAGACTAGACTTCAATACCCCTACCTACCGGTGCGGAACCGGCGCAAGCTATTAATACTATAGAGTATCGTAGTCCATCTGTACGAGGACGGTACTCGAGCAGAGCAGGGAGTAGTGCCGGTTATTTGATACGGTGTTAGTAGACTCATAGTAAATTAGGGTCGGCGCTGTAGAACTAAATTCTCTAGCCAGCTTTGGCATTTATTTACTAAACTTGTCTCGGGGATCAAGTCGTTGTGTATGGTATTCAGTTGAATTACCGGTACTCGTAGATCCAGTCCCATCTGTTGGGCCCTTTCATGCGGGTACCACATTTTTCATCGCCACAGCTCCCTAGGAAAAAGATGCTCGTACAGTGCAATAAATTGTAAGGGAAAATATTCAATTGGAGTTTGAGTGGACAGCGATGTAATCCGGATCATCAGACTCTTTCCCCTGAAGCTCATAACCAGATACAGCAGTCAAAAGAATTCCCTGTGCGGAATGGCTGGGGCATCGTAGAGAGAAGTGTGTCGGTCGGGAATCCTGTTGTTTTCGTTCTCCAACTAAGTTGTCGTGGGGTCTCACTCCGGGGTAATGCCAATATCAGGTTGACAGCCTGCTCCGCCCAGGAACCGGTTAGACGACCGCCACAGCTACCGGAATGTACTAGTACTGAACTGAATTGTCTTTCCGCTCATCAGAGAGGGCTTTGCAAATCAAGAAGAAAAAAGAGCAAGATGGAATAACAAGAGAGCCGGAGCAATGGCATATAAATACCTGTCCCCCCCTCCATGATTTTCTATCCCCATCCACTCAAACATCCCTCACTTCACTACTACAAATACCATTTCACTCCCCAAGCACTCTTTACTCTCAAGCCTTTGCTTTCAAACATCCGAAAAATCAATCAAAATGGTTGCCATCAAGTCCCTCGCTGTCCTCCTCTTCGCTGCCGCCGCCGCCGCAGGCCCCGGTGCCGGTGGCCATGGCCATGGCAGCAATGTCGACGTCAAAGATTCCAGCATCAAGTGTGGAAACCAGGACCAGAAAATCTACTGCTGCAACGATAATACCCACGAGAAGGCTGTCGGCCAATACACAGGTGTCTTCAACGGACTCAGTGTCAAGTGTAACTCTGTCCCCGTCAATGTCTTGGCTGGTAAGTTATTCTTCCGAGAATCCAATATTTGGTCAAAGCTAATCCATTGAGTAGTCGATGTCGTCTCCGCCCAGAAACAATGCAGTGCCGGAGCTGCCTGTTGTAACGCCGAGTCTGACGAGGTTTGTTCCCAGATGCTAATTCGCCATTTCTTATGGAAGCTAATTGATATTCTACAGAATGGTGTTGTCAACATCGTTACCGGCTGTGTTGCTCCTGTTGTCAACTAAATTTTATGAGAGGTCTGGAGGGTGGGGGCTGTATGTGTTGTTGGATGTCGAATAGTTGGACTTAGCCTTGTACACTCTAATATAAAATCTCCCTTTTTTTTTTCCCCCCCTCCAGAAACTACATATTTGTGCAATCCCGTGATCTTGTGAACCAAGTTGGCCTACATCCATCATGGCAACCTGGAGCCAATGCTTGAGTATTTCTGAGATCTTGGTTCTCCGCCAGAAGGACTCAATACTCGTAAGTTCAATACGTATCCGGACGCCTCGGTGCCGAGGCCCCGCCAAAGCGCGGAAGCTTGGCGCCAAGTTGTCCTACCAGTAATCTCTCCGAAATTCTCAACCACCAGTAATCCCCTTGAACATTAATAACATCCCAACGTGTGGAGTCGGCTCCGTTCCTGATTTGCTTAGATCTTGGGTCGGGAGAAACATCGGCAGGGGATCTAGGATCACGGCACATCGCATGTGACGTTAGCTCACCCGCTGGGACCCCTCTACGAGTACTTGTACTCGGGTATGGACGTGGGATACCGGACAGCCAGGGATTAGAGGTGTCAAAGCTTCTTGCTTGTTCGAGCAATTCTCATGCCAGACTCATTCCTTTTATTTCCTATGAGGGCAAGGACGGTCAGGCCTCTAGAATCCCTGGCTGTCCGGTATCCCACGTCCACACCCGAGTACTTGTACGCCCATGTCTCACTCGGCCCGGCCACTTATCCTACCACGGTGACTGCCCCGAAACGATACAGCACACTACCGAAACACTGCATAACGACACGTTCGGAGGTGACAGAATCATGAAATGATCTGCCCGACTTTCACCATCTACCGGTATGATACCAGAACACTCACCGCTGATATAACACATTATACCAACCTTTGGGCCAGGAATCCTTAACACGCGTGATCGCGTGATTCAGCCCTAAATGTTTGAAGCGTCTCGTACAAGTTATGATGCCGGTGTTGGTATCATATCGCACCCTCAACGCTCAGACTCCGAACTATTGCTAACCCTCGACAGCCGCCTAAGTTACCTGCCCAAGAGGTCTTCCTTCACGCGACATGGGGACTTCCATAGCCGCGCTCGCCTTTCACTCGCTCGCTATCGGCACTGGCTCAAGTTGGGCTGATTGGCATTTAAAAGCTAACGCGCTGTATGCTACAGCAGGGTATTCAGAAATTTTGAAGGTCCCAGATCCCAAGCCGGAAGCCAATAAAGTTCTGCCTTTTCAAACGATGCTGTATCTACTCCCCGAGAGCTCGTGTGTGTCTCGTACGTTGGCTTATTTGAACTTATTGAGCTCGTAAATCCCCAATAGACTTCACCGTCAGGCCGGGGTATAAAATTTCTGGAAGAAGGCAGATTGTTGTGTTCGGCCATAGAACGGTGAAAATTTCGCATCCCGTCCGCTCTGCGGTAAACAAGCACCGTATCGACCGGTTAGTACTACAGTGGGTGACCATGTGGGAATCCCGGTTGCTGAACTCTTTTTGCGCTCTTTTTGATGTGTTTTTTCTCCAGCCCGGCCCGCGGCGTTTTTGGATGGGGGTAGTGGGGGATAGGGTTTTTGTGTGATAGGACCGGGAGATGGGCAGGTGTGGTCATGGATTATCACTCGATTACTCGTACTAGGAGTAGAGTAGAGTTTTTTCACCCCGCTCTTAGATGTTTGTGGAAACGATTGAGAACTGGAACAGTATATCACGATAGTGAAGTCGGCTTAGAGCCCACCGGAAAAGAGGCGAACCAGAGGAGAGGGGATTGGAAATGGCCGTCATGACACTGAGGTGGCGTTCCAATAGTTGAGCTAGGCTGGCCCACCCGCAGAAAACCGCAGCCGAAGCCCCACTCTAAGAGGCAAATGTTCCAAAATATGTCTCCGCAATATATGTCTCCGCAATAACTCCACGCCTCCACCGAATCTATCATACCCGATAATAATGCCTGCTCCCTAACCCTATAACCCATCGCCTGTCTCCACACCCCATCCAAACCTGCCACAACACAGGTCAAAACCGGCCCCAGTATCAACCCACACGCGACAAGCTGCGCAGTGATTTTGTGGTAGGGGCGACACGATTCTTCCTTAGAGAGAGAGGGCCTCCCCGCTCGGATCAGTCGACCGGATCCACAGCCCACCGGCCAGTCCGATGAAACCGGTTCTCCACCTCCAGACTACTGATCGGAGCGGATTGGAGCGCCCGCCCATACCAGGAGTTTGCGATAGAATGAGAGCATGAAGGAGAAGGAAAGGGGGGGGGATTTGGCATGCATACCCTTCCCAACACCCGGACTTTACATATTTGTCATACAGGCGTAGATTCGGGTATCATACCCTCCACCCAATTAAATTATCACACTCAGATTAGAGTAAGGTATATAATAATGGTGCTCTGGAATGCCCTCCCCGCCCCTTCGCCAGCTCCATTTATCTCCGGCCTGAACTGTTAGGTGGGGGGAAGGGAAGCTCAAACGAGATATATACAGCCACTCGGCAGAACTGTTCTTGATCCGAGACATGTTTAATTGCAATTGCGCCATAGGGCTCGGTGGTGGGGAGTACCGGTAGTGGGGTTCCACCTGCTTTTGCACCACAACGAATGGGCGAGTGAATCAACAAACCAATCAACGAGTGGATGCTTAATAAGTGTAGATAGCAAGGAAACAAATAAATAAAGATTAAACAACTTAATAATAAGAAATATACAGTACCAGATACACTATTGCTCATCCTTCAGGATCATCCTCATCAGATCAGAGACAAAACACCCTAACTGGGGATAGTATTTTTCGGACAGAGTAAAGCTGGAGGGGTGTGAGTTGCCTAGATCTCATTAACAGATATTTGTGGTTTCACTAACCTACTCAGCTGATTCTATCGTGGTTTGGACAGTGATTTTGGTTTAGATCTCTGATGGGAGATTTTTACAGAGTTTATTGTAAACTGATAGCTAATACCTGGAGCAATTTGGAGTTCATTTCGGTGCTTCTGGGGCCCCAGAAACTGCACGCCTCTGCCGCTATTTCCTGCCCTGCCACTGCATTTAGCTTGGTGCTGGGCCTATTTTTAGCTCCATTCTCTCTTCCCCCAACCCACCATGTGGGGCTCCCCTACTACTTCCAGCCAATAGTATAGCTGAGCGCATGGGCAGGGCCCGCCGCTGACCCTTGTACAGGGAGCAGGGCAGGGAAACCGGAGCGGGAAGGCACCCCATAACCGTAGCGGGACCAGGCGAGTATGTGAATACCCATTCACCCTGCCCCGAAACGAATACTGGTACAACCTCCCTTTGTTTCCAAGACTGTTCGGGGCCAACTAGGGAAGCTACCTGAGTAATACTACCTAACCAGTAAAAAAAAAAAAATGCAATTATTATCCCCCCCTGATATCTGATATGGCTTGCCCTCTATTTGAGAGTTTTTTCCTAGATACACATTCGACACCTCTCAATTGATTAAAAAAAAAAAAAGACAGTGACTAAAAAATGGTTCTTGCAATTCATACATGTCACAGTTGCAGTCAGCTGGTCTTGATGGTATTAAATCGTGGTAGGTCGAGTTAGTATCACAGAAAAAAATAAAAAAAATATACACAGTTGACTTTCTTCAGGTGAGCTTACAAGTACACGAGGGTGCATGACTAACTTGATGTGAGACAGGTTTCACGAACACGTATGTCGAGTGGCTGTATAATATAAACAGCCAACGCTGCTCTCGGGAGTGGGTTCTGGGGACGCCGTCATGAATAAAAAAACAATAGGGATAAATATATATATATATAAATTCCCGCTGTAGTTGGGGTGTTAGTACCCGTCGGAGTTATCGCTATGGAATTCCCATCGCAACATCCGATCTTGTGCTTAAATAGGGAATCGAATCGATTGGGTATGTAAACCAATGAACGAAGTATCCATCCATCCATCCATCCAGAGCTAGAGTGAGGCAGGTAGAAATAGTGAAGCTACCCGCGGTATGATACTTTCCCTGTTCCCCTTTCTCTGCTGTGTGTGTTGCTGCTATGGCTGCGGCGGGACAGGGCTGCAAGTAAGTATCATGCAATGGCAGGGGAATTAATTGGGAACGACAACCGGGGATGATGGTGATGACGATGGTGGTGATGGGCGGGAGATAGGTGGGATCTGGTTCGGATCATTTCTATTTACTTGCATACAGTGAAAATGAACTTCACCCTCGTGTCGTCGTCTCTACTCGACTCGACTCTCGGATTAGTATTACGGTGCTGTACTGTATTATACTATGCAGCACCGGGCACGGTAGTGCTACGCCATGCTGGAAGGGATATCATATATAGACAACCTCACGATCCACTCTGAAAAATACCGTGCTGGTACTGTACTACGGTAGATTTGCCATGTCGTGCTAGTAACGGCCAACCCCAAATATGGCCAGGAAGTACTACGCAAGATACACCACCCGGGAAGCCCCCCCCCCCTACCCCCACCAGCAACCGCAGCCTGGTCGTATGATACAGAACAATTCTCACCAGGAGCGCATAGGAATCCCTCTTACCGGGGAGGAAAGAGGTACAATAAGAAGAATAACTGGAATTAGGGCACCTATAGTAGGAGCCTCTCGAACTACAGTACCCACGGCTAGGACAGCCCCACCCCGGTTGGGGGGGGGGGAACCCTTCTCCGGGAAACTGGACCGGGTAGACTACCATAATAATACTGGGTTCATAAGCGGCCAATGCTACACACACTATTGCGCTAGCGAAACATCCTCACCCCACCCTGCCCACCAACCCGGGCACAAGCTATCGAGAAAGTGCCTTCCGGGGCCTGGAAGATCTCAGCCCTACCGCTGCATTGCCCAAATCTCCCAACCCACTTGGTCAGCAACCGTCAGCACTCTTAACCCCCGCTTCCCTCCCCTTCCCCGAGGCATTGCGGTGTGGTGGGCTCGGGGTAAGATAGATAAATAGTAGGTTGATCTTCCCGGTAATTTAACCTGACTTGTGCCTCTTCGATCGAGAAATGCGACAATCTTCAGACGTAAAGGCCCCATTATATCGTGCTCACGGCTGCGGGATGTTCTCTGCTAAAGTGTGCGCGTATACATGTCCCGCCGCATTTTTGTCGTACTGATAGATCTGCTAGGCATCTTGGCCCGGCAAGCCAGTGGCCCGTGGCCGTTTAAGGATGCAAAAAGCGGATAGGCTTAGGATAGATTACGTTTCGCGTGTGATGTTCTGATTTGTCCGGTGGGGATGGGTCTGTTATCAATCGGGATGTTCGTGAGATGCTTGATGTTGCCGGTCAGCGTGGGTTATGGGTGGGATGAGGCATGGTGGAGTATGAGAGGCCCGCTTGGACTCGCACTATGTAGCTATCGGTGCCAGGATTACTTCCTCCTCTCATATATCTATAAAGTATCATAACCGTGGAACATCCATACACAACCTTTCAAAGCCAAGGTTTTGCAACGCCAGCCAACTCGTCTTGGGCCTGGCCAAAATTTCCTGGCATCGCCTCTGGGGGTGAGCCAAGTATCCAGTGCATGCCCCATCATTATTAAATTTGAAGGAAAAGATCTCACACCCCTCTCCTCTCTCCCTCGAACCCACGATCCCAACACACGAAATCGCTCACACAACCCCTCACTCGCCCAAGCTACGGGAACCCCACCCACAACCTCGGTTAACCCCATACCGACCAATCGGACTTTTCTCGCGGGGTACGGTAGAGTGCACCACATCAATCCATCGATGAAACGACCAACACGATACTCGCACAGTACAGCACCGTGCTCATATCTCCACACCAAAAAAAACAAAACAAAACAAAACAAAAACACAGCAATATACTCCAATGGTGAAAATGACGAAAAATACACCCAACTCCAATCTACCTCAGCTTTTCTCTCATGTTTCCAAGACCTATCCCCCCGGCAAGAAAAACATCCCTTTGCTAATGTGGGTAACGAACGAATAAAGGAATGAATGAACGAGCTAATGAACCAATGACTGGGTAATGAGAGAATACGAGTAGGTGATACAATGGACACATGCCTCAATCAATGATAGAAAAAAGAAGGGAAAAAAAAAAGGTACGCCAGCGATGCAGGTAGATAGATACAGGGAAGGAAACCTGTGAACGGACAAGAAAAAAGGAGGGGAAATGTGAAAGGGAGAAGGGGTGGGAATTCCATTACCGGTAACCTATTTGTAGCGTAAAAGCGACAAAAATGTTCCTAAAGGCAAGCAGAACTGGTGGAAAGGAAAAAGAAAGGCTCCAAATCTAAGGATTGCCCTGCCTCTGCAACATCTCATCCCACTCACCTCCGAAGAGCCCATCAAGTCCAGCAGGCCCCGAGGTAACGCCCATAAAGTTCAGCTGGGTACTGCTGCTAGGGATCATCCGGATGTCCGGACCTGGCGTGACCGGGGAAGAGCCTTCCGGAACCTCGGGCTGGCCTTGGAGGAGGTACGGTGGGAGGGGACCGAATAGTTGCACTTCAAGACTGTCGTATGGGTTACCACTCCCGCCACTGCCGGACGCACGGAAGTGGCTTTCGGGGGGGGACGAGCTATGGTCCATTTTACCAGGGGTGCCTTGCGGGCGCTCAGCGTAGGTTGTTGAGTGCGGAGCATGTATTGACGAGTAGTTGTAGCCGAAGGGGTCTGTTGACTGGAACATCATTTGATTGAGGTCCAGCAGCCCGCTCCCGGGTAACTGGAAGGACATTGTCTGATCTGGGGTCTCTACGCCAGATGAGAAGCCGGAGCCTGTGTGGTAGAGCTCATACGAGCCCCTTCGTGTTACGTGGGGATCCTGGGTGGGCGTGAGGTTGCCCCTCTGGAGCTCTAGCGGCATTGACTGTCGTCTCGACTCGACCATTGGGGACAAAGGAAAGGTTCTGGAACGTCGATTTTGCTCATCTACATCCGGTGATATGGTGCCGGATGACTCTCGGCTGCTCCAGTGTGCCGGTGGGTCTTCCGAGCCGGCTTTTGTTTGCGAGCCTGCCCTGGCCCGCTTCTTTCCGGTTGCCAAGTTTGCTTTTTCTAATCCCGGCCGGAGGTTTTCTGGAAGGTTTCCAAAGAGCGTCTGATACGTCAGTACAAGTGCTCCCCTTCAAACACTGGGTGCAACACACCGCCAATGCCACCGAGCATCTTTTCGCAGCTAGGCTCCTATCCTTCATGCTTTCCAATAACTCCCTGCCCGTCTCCGCATCCCGCAGCACCGCCAAGGAAGTTATCTCCTCCGGGCTCTCCAGCACAAAGTACACAAGGGTAATGACGGAAAAGAAGCATGTATACATCGTGAACCAGTAGGCGCCATTAAGGATACCCAATCTTCTCATCTCGCCCGCCGTGTGGACGATCTTCCTAGAAACGTTCACGCAGTTGGCGGCGCTGGCATAAGGCCGCTCATCACAGCCTTCGTTTTTCGGACGGGAGATGTAATGCAGGAAAGGACGGTATAGCATCATTTGGACGTGAGCAAAAGCCATCTTCAAGAGGTATTGTACCCTGTTTTAGATCAGCATTTTGCTATGGCTGCAGGGTGGATCATATACTTCTGTAACTCTTCGGGAGTATCTCCTCCCGGCCTCAACTGCATTGGCAACTTCTCGAGCCATTCCTGAAGGTCGCCCTCAATCTCGCGCAGTTTTGAAGAGCTGACACTGTAACTCGATCCCTTCCCGGTAACGCTAGCCTCGACCCCCTTCAGGGGGTATATGTATTTCACCATCTTTGCCATTACCTTCAATAGCCTGCAATGGGCATTTGCTGCAAGAATCACCGGCATCACTCCATCTGGTTGCGGGAGGATAGCATCTTTGGTGATAAACTCATCATCCACTTCGGCCGGCATCTCCTGATCTATATCCTCATCCGCGATCCCCTTTGGCAAACCTAACAAGGCGCCCACATACGTATCCATCTTCCGCACAGTCCAAAATACCCGTTTCCGAGTTTCACGCTCGATAGGATCAAACGTTGTCTCTGGCAACGAACGATGAAGCCCCATGCGCACCGAGGCAGACAAAGCTATCCCCACGTAGGAGTAGCATGTTGACATCCTAGCAGACGACTGAAGAAACAGAACCATCATGACAACACACTGGATGGATGGGATATCCCAGCAATCTGTAATCTCTATCATACGACGCCCGATATTGAAATATTTAGTCCTAAAAATCGTCAATAGTGATCGGACACTGGGCCCCATGGATCTCAATCTCACCCTTCGGCAACCGGGTCTGGAATTCCAATCTGCGAAAGGTCACTAGAGAATATGCATCCAACACTAAGAGCGAGATATAGCAATGGTAGGTGATTGTTCTCGTCATCCCCGAAATCATTCGGATCCTTCTCATATATTCGATTCGTCATATCATCAAAGGTCGGCCGGTGCACAAAGCGCATGAGGACACAAGCATCATCCATACAAACGTCCAGCAGAACCTTTGAGACCTCCCTTGCAGGTAACATGGAAGTATTTGGGGCATGGCCATCGAAGGGGGAATCGGCCGTTGAGCCAGGGGTGTCAAAGACCGCCGGGAAGGCTGCAGCGCGCACTTTTAACATGGCCTTCGCGGTAGCATCATCGCCGAGTAGATCCGACAGCTGTGTGTTAAGATGGGCGAGAAAGGCTACCCCCGATGAATGGCCATGAAAGTCCATATGCCCACTCTCATCAATGTCCAGACGGCCAGCCGCTTCGACCATGGATTCCAAAAGGGAATCCTTCTCCACCGGTATAGATGTTGCAGCGCTCCCGTTAACGCCTGGGGCGCGGCCACAACCTGCGGTTACATCCTTTCCCGCGTTACGGGCTACTCCGTTCGTCTGCATCTGCGATAGCAACTTGCTGAGGTCAAAGTTTGGATGGTTCACATCAACATCGGGAAGTAATACTTTGAGCAGAGCCTCCATCCGATGAAGCCGCGTCTCCAGGGCTTCGATGTATTGCGGGGCAGGGTTACGCCTTCGATTTGAGGGTTGATCGTAGGTGCATTCTATTCACAACCATACCGCAAATGTTAGTTTAGACGGAAACTCCTCCTCCGCTGCCTTAAATAAAGTTTAATTCGCACAGGGGCAGTAAAACGAGGCAGGAAGGGGACATCTTGCCCCGAAAATAGAAAATAGAAAAGGCGACACGAACCATAACTGTAAACAGTGCAATGGGTGCAAGGCTGTTTGCCATCACACTTAATCTTCTTCCTCCGACATTCGTCGCAAGCCCGAGTGACTCTACGGCGCTTCTGGAGTGGTAGGGTTTGCGCTTTAGCTGGGACTGAAGAGGGCGCGCCACCCCCGGCAATTGGCGACGATGCTGTCTGCCTAACAGGCGGCATTTGCTGCCAATTCGTAGTCTCCATGCTTGTCTCCTCATCGTACTCGGATTGGGAGGAGTGAGTGGAGATCAAATGGGATGAAGTATTCATGGTGAATCCCGATTTGTGATGCTTCCTTTCCCCGAAAATTCTCCCATAGATTCCAAAAGCTCCCGGCCTCCCTTATCCTCTCGCTCTCTCTCTCTTCTCTCTTTCCTTCCCTTCTATTAATTTGAGACCAACAAACAGTGCATTACCCAAAAGAAGTATACCGGCACAGAGGTGATGGAGCTCCAGGGAGCGAGGAAGGTCAGTTATGTAGACAGGGAAGAAAGGCTGGGAGTGGTGAGGTAAATATGATAATATGTAGCAGCAGTTGTGGTAGCATTAGAGCAGGGGGTGATTTTGGTAAGAGAGTTGAGGAGGTAGGGGGGGGGGGGGGGAGGTGGGGCGGCACTGCCGACAAGATGGCTCGTAGAACAGTCCCTCTCTGCTCTACCGTACTCAAGCACAACACTGCTTCAGAGGCCGAAAGGAGCCTGACCTTGGGGCTCGCGTTGTAGGCACCTTAATGCAGCGTGTGGTACTGTAGCGTACCCGTACGAGTACAGACGATGCCGAAGCCTGTCTCTCTCTCTCTTCCTTTCCTTTTTTTCCCTTTTTTCTTTTTTCCTCTCATGCAGGCCCAAAGAAAATTCTTGACTTATGGGGACTGACGTACCAAACTCACAGAGGAAATCGAATCCTTTGGCTCTCCGGGGCGCTACCGGTAGTCCAGTGGATTTGCGGTTAACCCAACAGTAGCCAATTAGCCACAGTAAAATTATTTCCCGGATGTTGCTCCCTTTTTCTTTTCCCTTTTCGATTTCTTGGACCTGGTAACCAATCAATCGAACGGTGCTCTGCTGTAGCTAAAATGAAGGCACGGTAATCACAACAATAACAAAGAAAGCATCTCCAATCGAGAGAAAATTCGGGCCTCGATTGCTCTTCCCCTTAGCAACGGCATTCCCGTGACAGGGACCGGAGAAGAGTGATATATTGGTAATTTGTGCGATTGTCCCCAGGTCACAGAGGCCTACTCGAGTACACACGCACCTGCAAGTAAGTATGGGGGACCCACCAAGCGTATTTATTGCTCGAATCTCGAGACCAAGCGAGGAGAATGCTACAGGGGAGTGGGGTGAAGGAGAGAGGGCGTGTAGCATCTAGACAACAGCAAGAGGATACCGGTAGAGGGAATAAGGGCCAGAAACACCCAAAGACCCGAGGGTCGCAGCGGGTCGGTGATCCCCCGAGAAGTTGCTTGGCGGTCACCGGTCTCAGGTCAAGGCTCAGTACTCGAGCAGTCTACTCGAGCTTGTACGAGTACTCGTGCAGTACGAGTACAATACGGTACCGCTACTGTGCACAAGATTTCCTTATGATACCTACCGGTATTCCCAGTCCACCCAAAAAGAAAAAAAGAAATTTTTTTCTTATCGTTCAACGGTCCGCAAAAGGGAAGCTGCTCCCGCGGGGGAAAGTCTCACTGCATTTTTACGAATCGCCTCTCTTATAATAGGGAAGAGGGGGCGGACAAGGCTGATTTCCTGCTCGTACTGTACCCAAGTTGCCGGATCAAAGTCGCTCCTGTTTTGGCGGTGACCCTCCAAAAAAACCCCCCCCGACTTCAATCCAGCGACACGAGTACTTGAGTACTGTGGTTCCCCTTCAAAAGTTCCCAAGCCTTCCCATCCACTACCATAGGGTACCCTATTGATCAGCAACTTCCAGGTCCCCCGCAAAGCAACCGCGCAAGAAAAAAGCAAGCAAGCAAACGACAATCCATTCGCTAAGAAGGCAGTAATCTGCCCTACGGTTTCGTAGTCTTGGCGGTATCAGAATGACCCCAATGAACCTGCGGAAACTGGTCATCAACTTTACTTCACCATTAGCTCTTTCTTTACCCCCGTTTCGAGCTCCCCTCCGTCTGTTGCCCACCCCACCCCTTCGCTACCCTTCGCTACCCTATCCTGCCCTGCCCCCCCATGGCCTACGTAAACCTAAACCGCAGGCCGAAAGGCTCATCAAACCCTTTTCTTACCCCATTTAATTTTGACACCTGGCCAACTTGGGGCGAAGGAAAGAGGAGGAGAAGGGATGCCACCACTACAGAACCACATACCGTATTGTATCGGTACACACTCCTCCATGCCCACGCATCCATAATTGCGCACTTCCTATCCCACCGGTATCATATGCAAGACGCATTCCCAGCACTCTGGCGTTCAATCCCCCCCTTCCTTTAGTAATACCGGCACAGGTCCAGTGGGGTATGTGTAAAGATTAACGCCACGGCAATTACTGGCGGTAACTGCAACCAGAGAGGAAAAGAGAAGAGAGCAAAAAAAAAAAGGGGAAGAAAAGGGTTGGAAACCTGATAGGACATCTCCGAGATATCGATTCCGGTATTGGGATAGAAGTATGATAGCAGAGACGACGACGGCTCATCACCACTACCACCGTATCGGTGCTACTGCCGCGGTTGGATGGATAGATTAATGAACCAGACACGACACCGAAGGAGAGAAAAAGAGAGAAAAAGAGAAAAAGGAAAACAAAAGAAGAAGAAAAGAAAAAAAAGAAAAAAGCTCAACACACACTTTTCGAAAAGTAAGCTTTTTCGCCTCGCTGCACTCTGCGGAGGAGAAAAAAAAAAAAAAAAAAAGAGGAATTCCTGCACTGTAGTTTACAGTAACTTGGATAGATGGGGGTGGAAAGAGGCGGAGAGCAAGAATGCGATGCTCCCTTCAAGGGCGCTGCACCTGCGGTGTGGGCTGGTTACTGGAGGAGGGGATTGTGTCCTATGACGTCATGGATTTAATTCCCACTGGAAGGGCAGGAAGGAGCCGAGAATGAGCACGGAGGGCTGGCTTGAGGGGATTACCGTGGCCGCTGTGGTATGGTAAGTCAACTCATTCTCGTTTGGATTCGAGTATCGTAGCGGTATTATTACGAGAGACACCGCCGGGAGCAGCCCAGACGGGCGCTATGTACCGCTATCACAGGCGAGTTCACCGGAGCGTGATGATGGCAAACACGGGGGCAGCAGGAGGAAGCTGAAGATTACCCTCCCTGTTACCCTCTCTTTGCTGGCCCTCCCACTTTCCCGGTAACTTAGCTGACAATCATCATCATCATCATCATCATCATCATCATCCTGAGCTACAAGTACGAGTACTGTAACTTATCATAATATTATCATGCAGCCCCGTACGGTAATCCACCGTATTCGTAATGCCCAGGGGCATCATCACCGGAGCTGCCGTGAATCACAAGGCATCACCGGGAACTTGCTCTGGAAGTTATTTCTCCTCACTTCTTTTTTTCCCTCTCCACTTCTTTCGCTTCACCTCCAAAGCGGCTGTTTCCGAAGGATCACAAGTGCTGGAGGAGTAAAATCGACTGCAACGAATGAACCATGCTAGCCGAACCTCGCCTCCGCCCCCTGAACCAAGCACCCACGCACACCCCCATGCGAGAAAAGACGCCTCCAAAAGCTTGTCAGCGCCATTCTGCAGGATCAGCCTAAACTAGCAACACACACTCTTCCATCCTAACCATCCCCACCACCATTACCTCTCCCAAGCTTCCCCGTGAGCACTCGGAAGCAGCAAAAGCAAGAGAGAAAGAGAAAGAGAAANAGAGAGAGAGAGAGAGAGAGAGAGAGAGAGAGAGAGAGAGAGAGAGAGAGAGAG
>LN890984.1:0-14945 GCA_900010015.1 Tuber aestivum
CGTAGCGCTAAGATATTAGCGCCCGATACGATAAGGCATCTATGCAGCCCGCTCCGCGGAGATACAAGGCACGCGACCGAGGGGTTTTCGCTGGATAACATTGAAGGAGCTCCGCTCTATAAGATAAGACTTAGTTGAACCCGATTGGTCGGTTAGTTATCGAGCTATGACCTCTGGAAGTCTTGGTGCTGCTATTCCGAGAAGTAGCCACACCATCCTCTGCTCGCGTCAACTAGGGTCATCCGGAGACTAGTGACGATTGGTTAATAACAACTCACTAGTCGAGTTAGTTATCTTCATCATGCACTCAAAGCTATGCACAAAGACGAGTCATTGATAAGTCCTTCGACGGAGCTGATCACTCCGCTTAGGAAGAGAGCGGGGAAATTAGTTTTCAGGGTCAAAGGGTGTTCGTACTCTGAAGGCACTGAAACGTTAGTATGGCAGGTACATAGTCAGTAAGGGATTGGATGTAGCCCGTGACCACCTAGACGCGGAAGTATAAATATCGAGGTGCCTCCCTAGCTTTAAAGTCTATCATCAGCGACCGGAGAAGAGATCTTATCAATATATTCGTTCTACTTTACTTCTATCTTTACGAGCCTTCTTGACTATCTCCCAGACAGAAGATTACAGGGCCTAGTGTATACTCGCTTGACCTTAGAGTTACCTACCCCCTAACACTATATTGATAACCTCTGGTTACCAAGGCTCTTTGAATGATCCCGATAAGACCGCAAATTCAGTTAGCGGACTTTGAAAGAAATTCAAACACCCCCTTTGAACTGCGACCCGCGTGGTTCTACTATACCTTTGAATACGTCCTTTGGGAAGAAGCAGATTTACCAGATATTCCCTTATTAGAAGAAGATGAACCATCTTGGTTCACCTATCCTGAAGAGTGGACAGAACCTGACTTCTTCCACCACTACTTCAACAATCCCAACTGCGAACCCATTGAGGATTTCACCTGCGATACAACGTACCACGGTACGATTTCCGTCCTCTGGGACGACAAAGGAGGATACGAAGGCTCCATGGCTCCTTGGGTGTTGGATATTGAATTAAGACACCAACGCGAGTTAAACGAAAAACAACATGACGGACATACCTCGGATCACTGAACAAGGTAAGCCGTCAGATACAGACATGGCCGAATCCCCACTAGGAACTACTGGATGGGACCCCCGAACAGTCGGAGGCCGCTTCCCAAGAGAACAACAACCTGGTCTACCCCGAGACCCAATCGGCTTATGCTCCTTTCTGGGAGGAAGAACTCCCCAGCCAAAACCACCGTCGGAAGAGCAAAGGTTTAGAAACTTTGCAACCTTGGTTGGAAGGGTAACGGCCCAGCTGGACCGAAACATTACCCAGACCCAAAACGATCATTAAGTCGCTTATGCGGCCTTGACCGAAGCTGGGAAAGGAATAGCCGATGAACTGGCCGGCGTCAAGAAAAGAGTGGACCAGGGTGAGAAGTTCATGGGTGATGAACTGGCTCGATTGGAACGAGCAGCCCAAGGGCTGCAAGGAGATGTGGCTGCAGAGTTGGAAAGCTATCATCTTAGGATGGCAGAAGAAATGGTCAGATCGAATCTGGCTCAACAGGAACAGTCTAGAAAGACTGCACGGTTGGAGAGGGAAGGCGCTGAACGAAGCGTCGATGGCATGGAGCGGGACAATACACTGGCTCAAATGATTGAGGAACTTAGGGAACAACGAAAGGCAGATAAAAAGGCATTCGATAAGTTCCAAAAGAAAGTCACAAAGGATCACGAGAACCTAACAACAGCCCTTAACGATAAGTTAACGGAATACGTTACCAATACCAATGAGTATTGAAAGGCAGCCAAGGACAGTCGAAACGAACAAGATAGGAAGTTCGCAACGCTATCGAGCCAAATGACCGAATTCCAAAACAAAGTTAGGACTGATTTAACGGACGTGATTGGGAACATTAGCGAATTAATTGCCGATGGAGTAACCCTGGGATTAGAAAGAAGATTTGGAAAGTCCACGATGGGTTATACGAATCGACCAGGAAACATTGGTTTCTCGCCTTTACCTCCTCCAAGCAGTTTCGGAGGAGCTTCCTATGCTGGAACAGTTCCGGGAACTGAGGGAGACCACCAAAGTGCATATGCACCACCCCCACCACCGGTCCCTCCAAAAAAGGACCCAAATGGGGGAAGCGGCGGACCTCCAGGCGGAGGTGGTGGACCCCCAGGTGGAGGCGGTGGACCTCCAGGCGGAGGTAGTGGACCCCCAGGCGGTGGACCTCCCGGTGGAGGTGGAGGCCCTCCCGGTGGAGGAGGACCACCGAACGGACCAGGAAATGTTCCTTTTCAGGCCAATGAATTGGCTGACTTGATAACCCGAGCAGTGGCTGGGGCGAGCCGGAAGCCAGCCGAGCTGCCTCCTTACTTCAAAAACCATAAATACCAAAAGGTAGAAAATTGGTTGACGTCCAGCGAGGATTGTTTTCGAAGAAACCCATACTACTGGGAGTCGGACCACGACAAGATCGTGTGTGCCTTGGGAAGGACGAAGGGCCCCGAGGTAATACCCTTCATAGAATGGTATAGGAATGCCATGGATGGTTTAGCAGGCCAGGAAAGGCGTGAAGAACTAGGACTGAGGACAAATTTCCAGAGAGAAATCATACAGCGATATGCGCCTTACAATGAAGCGCGAAAGGCTTTAGCCGAGATGGCTACAGTATCCTATCGGAATAGCATCGAGGCCTACATTACTAGCCTCGAAGTACTCAACATCCAAGGGCAAATGAAGGGACCAAGTTGGAGACAATTGGTGGAAAGCAAACTTCCACACTCCATACTACTCAGAATGTCGCACGAGGAGGCCGACTCGGATGCAGAATGGATAAAACAGCTACAGGTTGTAGGCCAAAAAGACGAGGAGTTTAGAGAGCAAGAGCGCTTGGGAAGCGGAAGCTCTGCGACAATACCTCCAAAGAGGAAGGATAGAGACGGGGACCTAAGTAGCCAACCCAAGGGAAAGGCTAAGACGTGGTCCCCCCGGAAACGGGATGAGAAAGGGAAATGGAAACCTTCGACGACGGGCTCAACGCCCACGAAACAAGTGGATACCGATTGGAAATCGGCACACAAGGGAATCCCACAAAAGGTTATCGACTCACGGTACAAGATAGATGGCTGCACGTACTGTGGACTCACAAATCATGAGTGGGGAAATTGTCGAAAGGCGGCCGCGGTAAACCAAATTACTGGGCGCAGGATCGCAGTCCCGAGGACCCGACGAGTAGAAGTCCGCCCAACACCTGCGCGTGGAAAGGTGGGCCAAACTCGAGCAAACCCAGCACCGCGGATTTGGGAAACGACTTCGGATTAAGCAAGGGTATAGAAGCGAAGTCTATGGCAATGGTGGAGTATCCGGATGAGGGCAGCGCACCCTGAATAGGATAACCAACAAGACGAAAAATAGGCGTTCTTGCTTTGGTAGTACATCTCTTCCTAATCGATGGATGCTCGCTCTTTGGAACGCGGTATGTAAGAATGACACAGAGGCGCACTCCGAGAAAGCGCCCAAGGATGCAAAGTGCCTAAGGAGCGGTATGCACACCCTTGGGAGGCCGGCACAGGCGTTGCATGTGAAATGTGGAAAAGAAGGTTTGGAGTGCCACCAGATAGTGCACATCTATCGAACCAGCTAGACAGCAGTCCAAGCTGGCTGGACGCAGCCTGATCTGAGTTGAAACTGGCGATAGAGGGCTCAGCAAGGTAGCACAGCCAACGGAAAGAGTCCCAGAAAGGCCTACCAGTTTAAAAGGGCTCGATACGAGGAAAGACAACCCGATGTCCACAGACTCCGTACACATTTGTCATAAACGGGGTATCTCGTTAGAGAGGCTGGTGCAAGTACGGGAAGGGGCACCCATGGTGACGGCAATGGGGTAGTCCATCATCAGGATGAGGGAAATTGGGGACAGCGTGCTCGCCCCTTTGGGTCCCCCCAGGATGGGAATCCAAAGCAAACCCTAAGGCCGGGTTAAAAGGTCGATCCTCGACTCAGTTTGGGTTTCTGAGTTCGGTATGATTAAATATCGTAATTGAGGGTATTCAAGCGAAACGTCCTAAGGTTGTCTGAGGAGGCTTAAGTAGCCGAAACCATGCTGGCGTGGTAACAATCACCACCCCCGCAACCATGAGCAAACGACCGCCAACCAACCAGGGCCCCTTTAAGGGCCCCAAGCGAATCAAAAACAATGTACCAGAACCCGAACGGTACAAGTGCCCTGAACGCACCGCATACCTCTGCTCCAACAAAGATCGAGTACCGATTCGCCTGTTATTAGACTCGGGCTCAAATATCTTTGTTATTAGCAAAGCTTTAGTGCAACGACTACGCATACCTACCGAAAGACAGAAGAAGCCTCTCCAAATTGAAGGGTTTGATGGCAAACCCTTCAAAGAAAACGGATGGCTTGACACCCACCCTATACGGTGGGAAATAGGGACCAACCAACATTCATCACTTGTATCTTGTGATGTGGTCAACACCGTTGCCCAGGATATGATTATACCTTTCGGTTGGTGGCATGACCAACACCCGATTACCAATATTGGTAATCCAAAATCATGGACGTTTATGGACAAAAAGTGTGCGGACCATATTGGCCCTGCGCAAGAACCAATCGAAGTCGAATGGGACGAATCCCTACTATTCGATGAGAAGGTCATGTTCATTGGGCGAATGCGTGCCAAAGGCATGATAGCGCCATTCGAATACCCCGATGAGCCATGGGATGTAGCTTGGGAAAGATTGCCCAAATGCTACCGGGATTATAAAGATGTTTTTTCCACTCAAGCTGCAGACCGCCTACCAGACCATAGCGAATTCGATTATAAAATCAAACTTAAGGAAGGAGCGAAACCGCCTTGGGGACCTCTCTACCCAATGTCTGAAAAGGAACTGAAAGTCCTACGGGAATACCTTGACGAAATGACCAAGCAAGGAAAGATAGTTCCCAGCGAGTCCGCATACCGAGCTCCGGTCCTTTTCGCACCAAAACCAGGTGGTGGTCTACGACTGTGTGTGGACTACCGAAAGCTAAACGAGGTTACGGTTGGAAACAAATACCCCTTACCTCTCATGTCCAAATTAAGGGACAGGGTGGAAGGTTATGACATTATGTCACGAATAGATTTAGCCAAAGGCTATAATCTAGTTCGTATCACGAAAGGAGATCCGAAGAAGGGAGAAAAACTTGACAAGTACATGCAAATGACTGCGTTTGGAACGAAATATGGTCTCAAGCAGTACGAAGTCATGCCTTTCGGCTTGATCAATGCACCAGCAATGTTTCAAAATATGATGAACATTGTGCTGCGAGAATTCTTGGATCAAGGGGTTGTCATGTACATTGATGAAATTCTGATCTATTCCAAGAACAAGAAAGACCACATCGAACTAGTCCGAAAAGTACTAAGTCAACTACGAAAGTATAAATTAGCGATTTCGCTAAAAAAATCAGTTTTTCATGTGAAAGAGTTGGAATTTTTAGCTTACATCGTCTCAACGATGGGAGTGTTAATGAGCGAAAGAAAAGTGGACGCCATTAAGAAATGGGTGCCACCTAAGTCGATAAGGGACATACAAATTTTTATGGGTTTTGCAAACTTTTACCGACGATTCATAAAGAATTTCTCGGCTATCTGCAAGCCCATTACTGAGTTATTGAAGGTAAACCCAAGCGGTTTCCTGTGGACCAACGAAGCGAACGAATCCGTTGAACTTCTGAAAGAGAAGTTCGTTACGGCGCCCATATTGTATCATTTCAAACCAGAACGGGATACGGTGTTGGAAACAGATGCTAGCGGCTTTGCTTTGGGCTGCATACTCTCCCAGTTCTTGGAGAAACGGCTACACCCAATCGCTTACCACTCCCGAAAGTTAAACCCCGCCGAACGTAAATACGACATTCACGACAAGGAACTCCTTGCCATTGTCGAGGCGTTCAAGGAATGGCGACATTATTTGATGGGAACGGATCGTTCAATTACCGTTTACACGGATCACCAGAACCTACAGTACTTCCTTACTACAAAAGCCTGGAGCGCCCGACAAATTCGCTGGGCGCAAAAGTTAACCGATTTCAATTTCAAAATTGTTTATGGGCCAGGAACAAGCAGCGGCAAGCCTGATGCACTTAGCAGGCGGCCGGAGTACCGCCCTGAGGGAGGAGCGGAACAAACTGAGCAGTCGATTTTGAAACCAGCAGACTTCGCTGTCATCCGAATATCTATTGTACTAGGATCGGAAGATGACGAAATTGTAACAGTCAACCCCATACAAAACCTATTTCGAGCAATGCGACTCGGCCCGGAGGCTAAGTTACCGACCAAAGGAACCAGAGAAGAAGCTGGCTACGATTTGTATGCATTAAAAGATACTGTCGTACCAGGAAAAGGACAAGCACTAGTCGAAACCGGAATAGCCATGGCAGTACCTAAAGGAACGTATGGACGCATCGCACCGAAAAGCGGTTTAGCCAGCAAGGTTGGAATTGACACCCGTGCCGCTGTCATCGATGCGGATTACCGAGGAGAAGTTAGAGTACTACTGTACAACACACATAGGGAGGGCTACAAAGCGCAGGCTGGCACTAAGATTGGCCAGTTAATTTTAGAAAAGATCCACACAGGTGAACTCCAAGAAGAAATGGAGTTGGAGGAGACGGAAAGAGGAGAACAAGGATTCAGGAGTACGGGAACTGGATTAACCGAGATACCACCTCATATTAGCTTCATAAATGAGGACGCAAACCTCACCAGCATTTCGATTCCACCGACCAAAAGACTCATGACCAACTGCATAAAGAATCAGTTGTCATGGCAACCAGGGTCGTGCTAAACGCAAACCCCAAGATGTTCCATGAAGAGTTCACAACTTCGGTGAAGAAGGCTGGCGAAGAAGACGAGGACTGGTTATCCAGACGAGCGGAATTAGAAAGGTTACGAAACGATAACGCTCAATGGGCTAAACACTGGTCAACAAAAGATGGGCTCATCTATTTCAAAAATAGGCTGTACGTACCAGCCTCAGAGGAACTACGAACCTTGATCGCGAAGAGCTGCCACGACTCAAAGTTAGCTGGACACTTCGGACAGGAAAAGACCTTAGAAATCATTACGCGAGATTTCCACTGGAATGGACTTAGTGAATGGGTTAACGACTATGTACGATCTTGTGATGAATGCCAACATAGCAAAGCTGTTAGGGGGTAGGTAACTCTAAGGTCAAGCGAGTATACACTAGGCCCTGTAATCTTCTGTCTCAGAGATAGTCAAGAAGGCTCATAAAGATAGAAGTAAAGTAGAACGAATATATTGATAAGATCTCTTCTCCGGTCGCTGATCCTAGAATAAAAGCTCGGGAGGCACCTCGGTATTTATAATGCACGCCTGGGTGGTCGCGCCCTACATCTAATCCCTTACTGACTATGTACCTGCCATACTAACGATTCAGTGTTCTTGGAGTGCGAACACCCTTTGACCCTGAAAACTAACTTCCCCGCTCTCTTCCTAAGTGGAGGGATCAGCTCCGTCGAAGGACTTATCAATGACTCCTCTATGTGCATAGCTTAGAGTGCATGATGAAGATAACTAACTCGACCAGGGAGTTGTTATTAACCAATCGTCAACTAGTCTCCGGATGACTTCTAGTTGACATGAGGAGAGGATGGTGCGGCTACTTCTCGGAATAGCGGCACCAAGACTTCCAGAGGTCATAGCTCAATAACTAACCGACCAATCTGGTTCAACTGAGCCTTATCTAATAGAGCGGAGCTCCTTCAATGTTATCCAGCGAAAACCCCTCGGTCGCATACATCTCATCTCCGCGGAGCGGGCTGCATAGATGCCTTATCGTTCTGTGCGATAATATGATATCGGCACGATAACTACGGTGGGGCCCGGAGTCGAACACGTGACCTGATGCATTTAGTCACGTGCCGCACCGATTACGCTTTCATGTGTAACATTAGCTCCCTCCTCTTCAGCACTCCTCCTCGAGTCCTCCTATCTCTAGTTTCTATCTATGGTACAAAGTAAGGTCTAGATTATTTCCAGTTAGGACTCTGTCCAGGTAGGGTAAAAAGCCTTTGTGCGTTTACTTGTCCACGCCTAGGAAAACCTTTTCTGACCATCCTACCTCAGCCGTGGCATCTCCGGGTTGTCTCTGTAGAATTCCTCCACCAAGTCGGGAGCATGTTCAAGATGCTCCGGCGGTTCCCAGGTGTTTTCATCCTCCGAACACCCTTTCCATTTAACAAAATATTTTGAGTTCCCGGATATGCCTATTGCGTCCCGAGACCCTCTTCATATAGGAGAGAATTTCGCTTTTAACGATTTTCTCCACCTCCCATTCCAGATCGCCATCGATCTCTTCTGGTGCCTGCGGTCTCTGTTCCCTTTCTGGTCGTATCGATGTTCGGTAGGGTTCGAGTAGCGACACATGAAATATGGGGTGGATTTTCCACCGCTCGGAAATCTCTACCTTGAAAGCTCAATCACCTCGTTTTTCGAGTATTCGGAAGGGTCCGTAAAGCTTAGGGCTAAGCTTCTTTGCGGGGCGCTTCGTCTGAATATTTTTTGCGTTCAACATTCCTCGGTCTCCGACCTTAAAGTCTGGTTGTGGTTTGACTTTTGGGTCGCAGTATCCGCTCATTGGTTCGTGAGTAAGTTGTAAGGTATCTCGGCTTGTCCGTGAATTTCCTTCATCCAGTGAGAGTAAGTTGTTGCTCCAGGATTCCGTACTTCTCTTTCTTTCATCCATTCCGTCTGTGGATGATAGCCGTAGGTTGCGTAGAACGGGGTTAAACCATGCCCTTGGGTTACCGAGTTGTTGTAAGCGTGCTCGGCTAATGGTACATCAGCAAAAAAATCGCTTGTGTCTGACGCCTGGGCGCTGCGTCCTGACGCACCTGCGCTTTCTTTCCCGTCCTGTGCGTCCCGTGCGTCCTGGGATCGAGCTCGACACCCAGCCGCATCCTGGGCGTCCGGATCCCTGACGCAACACCCTGCCCAATCCTGGGCATCCAGATCTCCGCCTCAACTACACCCCAGATCCCGTGCGTTAGGAGTCCTGTCGGCACGCCCTGGTGCATCCGGTCGCACCCCCCCGCCCTCCGTCCATCCTGACTGCGTCTTAAGCGATCTCCCAGTCTCGATCGCTATCCGGACGTCTTGTGCTGCTGCACCTTTTCTAGTTTCTACGCCCTGCCTCTCGGCTCTCATCCTCTCATGTCTAGTCTAGTGTAGTGCGTTCTCTGCACGCACAGCGCTCTAGTCTCACGCCGACACAGTCTTAATCTCTACTACTATTACTTTCAATTATGCCCCTCTGGCTTTTATTATTCTCAAGTTCTGCTACCTGTCTATAGAAATGCACTGTTTTGGAGTCTGGGCTAGGACGACCTGCTGGCGTCGTCTTAGCCCGGACTTCACGTTATGTTACTCACCCGCCAGGGGCGAGGGTCCGGCGCACGATTCAGATTATCCTGGTCCCTTGATCTCCTGCCCTTGCGAGGTGGTGACTCGGATATCTCGGATTGGCTCCGTCGGCAATCCTGAGTCTGCGCCGCGCTTCACAAAATCCCTATTCTTGCACAACTACTCAATAAATCTCATTGAACGTCCTCAAGTCAATTCGACTATTAACAAGCCATCGCCGGTCAGACTCCGGGATCAGGTGCGCCAGCCCTATGATCGTCCCGATGTCCACTATTGTAAAACTTCGCGCATCTGGCCTTAGCTGTACGGTGACAAGCTCGTGAAACTCGGATGGGCGCCCTGCGTTAAGGACGCTCAGCATCTGAACACCGGCTAGCCGGTAAACCCTCTCGGTGTGCCTGTGGTCGCGGATTTTGAAGAGCGCCATTATTTTCCCTAGGAGACGCCCACGTAGCGCACCATACATTTGCTCCCCCACTGCTTGTACCCAAACCCAATCATTGCGACTCGCCTGATTCCGGAAGAGTTCGGCGCCGGTAGATCGTGCCCGGTGGATGTCGTAAATGTCCGTTTCCTGAAAGGCCAGGACAGGTATTTCAAGTTGCTTTCGTAACTCAAAGGGAAATAGTTTAAGTTCAGCTGGATCTTCGGGAAGCCGGCGTTCTGCGGTCAGGCTTTGCCGGCTGTATCAAATCATTTCGCGACACATGCTATTGCATGAGATGCCTAAGACCCGGCAAAAATCATCCAGGCTCGCAAGATGCCCGTGATGTCCCTTGAGAATCCTACGGCGTGTGGCGTGCCCCGAATTAAGACCCGCCGTGTCCAAAAGTTCAACTACCTCAGCTGAGATGTGTGCTTCGTGCCTTCGAAGGGAATCCAGGTTCAGGAGTCTCATGCGGATCGCATGGTGGCGGCCGTAGCTGTGCAGGATCTGCTGTGTGGCATCATTCTTATTTGAACGTCGCCATCCATCTTTAATTTGTTCTTTATGCGCCAGCTCACCAAACTCGGTAGAATGCATCGGAATGTTGCCAAACTGGTATATGTGTTCGCGGAAGTGGCCCAATAGATGCATCTTGATAAAGTTGAAAGGTGATTCTGTATGGATCAGATCCATGAGCTGGTCGTTTTCCACGCCGCGCTCCTCGTCCTGGATTTGACGATGTCTAGCTTTCGTATGTGGTTGAGTCATCTGCACTCTGTGATTTCGCAGTTCCCTCCGCTGGTTCTGAACTTTCGCACGTGTCGGTTTAGAAACCCGGAATTCAAGGAAGACATCCTTCGTCGACTGAAACCGATTGAGATATTGTTCCATGTAGTCTATAGTCTCAGGTGTATGGCTTCGGTATTGCGCCATCAGACTGAAATCAAGCAACGAGCTGACGCAGGCCAGGGCGCGTTTGAAAGGCTGCATTTGCGCAGCGTCCGGCTGTCTCAGCGCAACCACGAGAACAGCCAAAAGACAACGCCCCAAGTTCCTCATCTCCTTTCCCTGCCACTGAGTAACCTCACGATAAGCCTTTTTTGGGACAAAGAAGCCTGGGTATGGTGGTACAGATTTCCAGGCGTCGTCAAATGCTTGCAGTCGGTCGTGTTTCTTGAGAAACCTTTGCACCCACTCCATCATATGCTTGAATAGTCGAAGATAGACTGTATGTAGCAAATCAGGCTGGTGCAGGTTGGGCGCCGAAACACGTTGAATCCCGTGAAAGACATTCTGCCCAATCTTGATACCAAGAGCATCAAAGGTAATGTTGACATCCCCAGACCGCGGGCACGCCCCTAGATCTCGACTCTCGTGTTCAAGACGGTCGTATGTCGCATCGTCTCTCGCAGAGTACGGTTTCTCGAAGTAAGATCCCAACATGTCCGGAGGTACCTCACATTTGGGACAGGCATTGGATTTTACTCCGTGTAGTGCAACGTTTTCCATATGGTCCGCAATCCAAGCTGCTAAAGTAGGGAAGCCCCTCTGGACTTTCCCATCCGCACAGTCGATTGGAACACCCTCCAGGGGTACTTCTTGTAAGGGTTCAAATAAAAGTTTGAAGACGCCCTGTAAAGTATCGGCGTTTATTTGTCGCTGGAGTTCGTTCGCAGATGAGGACTTTGAGAACTTGGGTTGGATAGGTAATAGTGCGAGAAGGAGAACTGCCATCGATCCGGGTTTGTTGCGCTTCGCCGACGGAAGGTTCCCAATAGTAATATACACAGGCCACGCCTTCTTGTCGCCAGAGAAGTTGCTGAGATGCGTCTGATCCGACATCCCAATAATCGGAACCACAGTGGCGCCGGGGGGAAGAGTCTCCTGTTGTCAGTTAGCGCCTTTGGCTCTTGCCTTGTGTACACGCGTTTGGAACCGTACTTGGACGTCCCACCACCAATTACCAGTGTGCATTTCTGCAAATATCCTCTGTCCATTCGGATCATATTCATGCCGCGGGGCGTAAACAAAATCATCACTGTACGCTATCTGGCGCAGAAGATATTTGACACAGTCAAGGATGTTCCGGTGGAAGAAAGGCAATGTTCTCTCGCCGTCATCAACTCGGCCGTCGAACCATTGTAGATATGCGCCGTACGGATCCAGTAAGCGGAGGTGATTCTCGAGCGTATGCATTGAACCGTAGCTGACCGATGCCGAATCACCGAGTCCGCTTGAAAAGTACTCATTAATCCGTGACTTCGGGACTTTACTCTCAATGAACCAAGAGGCAAGTTTGAAACCATGTGCAGTGGGAAAGGGAGCCCACGGGTTTGCGCTCAAATTCCTTAGCTCCTCTTCAAATCTCTTTACATATCCAATAGGTTGCCCGGCGGGAGGATGATATGCCAGTTGGCTGGGCGCTAGGGAGGTGTTGACGATTGCTTCCGCGTCAGTGGGGGCGTCGGGTCCACATCCGCCCGGGTCCGCATCGGATTCATAATCCGAATCCGTCTGTTCCCCGCCGTCGGTTAGGGGGTTTGGGAGCAAGGCGTCGCCTTCCGCTTGGTTAATACAATCGGTAGACGGCGTATGCTGTATCGTGAACAACTGGGGAATGCCCAGATTGCCGTGCGCCATTCGTAGATGCTTCTCGTAAGGACCGGCCCGGGGATATTTCCGACGACAGAACGAACATTTGACGGGCATGGCAGCAGCGAGTATAGTCGGTGTTTAAAAGATTGTGTAGTAAATGCAGGATTGTGAATCGAATGATTTGGTTTAGGGGGGTACCCATGGAAGGACGCCGGCAGGTCCAGGAGGTAGACGCATTGAAATGTTGAACAGGTTTAGCGCAGGGGGTGCCGCGTCACGTGTGATCCACTATCTTCGCTTTGAAGTTCAGGAATATGGTTTCAATAGGACCTTTCCGTCCTGTATTTCTACCATGAATCAGATAACTGCCTCGACGTCTTGAGCGTCAAGGTTTGAAATTTGAATTTGTTCAAGTTGCCTAAACGTCAGGGACTCTGATATATAAAGTAATCATTGCATATGGGAAGGGAAGTCTCTGGCGTACTAACTAAAGTATCCACAATGCACAGTATTCGCGAGATCGACAACACGCAAATATCAAGTCCCTCAACGATCTAGACCCTGAATCTGACGAAATGAACGCAGATAACAACTATTTGCAGTACGTCCACATGCCCAATGTCGGGCTGGGGGTGAACGCCCCGCCGGGGCAAGCGTACGGGATTCCCGATATTACGCTGACCGGCACAATTGGTTCCAAGCGCCCCGGCCAAGGTCGAAAAATCAGCCAGCAGAAGACACTCATCGGATTCACCAACGACAATGGTCAGCTCTATGATAAATGGCGACAGACAGTCAAAGATCAGATGCTATCAAGGAACTATACCAATGTCCATGCTCTACCAAACAATGTTTTCTTGGACATCCTCCATGGTATGAGGAGATTGCGCCCAGCTTGCGACAGCCTAGTGACTGCACAAGCTTCTCAGAACCCTGCCAGGATTAACGCGATCGATGATGCCATCATTCATCTTCTCAAGGATTGTGACAAAAGGTTGACGCACACTATACTAGCTAAAGCAGGTCAAGGAGAACAGGGCCCAACAATCGCCCCACAAGACGTGGCCATCGACGTTACGTTACTCCCGCCTGGCACCCCAGCTAACTGGGGACATTTATTGCCAGCCCCCAAGGCAGGCCCGGCTCTCCAAGGTGCGCCGAACGCCCCACATCAAGAAGCGGGGGGAGTCCAGGGTGGTGATGCCGGCCAGAATGACGCTCTAGGCTCTATGCCTCAAGCAGGCCTAGTTGGGGGCGGCTCGACGCACTGGTACCCTGGCCAATTGGTGGCAAACGCAGGGCCGGCTCCTCAAGGTGCCCCGAATGCCCCTCTGCAAAAAGCGGTGGGAGTCCAGGCCGCCAATGCCAGTCCGAATGCCCCTCAACAGGCTGCAGAAGTCCAGGCTGCCAATGCGGGCCAGAATGCCCCTCAACAACAGCTGCCGCAGGTCCAGGCGGCGCCCCCAGACAATATCGTTGTACCATACCGCTGGCAATGGCTGACAGGTTAGATCATCTCCCCCGTAAGATTAGGGTTTTACTTACTAAATGTAATGGTACAGATTGGAACGCGCTCCTTGGGCGCCCCCGTGCGGTGCGTCTCGTTTGGGTCTGGCCGTCCCGGCGGCGGGGAAGCTAGGGTCAGCCTCATGGTAATAAAAATTTGACTCTCCATTGGCGACACCCCCACATCCACGGCATGCAATTCTGTGAGTTAGATTCCTATGATTTCTGCGGATTGTGCGCCATGATTGCCAGATGGGTACCAAACCACCGAATCCGGTACATTATTGCCGCTACCGGTGAGGGGCGCTGGTTGCTCCTCGAGCCGCCCGACGAACCACTACCTTTGGTCGAGGTGGTCTTCATTGAAGGCCATGAAACGCTACATACTTGGCTACTCGCGAAACTCTGTCAAACAGGACCCACTGGATCTGCTTGTACACTGTTACCGGGATAGAGATGACGGGAGGCCAGCAACCCCGCCAATCCGGGGGCATGCTTATCTTAACGAAGCCGATGTAATCAATTGGGGCCGCGATCCTGGTGCGCCAGTGGGTCTGATGCATTATCAAGTACCCGCGCTCAATGGGGATGCAGAAGGTCATTCTGATGATAACCACGTGCCGTCTGCCTAGATGCACCGCCCCTTAGCAGCTGTGCCAGGGGCGGTTTGTGAAGCGGAAGATGCAGCCCGTGAATCACACCACCGTTAACTCCTTGGATTCTGATGTAATGGATTGGACGTCGCGGGGGCCAATGGGCACGATTTCCTAGATTGAGTTTATGTTAGTGGTTGTGTCATCTGCGATTCATGACGCCGATCGGGCAACCTTTCAATTAATATGGTACCTTGTGCTTGAGTGAGTCTTTCATATGTGACCCAGTGACACGCTGTGTGTGGTGGACGTCGCCATCGTACTGTCTTG
>LN890984.1:20682-47870 GCA_900010015.1 Tuber aestivum
TTCCTTGCTCCACAGATCCCAAACGCAATATATGGTAAGTACTTTGCCGGAAAGAAAATGCAAGGTCTCGTAGACCCCAATTTCATCGACATGATCACCGGCACCATGATTTGCTTGACTTGCGCGACAATTTGCCATACCCTCAGGGCGTGGCAAACAGGGATCTACGTCGAGCAGAGGGACTTCAAGCCCGAGCTGGTTGCCGGTGAGGACGTATAATTCCCGTTGTACGTCGGCCGTGAATCTGGCTAACTTGTCACAAAACAAATAAGACCTGTTTGAACGGCAGAGACAAACTTGGCGTAAATGTCCGATCAGAGTCCAGGAGATGATTGTACAAAGCGTTCGTCAAACCATCCAGAAAAAGATGGAGCAAGACTATGGCATCCAACAGGATCGGCTGAAAGGCTATGACGATGACTGGGACGCCGTGAGCGCAGAACTAGAACGCCGGAAATCGAACTCCGCCCAGCGTCAGCCCTATCACTGTAGCCAGGAACTCACTGACTCGCCCATGATCCCCGGGTTCGGCTTCCGGCGCAGCGGGGGTTTGTCGCAGGGCACGAATGACACTGCAGATAGCAGCCAGACGCCCTATGGTGACGGACTGCAGTTTCTCAATTGTGGCTTGACAAGTCAAGAGGACCCCCTCGAAGTCACAGAACGTTCGGCGACAGACAGCCAGAATATTGATTTCAGACACCTTAGCCCTCGGCTCTCGCTCAGTCTGGAGGATTCACAGGATGTGGGGATGGTACAAGGGGGCAATTTTGACGCTAGTGATCTGTTAGGAGATCGCGACAGGGCGCTGGATGTGGGCACCGGCCGGGAGACTCGTGGCATTGCCTGAATCGGGAGTGACAGATGCAGAAAGAGCATGTTCATAATGAAACGGTTTGAGCGACTATGGCAAGAAGCCGCGAGGGGGGGGGGAGAAAATTGGTGCTAGTAAACATCACCAGATGGAATAGCGTAGCCGGGGTGGCCCTGTAGAGTTCAAGTCAATAAACATGAGTCAAATGTGAGCAGATCTCCATATTGGAGGCGCTGTAGTGGACAGCGTCCAGATTCTATAAGAAGTGTGCGCCCAGGATTCCGAAGGCGCCGCAAACCTGGCGTAGAATTCCGGACTCCAAAACGATCAGGGTAGGCTCACGGTGAAGGCGTCCCGACGAGGCCAGTTTCGCCGGTGCCAAATCTAGATACCTCACCGCGTAAGTCTAGAAGTCCAGACGTGAGCGCCAGGCGCGAGATAATCTGGAGGAGAACATAACCCGTCACAACGTCCGGGGTTAAGTCATATCATCTGGACGCAGACACCCTGGATTGTGGGGTACCAGGAGGGGGGAGATATAGATCGCGAGCTCCTGATGAGATCATGACGGGATCAGAGCGGGAGGGATCTCCCGAGGCGACAAAGGGCAGTCTAGGTCCGTCGGGATGTTAGGCGGAAGAATTGGGGTGACTCAGGACGCCACTGGGACCGAAACAGGGGCGTCCGGACGCAGGGGCAAGATGGCGACAGTTTTCAGGATGCATGGCACGCAGGGGTCAGCGTCCAGATAATGTCCGGATACGATGAGGTGCAGAAGCAGGAGTCCGGACGCCAGGGGCAGCGCCGGTGCGTCCTGATTAACGGTTTGCGTCCTGTGCGTCCTGTGCGTCAGACGCACAGGACGTACAGGATGTGAGTTGAAATATTTCGTGATGTACGAGAGAACACCAATCGTCCTGATCATAGTTGACAAAAATTTCGAAGGTAACCTTCCAGCACTTGGTTGGTCCTTTCGGTTTGTCCATCAGTTTGTGGATGATAGGCGGTTGACATTCTCCTTTTGATTCCTAATAAAGCGCATAGTGACTCCCAAAGGTCTCCTGCAAACTTGGCATCCATGTCCGAAACGATTTGGGTAGGCAACCCATGAAGCTTCCAAACTTCTCGTACAAATGCGGTTGCCACATCCTTAGCACTAGCAGTTCCTAGTAATGGAACAAAGTGGGCCATCTTGGTGAATCGATCAACCACAACCATGATTTGGGTGTTGTCGTTCGATGGAGGAAGTTGGGTTATGAAGTCCGTAGAAATCGAGCTCCACGCAGCGAAAGGGATTTGTAACGGCTGTAAGAAACCGTATTTGGCATGTCTGGGGGCTTTGCTATGTTGGCATTCATCGCAAGACCGTACATAGTCGTTGACCCACTCATTGAGTCCTTTCCAGTGGAAGTCTCGCGTAATGATTTCTATGGTCTTTTCCTGTCCGAAGTGTCCCGCTACCTTTGAATCATGGCAGCTCTTCGCGATCAAGGTTCGTAGTTTCTCCAAGGCTGGTACATACAGACTATTTTTGAAATAGAGGAGCCCATCCTTTATTGCCCAGTGTTTAGGCCATTGAGCGTTATCGTTTCGTAACCTTTCTAATTCCGCTCGTCTGGATAACCAGTCCTCGTCTTCTTCACCACCCTCCTTCACCGAAGTTGTGAACTCTTCATAGAACATCTTGGGGTTTGCGTTTAGTACGACCCTGGTTGCCATGACAACTGATTCTTTATGCAGTTGGTCATGAGTTTTTTCATCGGTGGAATCGAAATGCTGCTTGAGGTTTGCATCTTCATTTAAGAAGATAATACGAGGTGGTGTCTCGGTTAATCCTGTTCCCGTGCTCCCGAATCCTTGTTCTCCTCTTTCCGTCTCATCCTACTCTATTTCTTCTTGGAGTTCACCTGTGTGAATCTTTTCTAAAATTAACTGGGCAATCTTAGTGCCAGCCTGCGCTTTGTAGTCCTCCTTATGTGTGTTGTACAGTAGTACTCTAACTTCTCCTCGGTAATCCGCATCGATGACGCCGGCATGGGTGTCAATTCCAAACTTGGTGGCTAAACCGCTTTTCGGTGCGATGCGTCCGTAGGTTCCTTTAGGTAGTGCTATAGTTATTCTGGTTTCGAGTAGTGCTTGTCCTTTTCCTGGTACGACAGTATCTTTTAATGCATACAAATCATAGCCAGCTGCTTCTCTGGTTCCTATGGTTGGTAACTTAGCCTCCGGGCAGAGTCGCATTGCTCGAAATAGGTTTTGTATGGGGGTGACTGTTACAATGTCCTCATCTTCCGATCCTAGTACAATAGAGATTCGGATGACAGCGAAGTGTGCTGGTTTCAAAATCGACTGCTCAGTTCGTTCAGCTCCTCCCTCAGAGCGGTACTCCGGCCGCCTGCTAAGTGCATCGGGCTTGCCGCTGCTCGTTCCTGGCCGATATACAATTTTGAAATTGAAATCGGTTAACTTTTGTGCCCAGCGAATTTGTCGGGCGCTCCAGGCTTTTGTGGTGAGGAAGTACTGTAGATTCTGGTGATCTGTATAAATGGTAATTGGACGATCCGTTCTCATCAAATAATCTCGCCATTCCTTGAACGCTTCGACAATGGCAAGGAGTTCCTTGTCATGAATGTCGTAGTTACGTTCGGCGGGGTTTAACATTCGGGAGTGGTAAGCGATTGGGTGTAGCCGTTTCTCCAGGAACTGGGAGAGTACGCAGCCCAAAGCAAAGTCGCTAGCATCTGTTTCCACCACCGTATCCCGTTCTGGTTTAAAATGACACAATATGGGCGCCGTAACGAACTTCTCTTTTAGAAGTTCAAAGGATTCATTCCCTTCGTCGGTCCACAGGAAACCACTTGGGTTTACCTTCAATAACTCCGTAATGGGCTTGCAGATAGCCGAGAAATTCTTTATGAATCGTCGGTAAAAGTTTGCAAAACCCATGAAAATTTGTATGTCCCTTATGGACTTAGGTGGCACCCATTTCTTAATAGTGTCCACTTTTCTTTCGCTCATCGACACTCCCGTCGTTGAGACGATGTAACCCAAAAATTCCAACTCTTACACCTGGAAGACCCATTTTTTTAGCGAAATTGCTAACTTGTATCACCGTAACTGACGTAGTACTTTTCGGACGAGTTTGATATTGTGTTTTTCATTCTTGATATAAATTAAGATGTCATCAATGTAAACGACAACTGCTTGATCCAGGAATTCTCGAAGTACAACATTCATCATGTTTTGGAATGTTGCTGGTGCGTTTATCAAGCCAAAAGGCATGACTTCATACTGCTTGAGACCGTATTTCGTTCCGAAAGCAGTTATTTGCGTGTACTTGTCAAGTTTTTCTCCCTTCTTCGGATTTCCTCTTGCTATATGAACTAGATTATAGCCCTTAGCTAAATCTATTCGTGACATAATATCACAACCCTCTACCCTGTCCCTCAATTCGGACATGAGAGGTAGGGGGTATTTGTTTGCTACCGTAAGCTCGTTTAGCTTTCGGTAGTCCACACACAGTCGTAGGCCACCACCTGGTTTTGGTGCAAAAAGGACAGGGGCTCGGTATGGGGACTCGCTGGGAACTATGTTTCCTTGCTTGGTCATTTCGTCAAGGTATTCTCGTAGGACTTTGAGTTCCTTTTCGGACATTGGGTAGATAGGCCCCCAAGGCCGTTTCGCTCCTTCCTTTAATTTGATTTTATGGTCGAATTCGCTATGATCGGGTAGGCGGTCTGAAGCTTGAGTGGAAAAAACATCTTTATAATCCCGGTAGCATTTGGGCAATCTTTCCCAAGCTACATCCCATGGCTCATCGGGGTATTCGAATGGCGCTATCATGCCTTTGGCATGCATTCGCCCAATGAACATGGCCTTCTTATCGAATAGTAGGGATTCGTCCCATTCGACTTCGATTGGTTCTTGCGCAGGGCCAATATGGTCCGCACACTTTTTGTCCATAAACGTCCATGATTTTGGATTACCAATATTGGTAATCGGGTGTTGGTCATGCCACCAACCGAAAGGTATAATCATATCCTGGGCAACGGTGTTGACCACGTCACAAGATACAAGTGATGAATGTTGGTTGGTCCCTATTTCCCACCGTATAGGGTGGGTGTCAAGCCATCCGTTTTCTTTGGAGGGTTTGCCATCAAACCCTGCAATTTGGAGAGGCTTCTCTCGTCTTTCGGTAGGTATGCGTAGTCGTTGTACTAAAGCTTTGCTAATAACAAAGATATTTGAGCCCGAGTCTAATAACAGGCGAATCGGTACTCGATCTTTGTTGGAGGAGAAGTATGCAGTGCCGTCTGGGCACTTGTACCGTTCGCATTCTGGTACATTGGTTTTGATTCGCTTGGGGCCCTTAAAGGGGCCCTGGTTGGTTGGCTGTCATTTGCTCATGGTTGCGGGGGTGGTGATTGTTACCACGCCAGCATGGTTTCGGCTAGTTAAGCCTCCTCCGACAACCTTGGGACGTTTCGCTTGGATACCCTCAATAACAATATTTAATCATACCGAACTCAGAAACCCAAACTGAGTCGAGGATCGACCTTTTAGCCCGGCCTTAGGGTTTGTTTTTGATTCCCATCATGGGGGGACCCAAAGGGGCGAGCACGCTGTCCCCAATTTCCCTCATCCTGATGATAGACTACCCCATTGCCGTCACCATGGGTGCTCCTTCCCGTACTTGCACCAGCCTCTCTAACGAGATACCCCGTTTATGACAAATGTGTACGGAGTCTTTGGACATCGGGTTGTCTTTCCTCCTATCGAGCCGTTTTAAACTGGTACGCCTTTCTGGGACTCTTTCCGTTGGGTGTGCTACCTTGCTGAGCGCTCCATCGCCAGTTTCAACTCATATCAGGCTGCGTCCAGCCAGCTTGGACTCCTGTCTAGCTGGTTCGATAGGTATGCACTATCTGGTCACACTCCCAACCTTCTTTTCCACATTTCACATGCAATGCCTGTGCCGGCCTCCCAAGGGTGTGCATCCCGCTCCTTAGGCACTTTGCATCCTTGGGCGCTTTCTCGGAGTACGCCTCTGCGTCATTCTTGCATAATGCGTTCCAAAGAGCGAGCATCCATAGGTCGGGGAGAGATGTACTACCAAAGTAAGAACGCGTATTTCTCGTCTTGTTGGTCATCCTATTCAGGGTGCGCTGCCCTCGTCCGGATGTTCCACCGTTGCCATAGACTTCGTTTCTATACCCTTGTTTAATCCGAAGTCATTTCCCAAATCCGAGGTGCTGGGTTTGCTCGAGTTTGGCCCACCTTTCCACGTGCAGGTGTTGGGCGGACTTCTACTCGTCAGGTCCTCGGGACTGCGATCCTGCGCCCAGTAATTTGGTTTACCGCGGCGGCCTTTCGACAATCTCTCCACTTATGGTTAGTGAGTCCACAGCGCGTGCAGCCATCATTCTTGCGCCATGAGTCGATTACACCTTGTGGAATCCCGTCATGTGCCGATTTCCAATCGGTATGTACTCGTTTCGTTGGCGACGAGCTGGTTGTCGCGGGTTTCCATTTCCCTTTCTCGTCCCGTTTCGGGGGGGACCACGTTTTAGCCTTTCCCTTGGGTTGGCTGCCTCGGTCCCCATCTCCATCCTTTCTCTTTGGAGTTATTGTCGCAGAGCTTCCCCTTCTCAAGCGCTCTTGCTCTCTAAACTCCTTGTCCTTTTGGCCTACAGCCCGTAGCTGTTTTATCCATTCGGTGTCCGAGTCGGCCTCCTCGTGTGACATCCTGAGTAGCATGGAGTGTGGAAGTTTACTTTCCACCAATTGTCTCCAGCTTGGTTCCTTCATTTACCCTTGGATGTAGAGTACTTCGAGCCTAGTAATGTAGGCCTCAATGTTGTTCCGGTAGGTCACCGTAGCCATTTCGGCTAAAGCCTTTCGCGCCTCATTGTAAGGCGCATATCGCTGGATGATTTCCAACCCAAAATTTGTCCATAGTCCTAGCTCTTCGCGCCTTTCTTGGCCCGCTAGTCCATCCATGGCATTTCTATACCATTCCCCGAAGGGTACCACCTCTGGTCCTTTTGTCCTTCCTAAGGCACACATGATCTTGTCATGGTCCGACTCCCAGTGGTATGGGTTTCTTCGAAAATAATCCTCGCAAGAGGTCAACCAATTTTCTACCTTCTGGTATTTTTGGTTTTCGAAGTAGGGGGGCAGTTCGGCTGGTTTCCGACTCGCTCCTGCCACTGCTCGTGTTATCAACTCCGCCCATTCCTCGGCCTCAAAGTGTGCGTTACCTGGCCTTCCAGGTACTCCTCCTCCAGGAGGATCATTAGGAGGTCCGCCGCCTCCGCCAGGGGGTCCACCGCCTCCGCCGGGAGGTCCACCGCCTCCGCCGGGAGGTTTGCCGCCTCCGCCGGGAGGTCCACCGCCTCCACCAGGGGGTCCACCGCCTCCGCCATTCGGATCTTTCTTTGGAGGGACCGGTGGTGGGGCTGGTGCATAAACACTTTGGTGGTCTCCTTCTGTTTCTGGAACTGTTCCAGCATGGGAAGCTCCTCCGAAAGGACTTGGAGGAGGTAAAGGCGAGAAGCCGATGCTTCCTGGTTGATTTGTACGGCCCGTTGTAGCCTTTCCAAATCTCTTTTCCAATCCTAGGGTCACCCCATCTGCGATCAACTCACTTATGTTTCCGATCATGTCTGTTAAGTCGGCCCTAACATCGGTTTGGAATTCAGTCATTTGCCGTGACAGAGTTGTGAACTTTTTTTCTTGTTCTCTCACTCTGTCCTTGGCTGCCTTCCGATATTCATTGGTATTGTTAACATATTCTGTTAACTTTTCATTAAGGACGGTTGTTAGGTCCTCCTGATCTTTTGTGACTTTTCTTTGGAACTTGTCAAAGGCCTTCTTATCCGCCTTTCGTTGCTCCCGAAGTTCTTCAATCATTTGAGCCAAAGTGTTGTCTCGTGCCATAGCATCGACGCTTCGTTCAGCGCCTTCTCTTTCCAACTGTGCCATCTTTCTGGACTGTTCTTGTTGAGCCAGATTCGATCTGGCCATTTCTTCTGCCACCCTAAGATGATAGCTTTCCAATTCCGCAGCTACATCTCCTTGCAGCCCTTGGGCTGCTCGTTCCAATCGAGCCAGTTCATCACCCATGAACTTCTCACCCTGGTCTACTCTGCTCTTCACGCCGGCCAATTCATCGGCTATTCCTTTTCCTGCTTCGGTCAAGGCTGCATAAGCGACTTGATGATCATTTTGGGTCTGGGTAATGTTTCGGTCAAGTTGGGCTGTTACCCTTCTGATCAAGGTTCCAAAGTTCTTGAACCTTTGCTCCTCCGATGGGGGTTTTGGCTGGGGAGATGTTCCTCCCAAAAAGGAGCCTAAGCCGATTGGGTCTCGGGGTAGACCAGGTTGTCCTTCTCTAGGGAAAAGGCCTCCGACTGTTCGGGGGTCCCATCCAGTAGTTCCTAGTCGGGATTCGGACATATCTGTGTCTGACGGCTCGCCACTCTCAGTGATTCGTGGTATGTCTGTCATATTGTTTCTTGTTTAACTCGCGTTGGTGCCTAAGCTCGATTTCCAACGCCCAAGGAGCCAAGGATCCCTCGTATCCTCCTTCGTCGTCACAGAGGACAGAAGTCGTACCGTGGTACGCTGTATCGCATGTAAAATCCTCGTGGAATCTCCAGTCAGGGTTGTTGAAGTAGTAGCAGAAGAAATCAGGTTCCAACCACTCTTCAGGGTAGGTGAACCAAGATGGTTCGTCTTCTTCGAATAAGGGAATATCTGGTAACTCTGGTTCTTCCCAAAGGACGTATTCGAAGGTATGGTAGAACCACTCGGGTCGTGGTTCAAAGGGGGTGTCTGAATTTCTTTCGAAGTCCGCTAACTGAATTTGCGGTCTTATCGGGATCATTCAAAGAGCCTTGGTAACCAGAGGTTATCAATATAGTGTTAGGGGGTAGGTAACTCTAAGGTCAAGCGAGTATACACTAGGCCCTGTAATCTTCTGTCTCGGAGATAGTTAAGAAGGCTCATAAAGATAGAAGTAAAGTAGAACGAATATATTGATAAGATCTCTTCTCCGGTCGCTGCTCCTAGAATAAAAGCTCGGGAGGCACCTCAGTATTTATAATGCGCACCTGGGTGGTCGCGCCCTACATCTAATCCCTTACTGACTATGTACCTGCCATACTAATGATTCAGTGTCCTTGGAGTGCGAACACCCTTTGACCCTGAAAACTAACTTCCCCGCTCTCTTCCTAAGTGGAGGGATCAGCTCCGTCGAAGGACTTATCAATGACTCCTCTATGTGCATAGCTTAGAGTGCATGATGAAGATAACTAACTCGACTAGTGAGTTGTTATTAACCAATCATCAACTAGTCTCCGGATGACTTCTAGTTGACACGAGCAGAGGATGGTGCGGCTACTTCTCGGAATAGCAGCACCAAGACTTCCAGAGGTCATAGCTCAATAACTAACCGAGCAATCTGGTTCAACTAAGCCTTATCTTATAGAGTGGAGCTCCTTCAATGTTATCCAGCGAAAACCCCTCGGTCGCATGCCTCGTATCTCCGCGGAGCAGGCTGCATAGATGCCTTATCGTTCCGTGCGATAATATGATATCGTCACGAGAACTACGGGGGGGCCCGGATTCGAACACGTGACCTTATGCATTTAGTCACATGCCGCACCGATTACGCTTTCATGTGTAACACAAGCCCCCAGACATGCCAAATACGGTTTCTTACAGCCGTTACAAATCCCTTTTGCTGCGTGGAGCTCGATTTCTACGGACTTCATAACCCAACTTCCTCCATCGAACGACAACACCCAAATCATGGTGGTGGTTGATCGATTCACCAAGATGGCCCACTTTGTTCCGTTACCAGGAACTGCCAGTGCTAAGGATGTAGCAACAGCATTTGTCAGAGAAGTTTAGAAGCTTGCTGGGTTGCCTACCGAAATCGTTTCGGACATGGATGCCAAGTTTGCAGGAGAATTTTGGGAATCGCTGTGCACTTCTCTAGGAATCAAAAGGAGAATGTCAACTGCCTATCATCCCCAGACCGACGGACAAACCGAAAGAACCAACCAAGTGCTGGAAGGTTACCTTTGAAGTTTTGTTAATTACGATCAGGATGATTGGTGTTCTCTACTCCCCTTAGCCGAACACGCCTACAACAACTCGGTAACCCAAGCGCACGGCTTAACCCCTTTTTACGCAAACTACGGCTATCATCCGCAGACGGAATAGATGAAAGAAAGAGAAGTACGGAATCCTGGAGCAACAACTTACGCTTACTGGATGAAGGAAATTCACGGACAAGCCCGAGATACCTTACAACTTACTCGCGAAGCAATGAGCAAATACTACGACCCAAAAGTCAAACCACAACCAGACTTTAAGGTCGGAGACCGAGTAATGTTAAACGCAAAAAATATTCGGACGAAGCGCCCCTCAAAGAAACTTAGCCCTAAGCTTTACGGACCCTTCCGAATACTCGAAAAACAAGGTGATTGAGCTTTCACGCTGGAAATTTCCGAGCAGTGGAAAATCCACCCCGTATTGCATGTGTCGCTACTCGAACCCTACCGAACGTCGATGCGACCAGAAAGGGAACAGAGACCGCAGGCACCAGAAGAGATCGATGGAGATCTCGAATAGGAGGTGGAGAAAATCGTTAAAAGCGAAATTCTCTCTTACATGAAAAGAGTCTCCGGGCGCAATAAGCGTAGCCGGTAACTCAAATATTTTGTTAAATGGAAAGGGTGTTCGGAGGATGAAAACACCTGGGAACCGCCGGAGCATCTTGAACATGCTGCCGACTTGGTGGAGGAATTCCACAGAGACAACCCGGAGATGCCACACCTGAGGTAGGATGGTCAGGAAAGGTTTTCCTAGGCGTGGACATGTAAACGCGCAAAGGTTTTTTACCCTACCTGGACAGAGTCCTAACTGGAAATAATTTAGACCTTACTTTGTACCATAGATAGAAATTAGACATAGAAAGACTCGAGGACGAGTCTTGAAGAGGAGGGAGCTAATGTTACACATAGAAGCGTAATCTGTGCGGTACATGACTAAATGCATAAGGTCACGTGTTCGACTCCGGGCCCCGCCATAGTATTCGTAGCGCTAAGATATTAGCGCCCGATACGATAAGGCATCTATGCAGCCCGCTCCACGGAGATACAAGGCATGCGACCGAGGGGTTTTCACTGGATAACATTGAAGGAGCTCCGCTCTATAAGATAAGACTTAGTTGAACCCGATTGGTCGGTTAGTTATCGAGCTATGACCTCTGGAAGTCTTGGTGCTGCTATTCCGAGCAGTAGCCACACCATCCTCTGCTCGCATCAACTAGGGTCATCGGGAGACTAGTGACGATTGGTTAATAATAACTGACTAGTCGAGTTAGTTATCTTCATCATGCACTCTAAGCTCTGCACATAGACGAGTCATTGATAAGTCCTTCGACGGAGCTGATCACTCCGCTGAGGAAGAGAGCGGGGAAGTTAGTTTTCAGGGTCAAAGGGTGTTCGCACTCTGAAGGCACTGAAACGTTAGTATAGCAGGTACATAGTCAGTAAGGGATTGGATGTAGCCCGCGACCACCCAGACGCGGAAGTATAAATATCGAGGTGCCTCCCTAGCTTTAAAGTCTATCATCGGCGACCAGAGAAGAGATCTTATCAATATATTGGTTCTACTTTACTTCTATCTTTATGAGCCTTCTTGACTATCTCCGAGACAGAAGATTACAGGGCCTGGTGTATACTCGCTTGACCTTAGAGTTACCTACCCCCTAACATTAGGGTCTACTAGGACTTGATTATAGGCCCCACGGATGTCGATTTTGGAGTAGATCTTGGCCTCAGCAATGTTCATGAATGTCTCGGTTAACCGGGGGAGGGGTCCACGATCCTTAATAGTGCCTTCATTCAGTCCTCGGTAATCCACGCAGATTCTCAGGGTACCATTCTTTTTCTTGATAAACAGTACCGGGGAGGCCGCGGAGGAGGTAGAAGGGCTGACAAAACCTTTGTCTAGGTTTTTGTCGATCCGTCCTTTGAGGGCAGCGAGTTCCGGTGGGGACAGATTGTAAAGTGGGCCAAAGGGGGGGGTGAAGCCGGGTTTCAAATGTATTTCGTGGTCCACTCCTGGTCGACTAGGAGGCAGTTGGGTCTGCTCTTTTTCCAGAAACACCGGTAGGAAGTCATGGTACTCAGGGGGGACAATCTCTTTGACTTCCTGTTGTTCCAACACTTTGTGGTCGAGGGCATGTTGGAGGGCATAAGCTTGGAGGAAATGGGGGATTTCGTATTCGATTCCTTGGATGCCGGTTACATCAGGGGTGCAGCTCTTGAGGCAGTAGTCGGATTCAAAGGTAACACTATTGGAGGCGAATCGTATAGTGACATCGTGTTGTTTGAGCCAGGGGATGCCAAGGGTAAGCGGGTAGCCCCCAAGCTTGGTAATGAAGGCAGGGATGGACTCCAGGTGATCGTTTATTTTAAGTTCGAAGCGGGATATATCGGTGATGGCCCCTGAAATAATGGGCCTCCCATCTATGACAGAGAGGTGGACGGGTTCTTTGAGCAGGGATAATGGTAGGTGGTGACGGCTAGCAAAGTCTATATCCATGAAAGCATAACCAGTTGCTCCAGAGTCAATAAGGGCATGGGTTCGGATTGTGCGTTGGTTGTCTATAATGTCACAGGCGACTACCAAGTGGTTATCCTCAATTCCATTTTCCATTTCGTCCAGAGATAAACTAGAAATAACTAAACTAGGAGAAGACTTAACATGTCCCATGTCAGTGCCGGAGGCTGCACATGGGACTACTAGTTTTCCGACTCTTCTTGGGTGGGGAGGGGCTCCTCAGGAGCGGGAACAGTATGGGTACTGGCCCCATGCATGGGGCGGGGTCCCTTGTTGGGACAGGCGCGAGCCATATGACCATGTCCCCTGCAGTAGAGGCAGAGGCCACGGTTGATCCGGTCTTGCCTTTCGGCGGGGGTGAGCTTTCGGCGACCTGCAGAGAGGTCCATAGTGCAGGAGGCGGTGCCTGTGGCGGTGGACGCTGGGGGCAGGGTGGGAGCCGGGGTGCGAGGAGCAGCGGTGGTGGAGGTCCTCCAAGAGGATGACGAGGAGCCCTTCTTTTCGGCAGCGCGGGCACGGACGTGATTGTCAAGATGCTTGAGGAGGGAGAGGTAGTCGTTGAAGGATTCGGGAAGGGGGAAGACATGTACCAAAGCATCTTTCAGCTCGGTGCTGAGGCCCTGGTAGAGGGAGGTATGCTTGGCGGCATCATTCCAGAGGGTGTCGACTGCGAGGCGTTGGAAGTCGGCGAGGTATTCCACGAAGGGGCGGTTCTTTTGTTGGAGGCTCCTCAGGGCACGTTCGGCTGTCGGGACCCTGTTAGGCTCACCGAAGGCTTGTTCTAGTTCGGCGAAAAGTGCATCAACGTTTTCGAAGTCGATGCGGTCGGCCAACACCCGGTGCTGGATCTGGAGGTAAGCGCGTCCTCGCAGCAGCCCAAGAGCATACCCGAGGTGGTGTTGTTCACTGGTGAACCGGTATGCGTCACCCTGGAGTTTCATCCTGAGTTGGGTGACGAAGGGGCAAAGCTTGTCGGTGGCACCGTCGAATAGTTCACGGTCGGGGATTGAGACATGTTTGTTGCCACCAGCAGAGGCTGCAGCACCGGGGGCAGGCATGAGGACGAGGGCAGTGTTCAAGGACGTGATGGTAGCGTAGGCCTGTGTAAGGCTAGTTTCAACAATCACGAGGCAGGCCTCGAGGCCTTGGCCTTCATTGCGGGCATCGTCTCGTTCTTGGAGGAGGAGGTTGCATTGCTGTTGTAGCTGTTGGTACTGGGGAGTCTGTTCTGGGGGGACAGATGTCGGTTGACATGGAGGAGGAGCGGGGGCATTCAGGATCTGGCGGGCCAGGTTTCGGGCGAGGTAAAACTGGGTCTGGAGTTGTCCATGGTTAAGACCTTGGGCGTGGTCATCCCCCAGGCCCGCGAGGGTCTGAAGGGGAACATTGATGTCTTCGGGGAGCTGAGCGGTGGCCATGGTTTAGTGTGGGTTGGGTCCTGGTAGACGCAATCTTGTGTAACGGAAAGAGTCTGAGGGACGGGTAGCCCAAGGCACACCACGGATAGGAGCAGGCAAGAGTTCGGAGGCGGGGGCTCAAGGCAGGCGTACAACCTAAGCGAGTTGTACCAGGTTCAGGGCTCAGGGGCTCAGGGTCAGGGTTCAGGAGTTCACGGAGGACGCGAAGTAAAAGAGGGTGTAATTCCTAGATACAGGTGTCCGAATTCAATCTAATTTTATTCATACTCGCCGTGCCAAAACTGGCTTATGGTCGAGTCACCCTCTGGCCAGGAGTAAGCGCGAGCCGGATATCAACTAAATACAAGATACCGATCCTCCGACCCCATACCGTTAACCACCCCGGTGAGCGAGCACAAACACCAAAGCTAAAGTACAGGTTCATCAACAGTCCGGCACCCACCCGCCCCACCTAACCAGGCCGCGGGAATCCCAGCACAAATAAAAAATCACTACCACCAGCAGTACAGCTCCGGCCTCGCTCCAAAATTCCTCATAACAACATAACAAAGGAAATCCACCCCACCCCAACCCCACCCAGCGGCCAAGAAGGCGTTCCAGCACTGTTAGACCTACAGGGGCGGTATTCGGCCAGGTCAGCTTCATCTGACACATAATGCCATCAGCAGCGTCATCCCCAAACCTTAGCCAGTTTCCCCAAAGCCAGGTCGAGGTAGGCATGGCAGCCATCCCCTTGCACTGTATTAGCCAACCCGGGGACTCCTAGGGCCGGCCACAACCGTCACCACAATTAACAAATTCGGGCAGCCCACAAACCAGCGTCCCAACCAACACAAAGTAAATGTAAAGGGAGCGATGACAGACCGTGAAAGTCAGTGGGGCCTATCTCCCACCCGTGGTATCCTACCCCCAACCAGCCACCCACATCCCAACCCAACAGCCGAACAAACGAAACAACACGAAACCCAAAGAAACCCAGCCCAGCGACACCACCAACTCCCTCGCCCTCCCCAAGACAGGACTCCCACTCTTTCCCACCGTCAAGGACCCGGACTCAAATAACGAGAGCAAAACCATCACCACCCCCCAACACAACCGACAACCATCCAACCACCATCCAGGCTCCGGGGGGTTACGGTGTACCTCACACTCTCTTAATAGAGTCTAGGGCCGGCTCCCAGTATTATTTCTCCCGCCTAGCCCATCATGGCTCCGAGCGCAATCCCTCAGGCGCGCTTTCAGGTCATCTAATGCAGTGGGTGCAGATCAGGTCCGCCAGACCAAGCGCCTCCAGGCGCCGCACCACAACGTCGATCCAGCCACCGAGTCGCATCAAGCCGAAGCTCAACCCAGACATCCCGGCGACTATATATATCCGATGCCATGACGGCTGGCCATTGTCTGCCAGCACCGCCACAGCCCAACCGCAGCCACACATATAGACCACGGCCCCACAGAGCCCACCGCCCGAACCACTAGCGAAGGCCACAACATAAGGCCATTTTACCGAGGAAACATGGGGTGCAGGATTGCAGATGGGCGTCCAGCTCCCAAGTCAGGAGGACAGCCCCAGGGACACCCGGCAGAGCATAACCAGGTGGGACCCGAACCAAGCCGCCCGAAGGCCAAGGCAGGGCCACTTCAAGAGACCAGGGCCACATACAACCCGGCAGCCCATAGCCCACTCATCCACCCACCCGAGCAGCGTAAACCCAGGAAGGCAGGCAAAGAATATCCAGGCCGAAGGAAGCAGGCCCGGCACAGAAGAATCATGATGACAAGCCTCAGAACAGTCGCGACCGTAGAGAGTAAGCATTGCCAGGCTAAGCGAGCCGAGGAATACCACACTTGCAATGGGTGTGATCGCCAAGACCGCCAACGCCCAACATAGCTATTGCCAAGGCCCCCACGCGAGGGAGCCCAGCAGCCAATCGCTCACCACCACCACACTCCCAACCGAGAAGCCAAGAGAGGAGGCTAATCGTTCAGGGTCAGAGGCATCCCCACCCATGTCGGGCAAGAAAGTTGACCCCACAACCACCCGTAGCAGCCACACGAACGGAAAACATCGCGGGAACGGGAGGAAAGAACATCGTAGGATTCCGACCGAGGTATATAGCCGACAGCCAGGTATTCCCAAGGGGACCCGACCGTAAAAGTGTGATGCGATCGGTACGACGAGTTAAATACAGAGCGGTCATCAAGCGACTCTGTAGGCGTTAGTGTCAGTGGAAACAACACGTGAAACAACCAAAGGGTAGGCCTTAGAACTCCAACACGAGGAATGGAGGCGCCCGATCCTCTCAGTGACAAGGTGATCCCCCCACAACAACCACTCCCAACCATCCCAACGAACACGAAATCCTGCGAGGCAACGAGTACAGGAAAGCCGAAACATTTTACCGAAGGGAAGACCCGTCAAGCAGAAAAGAAGGTTGCCAAGCCCATACAGCCTCACGATAGAAACGAGCAAAGAGAAGGCAAGACAGGTACCATAAACGAACGAACACCGAACAAGAACTCCACCAACATCAACTTCAACGAGCAGGACTACTAGGCGAACCCAGATGACTCCCCCACAAGTATCAGAAGAAAGGCTTCATCGTCGCCGAAGGGAACGAAGGTAAAGGTGTCCGAAGGAGATTACCAGATTGCGTAAAGAACATAAAATATAAGGGGGCACACCCCCTTATATAGATAGGAAATCCTCCATGATCACTAATACAAAAGAAAGTCCTGGTCATGGCGCGCAGCCGCGATCCTTCCGTCAGGTTCCACCAGTTTCCGTCGCGCGGCAAATTATCCCAACCACAGAACAAAGGAAATCCTACTATGCAACCAAGAAACCTAACCAAATATATGCAATGAAAACCCCATGCATATTCTGTCTCCATGGCCGGGTGGCCGTGACACACAGATACACAAGATCGAAAATCTACTAGTAGCTTTATATTTCTAATGGCTAGTGCTGCCATATCATGGTGCTCTAAAAAGCAACCAATGGTGGCTCTTTCCACAACAGAGTCTGAATACGTTGCTTCTTCAGAGACAGCAAGAGAGGCGTTATCGCTTCTAGGAATCTACTTAGAACTATGTGCAATTAAGCATCTCCCTCCAACTCTAATTAACATTGATAACCAGAGTACCATAGATCTTACCAACTGTCCTCGATTCCATGGGAGGACAAAACATATACTAGTAGATGTTAAATGCCACTTCACCGGCGATGCAGTACAAAATCAGGAGATCACAATCTCATACTGCCCTACGGATCAGAATACTGCTGATATTCTGACAAAGTCTCTTCCAAGAGCATCACACTGGAAGCATATCAGTGGCATGGGACTATGCAGTATTGAAGTTGACTGAGGATTATATTTCATTTCTGGCTTTATTCGGCATGACCGTATTTCCTTTTTTCTATTTATTTATTCTTATCATGGTCTACCTGTATGTGACACTCCTTTCCTACCCTTAAGCTGCCTATTTAAAGGCCCGAGGGAGGTTTTTAACGAGGTCATGAAGCAATCTGTTGAGAATCTAGGCCACTTCTCTATTTTCTTTTATTTCTAGTTTCTTTCCTTTTTCCTACCATAGTTGTCCTAAGATCCTTCGAAGAGTGGGGGTGTTGGAAGATGTGGCTTCTCAGGATTCGGTTACTAGATGGTTACCGCATCAGATTTGTTTGGTATTGGGATCCTGAGCTGGAGGGTCCGAGTAGGTCCTATTGGGAAACTGGCTTGGATGATATAGGACATGCTGTTCAAAGTGACTGCTAAACTCATGTAGTATATTAGTACTTCCTTCTTGCAGGAGATGGAATAGAACGACAAGTCTTTTCTCTACTCTTGAATGCAGTGATATTACAACAGGCGCTTGGGGGGAACGAGCGAATGATAGGCTGTGAAACTAATCACTATGTGAAACGGTACAACCAATAGCGCACAACGAACACCACGTAACGAAACGAAACGCCAAGCTCACCCCCCGAAACGATCACACAACCCACAAGGGGGGAACTCTTCCCTCCGCCTAACTCACTCTATCGCGCACGCTAAACTAACGGTAATGACAGGAGTACATATCAACCACAAAAACAACGAGGTCCTAACCCCTCAGGTATGCCCCCCACACACTTGCAAACAAGAGAAGCTAACAAAGGCAAGACAAAACTCTCACTGCCCATAGCCTCCGGACATTGGCTTCCCGATCTTCCCTCCAGCCTTTCCGCTCTCTCGGTTTTCCTTCCCCAGGATTTATTGCTCCTAAACTCCCCCCAGGCATTCCCGCGGCCAAAGAGCGATCTCCGCTTGCAGAACCCAAAGGGCGCCGAAGCCAGAGTGCGCCCGAAAGGAAAGTGCGGCCCGAAAGGCTATGCAAACAGACAGACAAAACATCGCGAGAACATGCTCAGCAGCACCCCGCAATTTCCCACAGATTTGTGAGTTTGCTCGTGGCGCTGGATTGTGGCTAGGTTGTGGCTACCGTGGCGCAACCTGTGCATCCCTGCAACCTCGCTTTTCGGGAGCTAGACTATCTTCCTGAGTGCCCGCCGGGTGAGCACAACTTTGCCGCTCCGTATCGCTTCATATTTTACCGAAACTTTGTGCTTACATACATGCTTATTATAACTCTATCTATAACACCCTTAGTGTATAAAAGAAAAATATTGAATGCAAGAATTAGATACCTCAATTGACAATAAGATTGTGGACGACGGATATACTACCCCTACCATACCGGGTAAACTATTATGTAACATATTCGGATGGCAAGAAAAAGTAGCCGCCCCATGTCGTGAGGTACCGGTATCAGAGAATTTTCAGAGATATCAAGTAGGTTAGGCCTTAAATATGATATTAAAGAAGTAAGATTGTATTGAGCGGAGCGTTATGTGCAGCTAGAATATGATGTTAAGCTGTCGGGCACTCAGGAGGAGTGCCCGCGAAGAGCGAGCTTCCAAGAATGAGCAGGTTGTGGCGCCCAAGCCACAGCCTCGGTAGAGGTACGGTGACACTACTCAGATCCCTTCGTCTGTTTTCAAGCACAACGCTAACTTCCGCGCTACATGAACCTAAAGAGTTTCTTACCACCACTATCATCATTAGTAAGCAATGCTGTTGTTGGTTACTAGAAATTCGCAGCTGTGCACACTTCAGGATACCTGTTACCACAGGTACGCCGAGAACACATGAGAACTACAGCAGTAACCCAAAGCATGCGCCATCTTAGTTGACGAGAAGGGTGGTGATAATTCAGGAATTTCAGCAGTCTGGGAGATAATGGTTGCAACCATCTCTCCCAAAAAGGCATTAGAGGAGCGCTTTCAGCACTCACTAAAATCACTAAAAGTGCGTGAAACTCGGGAACAGACGAAGGGATACATGCCGTAAGTACTGTAGGATTCGCGAATCTTGTGTAACCTAGGATAAGATGTTTGGAACCTGCCGTGCTTCTGCGGCAAGCACTCATGGGGGACCAGACAGGAACTTTAGGTATCACAGCTTCTTCCTTGTCCGATAAAAAGCTATGCCGAATCGATTCTTTCCTTTCGCATAAGGGGAGTAAGTTATTGGGCCTTCCGCCCCCACGCCCGAGTGTTAGACTTATCTTTTTATCTCGTTTGTCGTTACCGTACAGTAAAACTGGTATGGTAAACTGCGCGTTTACAACAGACGAGGGTACTGTAGCGTGCTGTACTTCTAGCCAACAATTTCTACGTGGACCGCCAAATTTTGGCTTTTCTCGCTTAGATACCGTGCTGGTTTTTTTATCGAGACAAGGTAGGCACCTAGTCCTTCTCCTCTGGCGATCAGGCCACTAACTGCGCATAACGGGTAGGGAGATTAGTGACCATCTGATAGCAGTTTCCAGGAATTTGGTTTTCTCCCTTGGGTGAGTATACATGATTAAACAAGCATTGTGAAATCAGCCTCCATTTGATATCACTGCCAAAATCCTGCCTATTTTTCCTAAATCTTGCCATAAACTACTAGTTGTGTCTAAGCATGTTCTTCAATCAAGTGCTCCCATTGCAATATCATATTGCGCAGCGCAGCAGGTCATCAAAGGGTAGGAAGGACCAATAAAGTCAATCTGGTTTCGCGGTGTAACTTAATTGGTTGTAACTCGTACTCGGGCTTCTGCGCCGTGTGAACACTCCTGCCAATCATTTTCATCCCAAAATGCGCAACCCCCTTGCTCACCTTTAGACTTGCGCAGCTCAAATCATGTGATAGAGTACATGCGACCATGCAACATGGGGGAATTGAACTCCCTGAGCGATACTTCCTCGACTACCATCAGCATACTTGCAATTATCATCCCCCCTCACCACCCGAATGGCCAAAATATGTGGCCTGAAAGTGAGCCCTGCGAAATCAACCTGCCTAGGTCCTTGTAGAGCGTGCCCCTTGAGAAGGAGCGAATAAACTGGTATCATAGTTATTCAGAAAGATAGTGCCGTGGGGGGGTCCCGCAAAATTTGAATTTCCGGCGACCCAGAAGGGTTCGTAGGCTGGTCAGATGAGGTTGGTGGTGGGTCTCGCGGCGGCGCCGGTGATGGTGCGGGGAGCGCGGTGGTCCGAAATGGAGATGAGGATGCGGCAGTGGGAGCAGTTCAGGACGACTAGTTATTCTTGGTCGATTAGGGGCCGTCAGGTGCCGCTGTAATTACCTTAAGCACATCTGAGACACCGGTTATAGTTCTTTGATACAGCCGGAAGAAGGACACCTTTCAGCATGGAAAGGCTCCGGTGAGGCAATGCTCACCGTCTCTCTTACCAATTTGGGCTTAGCGTATAAGTTTCGCGACACCGGAATCGAAGACCTCATTAGTGAGTGGGAAGGAGTATTCTGCGCAGCTGCGCAGGGAGCTTTGAAGGGTTTACCGGATACTCGAGTGGGCCGCTGGTGACCTGGATAGGAAGAGGATGAGGTTGGACGGTGCAGGTACTTTTAAACACTCTGGGGGTTCGTACAGCAGAAACGACTTCCACTTCGGCCAGGTGACAAAAGACTTTTATTGATATGAACACTAGTGATAAGGGAGAGAAATGAAAGAACTAGAAAGAACAATAGTATCGTGAATGATAGTGAATTACTTCAACAAAAATAGAACCAATCAGTAAAGGTAGAGAGAGACAGTGATTGCCATGGATGGTCACCAACAAATGAACAAACAAGACAAACAGCTTTATATCCAATGATTTTCCTTCACAGACATGCTACCAGCACATGCAAGATCTCCCCCCCCTCCTAAGCTATCCTTCCGCCTGCTTCACAAGTACACTCCCGAGGTATAGAGTTCCGAGCCGAGGGTGGAGCTCTATCACTTGCCTTGGGTATAATCAATCGTGATATGTGTTGTCTGGCCGTCTCTGTTCTTTCATTACCAGTAGGTTGCTGTTTGATCCTGATGCAACAAATATGCAGGGTTGGTATGGGTTTCGGTATGAAGGTAATCGTGGTGGAACATCTCTTAAATAATAGTTGGTATGAGGCGGCTGCTAGGGAGTTTCTCATCCTCCCGGAATGGGCAATAGCGTATGTGGTGAGCAGCCAAAAAAATTATGAATGTCCAACAGGTACGGGGAGTCGTGATGAAGGGTGGCCAGTGATACCAATCAGCGGTACGGCGCTCTCCCTTAAGGGTCCTCGCTATGGCGGGTCATGGGAAACAGGACACTTTGATGACACATGTGTTTACGTCCCCCCCCCTTTATACGGCCGGCTATGTAATACAGGGACACCCGTTTGCTGGGAGTGCATTTGCGCGGTTGTGCAAATTACGGGGTGTCGCTCACATAGTGGATTTTGCTGGGCAGGGCCACGGCGATAGGCAGGGTGGGGAATGAAACCGGTATCGTAGCTATTGGAAATGGGGCCATGGGAGATAGCATTGCGAGATACAGTCTTCACCAGACCGAAGAATTTATAGTGAAAACCTTTGTAGAAATATAGTACTTGTATATAACTACCAACAAAAAAAACAATCCGCAGTAATTGTAACCCCTCCATTCACTCCACTTTGGGCGCATGAGACTCACTAGGATCATCTTGATCATCCGCTTTCCCGTGTGCCCCGCTACAGCGCTGAATCGGGGGTGATGGCTCAGAGTGACCCGGGGGAAGCGCGAAGATTCTAGGACCCCACTATCGCAAAACCCAATTAAGTGCAGACATCCCGGCTATGCTGCTACAACTCCAAGGAGAGTATGATAAGTCGGGGGCAGCAAGGTTCCGCCACGGCAGACACAGCAAAGAGATCGGGACAATGTGTGGCCCACTCCATCGGCCATGCCATCCATCGTGAATGGGGCGCCACAGTCCCCCAAAAGTGGTTCATGATACTGCAGGCAGTTTTGCTAGACGAGGGGGGACAGGAGTGGACTACTAGTTTCTACCGGCGCGGGATACCCTCGGAATCTCCACGGGACACTGGCAGAGTGTGCGAGACTAGTAACATTGACGAACCAGAAGCCATGAGTGGCGGGCGAACTGGTGGAGTGCAGTACAAGTTACGGAGAAAGTGTCGGAAATCGAGATATAATACTATTCCCGGAGACAGGGTATGCGTATGCCTGGTAGGCGGTTGTCCTGTAGGCTACAAACCGGAATAAAACACTGGGAAACGCAGGGCCCCGCGTATGCTGTGCCATACAAGGCGAAGGACAGATGTCACCGGCAGAGGCAGGTTTTACGTGCACAGCAGCCATACTTTCACATCATTATGACACCCCCTCTACTCAATCGATCAAACCCGACATTTATTGCATATCCGAGAGAATTCCTCCGATTTTCCGTTCCATGTTCTCACAAATAAACAATTGGTTTTGTAGGATGCTAGTTGATTGAAGAGTAAATGCGTCATAGGGTCTTGGCGCTTTTTTATGGGAAAATGTGGTTTTCTTGCCGTTCAGGAACGCCAATTGAATAATTTTAAAGGCTGCTAAAGAATTGATTTATCTCAAACGACCCTAAGCTTTTCGTGTACGAAAGGTTGGCATAGTCCCAAAGCTCGTACCTGTATTTCTTTGTACTCATTGGGAAATCGGGGAAGGAAATTCGACTACCTCAACTCGCCTACACTAGCGGTGACTCCTGTCCCTACCCCCGTACACAGTCTACGCATAGTACAAGAAAACGAAAGTGTGGAGGGGCATGAGAAGGTCTCAGACTAGACAACGGCGCAACTCTATGGACTGCTAACAAGCTAGCTATTTTATTGAAGGAGCGATGCCCGTCTAGCAAGTTATGTAGCATAGCTGAAACACAGGCAACTCAGTAAACCTGGAACGATTTGAGCGGGCTCATGAGGGGCGCGATAGAGTTCCGAGAGAACAAGTACTGAATTCTTTGGAGACCGCCAAGAGGCTGAAGGCATCACGAGGGAAGCGATCCCAGCCCGAAAGGAGTAGCCGAGTGAAAGAGGAAGAGGTAGTAGATGAGCTAAACCTTCGTAGATCATTAATCCAATCAATATTCTGTTGTTTATGTCACGGAAAACCGAATATTGGGAGATCTTAAGGATGGGCCGGTTGAAAGAGCAATGGGGTATGCGGTGATGGTGGAGAGAGCACTGGATGTCGAGAAGCGGTTCGGGAAAGTGGTGGGTCGGGGTGGTGGCTAAAGTTCAGTTAAAGCAAAGAGAGAATCAGACAGCTATAGTATTCAATATACAAAGATGTAGAAGTTCCCAAATTGGCAGCGTGCTCAATGATAGCGTATCCGAGACCACCGGTATGATAACATGCCAGTACTAGTAGTGCGGGTTGAGTTTGCCAAAAAAGTCCACCACTCCCCGACTAAAAATAGCTTAGCCAATCTTCGTGGGGGCTGACTGGCATCCCGCCTCCAGTAACCTGTCGACTCATGGCGCACCGATATCGCACGGCCGCATGCGCGCATTTCCTCTCTCCTATGCCGAAGGACACCAGCTCCAACTGCACGATCACACAAACTACTGTACAGTACTCGTACGGTACTCGAGTAAATTACGTGCTCTAGCCTTATTGCTTAGTAAATTACCGGTACACTATCCACCACAATAATTGGGCCTCGCGCGCTACCTTGGACGTCCAAAATTCTATCTTCAATAGAGCTGAGTAGGATGTGTGTTGCCACATGTCATTTGCTGGCCATTTACCAACTCGCTAAATTAATCACCGTATCCCAGCCTCGCGCCACCTGCAGTACCACCTGTCTCATTCCCGTTGGGAGTTCCCACGGCTGGGCCGACTGCGCTTACGCGCCCGGAAAATAGTCCGCTCGCTGTCATGGGTCTCACGAAATTATGATTGATACAGGGCAGGCGTGTCATGTTTTCGATTTTCATTGTTTTATGCACCGGCTCTGGTTTTGGGAGCTCGATCGATTTTGGGGCCTATTAGTGCGCTGGTTTAACCTCGCAGATGGGAACGGGGGTGCTGTGTCACATGATAGGGGCGTAAGGTGCCTCCCACCAGCGGCCGAACTCTATTCCTGTACCGGCATGGTTGGTTACACGAGTATGCTCAAATTTCTACACCCTGAAGTTCCAGCCGATAGAGTACTCAAACGTGTATTCCAGAATGCACGGCTACCTCACTAGGTACTTGAACTGTGCTCACGTTCGTGGTGTGCAGGAAAATCCCCCCCAGTCCGGAGATCCTTGTCAACTTATCATCTCATGTAGGCTCTTCTGAGGCGTAAAAGGGAATGCATCAAATGATGATTGTTGTCCAAAGCCAACACTTCCCAGAATATTTATACGAGGAAGCTGGCTGCAGGGTTAGGGTACCGAATTCCCCACCCCTCTTAAGCGTCACCCACGCCACCCTGCTACATAGCCAAAGACTTCCGGGTTGCCCATACAAAACTTTCACCCTTCTTACCATCGCGAAGCGCTGTCGCTCTAATTCCTACCCCTCATCCTTACGCTAGACCCTGAGCCTCCTTTGAAGTGAAATAGCCAGACCCGGAACCGGGATTACATGCCAAAGCTACCCCAAAAGTAGAGAATTATTCATCTCCATATTCAAGGGTAGGTCCCCCGCAACCCGTTCTATGGTACCCTATCTCGCGGTACTGACATGTCTTAGCGCGAGCGAAACGATTTTGAAAAGCCTCGGTTGACGAGGTCGTCCACCTTTCCCATTTCAGATACGCTAGCGACATCTCGTTAATTATTGCTCTTTCCTACCTAACCTTTGAAAACGGCCTTACAGTAAGCTGAGAACTAGAGTATAAGATGGACCGGTAGGTTCCTCTTCCCTCCAATGTCTGCGATTTCGAAAACAATAAGCACGCGCCTAATATCCTTCCCAGAGGAATCCAGGGCGATATCCGGGGAGACTTTAGCGGAAACTCCGGGGATCACAATGTTTTCGGCAGTAATAATAACACGGGGAACATTGCCGGTAATCACGGAACAATTTACCAAAGATGTGTGTTTGGAGCTGGGGGAAGAGGTATTGTCAGATTTCCAGGGAGATTTCGGGCAATGTTCTAATGCGCTATTAGTAGTAGAACAAGCATCCAGGCCTTATCGCGTAATTCCCTATTGCAAAAATACCAATTTCACTGGCCGTGAGGATCTCATTGAATCGCTGAGGAGATATTCTGAGCGTAAAGGGCACAACCGGATCGCGCTTCATGGATTGGGCGGTTCTGGGTATGTATACATGATCGCCATTTTAGGAGTCTACTAACCTCGTTTAGAAAGACCCAGATTGCCCTCGAATACCTCTATCGGCGCGCAAGCGAGAGCGAATGTGATATTTTCTGGGTGCGCGGGAGTGGGCTGCCAAAGTTTAGCGAGGACCTTAGAGCGATAGCACAACATGTTCAGATTCCACCACCCAGCGCCGAGCCAGACGAAGAGAGTCTCCTGTTAAATATCAAGAGGTGGTTTGAAGGACAAGCCAGGGGCGATTGGGTGTTGGTTATTGACAATGCCGACAATGAGGAGGACTTTAAGGGCAACCGCGGTCGCATTTCCAGATTTGTACCACAAGGGTCTCGGGGTACCTTGATACTCACCACTAGATCAACCCAGGTTGCATCACGAGAGCGTTGTGAAATGATTGAGGTCCGAAAAATGGCGGAGAATGATGCCCAAGAATTGTTTTTGAAACTCTTGGGTAACGTGAACTGCTCGAGAGATGGAGAAAAAGAGGCGATCACAATGATCCTGCAATCTATACATCACATCCCACTGGCTATCATAGGCGCAGCAGCCTTCATGACAGAAACCCAGACTCCTCCTTCTACTTACTGGTCTATTTTTCTCGGAAGCGACGAGCACGCCAAGAGGCTTCTTTCACGGCCGTTTTTCGATATCCAACGAGAGACCGACATTACTGAGAGCACCCTCACTACGTATTTCATCACCTTTGACCGGATTGCAAGGGGGATGCCGCTAGCGGCGGATCTTTTGCGTTTAATCGCCTTCTTCGATCGTCAGAACATACCCGAAGAGCTATTGCGCCAAAGCGGCTTGGAAGGGATAGACGATCAAATCCAGTTTCGTGAGGCAATTGGAAAACTATTAGGATTTTCGCTAGTTACGGCCATCGCACATGAGGACACGACATTTTACGAGCTACATCGATTGGTGCAACTGTCTTTGCAAGTGTATTTACCAACAGGAGAGTTGAGTCGATGGAGGGGCAACGCACTGAAAGTGGTTTCAAGGGTTTTCCCTCGGCATTGGACCACGTGGAAGGATGTTAGTTCTGCATACATTCCTCATGTACTTGTAGTAACCAACAATTCAACGGATCCCATTGCCGAAGAGCTTTGTTTTCGCTTGGGACAGTACTTTCAAGATGTGGGTTCATACAATAACGCAGAAACACAATTGCGTCGATGTATTGCACTGCGGGAGGAGAGTACAGAGCATGACTGGGATGAGGGGGGTCCGAGGAGAGTTCTATTCCTGGGTTTGATATGCATACATCAAGGAAAGGCAAATGTAGCCGAGGACATGCTTCGGAGGTTATTAGAGCATATTGGGAAATCATTGGACCCAAACCATCTAATCGCCCAGGACGCAATTCGACACTTGGCTTGGGCGCTATTGAACCAAGGGAAGTACGACGAATCAGAAGAGATGCATCGGCGTGCACTGCAGGGGTGCTGGAAGATTTATGGACCAGACCACTCAAACACCCTAACAAGTGTCAACAACCTGGGTCTGTTACTGCAATCCCAAGGAAAGTACGACGAATCAGAAGAGATGCATCGGCATGCACTGGAGGGGCGCGAGAAGATTCTTGGACCCGACCACCCAGACACCCTAACAAGTGTCAACAACCTGGCTTTGGTGCTGCAAT
>LN890984.1:49243-127155 GCA_900010015.1 Tuber aestivum
TGTAAACCCCGACAATATGCAGTCCCAATCCTCTAGCCGTGCCCCCCGTCGTTCCCAGAGGAACACCGTCCTCCGCCATTCACGTAGGATCGCTGCCCGCCGCCAGGTCGGCAGGCCGCCAAAGTGATTCGCCGTTTCGGAGGCTGCCCGGTTGCACCAGCTGTGTGAGTAGTGAGCTACTCGCTCCAACTGGCGAGGAGACAGTAGGAATACACGGGGCGACAGTGGTGGACTGTGTAGGACCAACTAGAATGACAAACCAATGGTCAGGAGTGGCAAGTTGCTGCGGTGTGGTCCGAACGAAGTTTTGGGCATTTTTCCGTCTTTTCTATATTTCTTTTCCTTTGTTACTTTTCACTTTTACCGATTTATTAGTTCCTATGCCTTCCCACCCAATACGATACATTCATTAATCAGTACTTTTTTACAAACCAGAGCCATAAGAACTCACTCATTTGCTATTGTTCCACTCTGTATGCAAATAGCCGAAACATAACGCGAATTACTCACTGCCCACCCGTGCCCTCCCAGCTGGCAGATTTCCTGTCGGCTTTCCTGCGCGGATGTTTTTGGCTCTGCATTCTGAGATAAAAAAATACCATGCGGTATACCTCCCCTCCCCCCCCTTCCGGCAAAGGCCTGATGCCATATCCTCCCGCGCCCGTACGGGCTATAAAATTACAACTTGCTTCATCCCGGGGCACTACGGGGCACCCCAACACCCTACAAGTGTCAGAAATCTGGCTGTAGCGCTGCTAGTATGCCAACCGCAGCACGATGAGTGAGTCATGGTGAGTTATTGCCTAGTGTATTGCGAAGCACCAGCTCTCACTTGTTAGCCGCAATCGCAAAGATATGACTCCTGCCTCGGGAATTTAGCGCTTATTCTTTTTATTTCTTGTGCTTATGGGGTGGAAATATTTAGGTTTAGTTTACCCAGAACTATGCAGCGCACCTGCCCGAAATACCGCCGAAATGAACCAGGAGAGGGGTTAGAAGACTGGAAATGAGAGGTGGTGGGGAGGGGAAAGTGGGTACTGGAGGGGCACTAGACGTAGGGTGGGGAATCGGAATGGGAAGCGGGTGAGGGGTGGAACGGAGCGAAAATAGATAGAGGGGGGCGTGGACATGACAGCGGGGAGAAGAGAAGGGAAGAGAAGAATACGAGGAAGGTAGGAATCCGGGAGCAGTTTTCGGAAGCAGCCAGGCTGACCCGCTCATCGCCTATAGATACACAGTCTGGCCAGGCCAGGTAAAGGTGAGACTGGCTAGGATGATACGGGAGCCTGGGCACTCCGCCAGGCTTTCATAATACACTGTATATTTTTTGAATATATTGTCAATGCAGGGCAGATATCCCGCCGCTACAAGAAAATATCCCCAGACCCCCCCAAATGTCATCGAATACCTGCCTATATCTGCAGATGCCCACGGAGATAATATTTCGAGCTACTTGCAAATTTTAGCCGTTACTATGCTCGCCACACTCTCACGATAGTTGGTTTTCTTGTTGGCATAGTTTCTGGGAGCGCGCTTTGGCCCCGGGTGCGCTGTGGCTGTGGCGTACTTTAGCTTCCACGCTCTCCGTTTGGCTTCCCGGGAAGGCACTTGTGCCGCGGGAATGCGCGGAGGTCTTGGAGCAGCGCATCCGCCTGTAGGAAGGCGGAAACGCTGGAATGGAAGCAGAAAGGCCCTGTGGAAGGCCAGCGGCTGTGGGCAGCGGGAGCTTTGTCTTTCCTTTCCTAGCTTTTCTTGCTTGCCAGTGTGTGGGAGACGTACCCGGAAGGTTAGGGCTTCGTTGTTTTAAACGTCCCGATTGGCGGGGGCTGTCGTGACAGCGAAAAGTACGAACAACCGCTGAACATTAAACAATGGTGGGCAACCGGCCGAGCTAAGGCGCTTGGGGGGAACGAGCGAATGATAGGCTGCGAAACTAATCACCATGTGAAACGATGCAACCAATGGCACACAACAAACACCACGAAACGAAACGAGGCGAAATGCCAAGCTCGCCCACGCGAAACGATCGCACAACCCACGAGGGGGGGGACTCTTCCCTCCGCCTAACTCACTCTATCGCGCACGCCAAACTAACGGTAATGACAGGAGTACAGATCAACCACAAATACAAAGAGGTCCTAAGCCCTCAGGTACGCCCCCCCACACTCGCAAACAAGAGAAGCTAACAAAGGAAAGACAAAACTCTCACTGCCCATAGCCTCCGGACATTGACTTCCCAATCTTCCCTGCGGCCTTTCCACTCCCTCAATTTTCCTTCCCGAGGATCTATTACTCCAAGACTCCAGCGCATTCCCGCGGCCGAAGAGAGATCTCCGCTTGTGGAACCCAAAGTGCGCCCAAAAGCAAAGTGCGGCCCTAGAGACTATGCGAACAAGCAGGCAAACCGTCGCGAGAACATGTTCAGCAGCACCCTGCCATTTCCAACAGATTCGTTGTTTTGCTCGTGGCTAGGTTGTGGCTAGGGTGCCCCAACCCCCGCATCCCCGCAATCTCGCTTCTCCGGAGCTATCTTCCCGAGTGCCCGCCGGCTCAGCACAACCTTGTTGCTCCACATCACTTTATATTTTAAGGCAAATTTGTGCTTATATATATGCTTATTATAAATATATATATAACACCCTTAGTATATAAAAGGAATATATCGAATCTAAAGAATTAGGTACCTCAAATGACAGTAATATTGTGGACAGCGGATATACTACTGGTATCATACTGGGTAAAATATTATGTAGCATTGTGAGATACCAGTATCAGAGAAGTTTCAGAGATATCAAGCAAGTTAGGTTTTAAATATCATATCCAGAAGTAATATTGCGTTAAGCAAAACGTTATGTTTAGGCAGGATGTGGTGTCGAACGGTCGGGCACGCAGGAGGAGTGCTCGCGAAAAGCGAGCTTGCAAGAATGAGGGGGTTGTGGCGCCCAAGCCACAGCCTCGCAAACACTCTTGGGGGACCTGACGGGAGCTTTAGGGCCCGTTTGGCATGCCAGAATTTGGACTTAAAATCCGGGTTATCTCCTAAGTCTGGACCCTCAGTCTAATCCTATTTGGCAGGTCAGGACTTGGACTCGATTTTCACCCTAGGATTAGATCAGGATTTCGAACTAGGATTTTCTCTAAACAAAGACACTTGTCACAAGGCAAACTCAAGAAGGCATTAGCCCTAACTACTTTCTTAGCTTGTAAAGCACAAGCAAAGCACATACAAGTACCTAGATCTTATCTTTATTATTTTACATCGGATACACAAGTCCTCCCTAGTCCTAATCTAAATCCTGTCATGTTTGGTATGGCTAGTTTACAAAGTCCAGACTTTGCAGTTTTCGGACTTTGGTTTTCAAGTCCGGACTTTAAGTCCAAATCCTAGTCTAATCCTGGCGGGCCAAACAGGCCCCAGGGTATCAGAGCCTCTTCCTTGTGCGATAAAATCGCATGCCGAATCGATTCTTTCGGTTCCCACGAGGGGAGTCAGTTTGTTCGGCCCTCCGCCCCCACACCCGAGTGTTAGACTTATCTTTTTATCTAGTTTGTCATTACAGTAAATCTGGTATGGTAAACCGCTCGCTTAGAAGAGAGGAGGGTACTGTAGCATACTTTGAGCCAACAATTTCTACATGGACCGCCAAATTTTGGCTTTTCACGCTTAGATAAATTTACCGTGCTGGCATTATCAAGCCAAGGAAGGCACCTAGTCTATCTCCCCCGGCGAGCAGGCCAGTAACTGCGCATAATGGGTAGTGTGATTAGCGACCATGGGATAGCAGTTTCCAGGAATTCCTGTTTCTCTCTTGTGTGAGTATACATGATTAAATAAGCTTGGTGAAAGCAGCTTCCATTTGATATCGCTACCAAAATCCTACCTATTTTGCCTAAATCTTGCCATAAACTACTGGTTGTGTGTGCTAATGTTCCTCAATCGAGCCCCCCCCATTTGCGATGCAATATTGTACGGCGCACCGGGTCGTCAAAGGGTAGGAAGAAAGACCGATAAAGTCAATCTGGTTTCGCGGTGTAATGAAGACCTAACAATTATGTCGTGCTAATGCCTCCCATAAGCCTTCGGCATGGTCGGGTTAGCCGTCTTTCTACGAGTGCGGCCGATAGATATATTCGTCACGTGAGTCTGATAAGAAAATTTCGGTGCGCCTTTTGGCTGCGATGTGTCCTTAGATAAGGCACGTGACGAATATATTTATCGGCCGCACTCGTACAGAATTGATTCGGGTACGAATGTGGGTTGCTGAACCGTCAAGGATTAAGTGTGATAACACTTCTTGCTCGATTGATCAAAATACATGCCAAATTCATTAATTCTCCTACGGTAGAGCAGGTCAAGGCCCCCGGAATCCCTTAGCGTCCGGCTCCCACCCTCAATGCCCGCGGGAGTGTTAGATGTTTCTCTTATTTTTTTTGCTCTTTGCCTCGTTGTAGTAAAGGAAGTATAAAGTTAGTGGAGTGCTCATTTAAATGACAGAGTGGTGGGTAAGAATTGTGTTATCCGCACGGGTCTAATCAGCAGTGAGGGTGCAGCCCCCAGTTTGTACTTGATCCCAGCACTTACCCGTAGCCAAGTCGGTGGCGTTTGTGAACACGATCACTACCGGATTTCCACACACAGACTGCCAGGCCCCGCCTCCTCTTGCTTGGATAGCACGCTATTATTGTCAATCTAAAGCGGGAGGAAATTTAATGGTACTTCATGGCTTAGCTGGTTGTGCGAGCACTGGTGCTTTAGCATCAGATTAACGCCCCTATCAACAATTTCCGTGCCCGGTAATTTAACCTTTATGGCCCCCGCACCCCAAATCACGTGTTACATACTGTACTTCGAGGCAACGCGGGGTGGGGTTCCATCATGGGGCAATGAGGCTGAAGGAACAGACCCCAGCCCCCTGTTCGTTGATCCCCCCTCCTGTGTTAACCGAAGAAAAACTCCTGAAGCACCACTTCCTCCACCTGAATCACCAACAGCATCCTAGAATTGACCTCGCCCTCGCTACCCAAATCGATGAAAGATGCAATTTGAAATCTGGCCCTCCAAATCCTACCTCGGTGGTCCTCACCGAGCCCGCGCCCGCGGAGAGAAGAAATAAATGGGCACTCGTGCAGAAGAGAGATACCCTAGAGCAGTTCCGCGAAAAAAATTCATTTTCCGCGACGCAGAAAGGTTTAAAGGCTAAGTGAATAAAGTTAATGATGGATCGTCTGGCACAAGTGGTGAAGGGGCAGGGACCGTGCTGGTCAGTGACGGAGATGAGGGCACGGGAAAAAAGATACATCGGAGTCAAAATGACCAGTTCTTTGCCGGGGACCTAATTGGAGGGAAGGGGTATGCTGCGCGTTGGTGATCCAGAAAGGAAGAGAATGTGGTTAGGCGGTGCGGGTGCGGGGAGTAGTGATGAGAACAGAGGTGGGGTGGGGCAGAGCAGGAAGGCAGGGATTAGGAGGCAGTAATATCTGCGCCTAATCCTGGGCATATTATAAGGAGTATTACAAACTGGGCATATAAGGTTCCTGGGAGATTGCGGCTGCAGCGGTTAACGGTAGTGAAGTTGGCTGATGGGAATAGGGGTTATTAGCGGCAGGGTATGCCTCCAACTCCTTCGTTGAGCCTCAAGCAGTTAACATGTCGCCAGTCAATGATATCAACCCCCCACTCCCCCACCACCCCGTCCTCCATTCCTCTGGCCCTAGCTTAACTCTCCGCCTGCGCCACGTAAACAGCACAGCAATAAACCTGCCGCATCCCTATACCTGCGCAGGACCCATTTCAACCGCTCCCCCTCGACCCCTCTACCACAAGCATAATCGCCCGGCAGGCGCAAATACTTCCACATCCGCTCAACAGCCACTATTCTAAAAGGTTACTGGGATGTATGGCCACCGCGGGTTCAGAGGTCAATAGAGACCTTCCGCATCTCCCGAGGGGGAAATAAAACTAGCAGGGTATTTGAATTGGAGGTACTCACATAAAAGGACGTTGTGCGGGGGAAAGACCAGGATGGGCATATGGTTAGTGCCCTTGAGAACAGCGGCACTGCGAGTCTCCCCAACGGTAGCCAGAGTCGGATCGTAAATATATCCGATCACGCCAGGGGCGCCGGGGGTGGTAGGCATGTCCTGGTTGGTGAAAGGAAGGACAATTCAAAGCCAGTAAGGCCGCTCGAGTGGTTAGTTACCGCCATCCGTGTTATCATGTTCTCTCCGCTGACTGCAGGTTCTTACATGGCGGGTGAGCGGGAGAAGGGCTCTTTGAGTGTAGGTGTGTTTACATTTCCCCCCCTTTATATGGCCGGCTATATAATTCAGGAATAATAGCTACATGTTTGTAGTGTATTTCCTCGGTTGTGCTATTTACCAGAATTGGCCGACATCTTGGATTCTGCTGGGGAGAGACCCAGCGATAGGGAGGATGGGGAAGGAAACCGGCATCGTAGCTATTGGAAATGAAGCCATGGAAGTTAGCCTTTGCGAGATATAGTCTTAACTTGACCGGAGAAAATTTATGGTGAAAGATTTTGTAGAAATATAGTACTTGTATATAATTACCAACAACACTCTGCAGTAATTGTAACTCCTCGATTGACTCCAGACTTGGAGACATACGAACCATCTGTATCGTGTTGATCATCTGCTTTCCCATGTGCCCCACTATAGCATTGAATCAACCGCGATGAATGAGAGTAAACTGGGAGGGGGGGGCACGCCGAGGTTCTAGGACCCTACTATCGCAAAACCTAAGTGCCAACACCGCAAACAGTGCTGCAACTCTAAAGAGAGTATGTTAACTCGGGAGCTATAAGGCGCTGTCATAGTGGACATAGCCGAGGGATCCGGAATATGTGTCCCAGCTCCGTTGGCCGTGCCCTCCATCGCTCATGGAGCGCCACAGTCCCCCGGAAGGGTGGCGTTCCTACAGAGTGATTCATGATATTGCGGGAAGCTTGGCTGGAGGAGGGGGACAGGAGTGGACTGCTGGTGTCTGCCAGCGCGGGACACGGGGGGGTGGGAGAGCACGGACCCCACGACAATCCATACTACCATCATTACCCGGCCGAGAGGTTCCGCCATAGGAATAGGAACAAAGGGAGGCCCTAGAATGGATCCGGGGATGGTAGACCTCCTTGGCTCCTCTCAACCGCAAACTAACCGCTCCAGCCAGACTGGCTCGGAGACACGCCGAAATACCAATCAAGCTGCCCAAGGCAACACCGAAACCGACCCCGAGATAGACACCGAGATAGATCCACCAGCAACAAACCAAGCTACCCAGGGCGACACCGAAACAGAAACCGAGATAGACTCTACACTAAAGCAACCGAGCTACCTAGGGCGGCACCGAAACAGCCACTGAGATCGACACTGAGATATGGTAAAATTCTCGCTTGGAGGAGAGGGAGATACTGTACCGGCAGGTTACTTCTAGCCGTGTTGAGGGCGTTTGTGTCTAATTTTGTGTTTTCTCGCTTAGATACAGTGCTGGCATTCTCGAGCCAAGGCCGGGCACCTATCCCCTGTAGCAGTCGACAGGCCAATAACTGGGCACAGTGGGTAGTGACTATGGGGTAGTAGTTTCCAGGAATTTGGTTCTTTCTCCCTCCGCTGAGTATATGTGATTAAAAAAGCTTAGAGGAAACGGCTTCTGTTGAATATTACTGCCGAAATCCTACATCCTTTTTGTCTAAACCTTACCATAAAATACTGGTTGTGTCTGCTAATTTCCTGCAGGCAAGCTCCCTCACCCTCAACCCGGTGTTGTGCGGTGGTGTGTCGGAAGATTTAAAAAGAAAGTGGTAAGGATAATGTGGCTTCGCCGTCTAATTTAGCTAGTTCTATGGTAAATTTCCTCGTGCTTTTGCGTCACGTCAATCCCTGTCAATCACTTTCAAATGCACAACCGCTCGCTCACCTGGGGACTTTTGCGGCTCAAACCGCTTGTTGATTTACATGCCACCGTGTAACATGAAAAATAAACTCCTCGAGACCCACTTCTTCCCCTTCGGCCACCATCGGGGCTGGGCGTATAAGCTTCACAACACGGAGACCGAACACTTGTTAATGGGAAGAAGTATTCTGCGCATCTGCGCAGCCATTCGAACGGGGTTATCACGCGTGGGGGCCTCGGGTGATTTAGATACGAAGAGGGTGAGGTTGGACAGTGAAGGTACGGGGGGTGGTGGTGAAGACATGGGGAGGGTGGGGACGGAGGCGGAAGGTGGGGATCAGCAGGGAGCTGGGTCTTCGGGAGATTCTGAGGAGTACTACAAAATAGACACATAATGTTCTATGGGGGTTGCGATCGGAGAGCTTGACGGTAGCAAAGTTTGCGGATAGGAATAGCCATCGGGGGCAGCTTAGTATATATACCTCCCACTCACCCCCCCACTGGGTGTCAAGCAGCTAACCAGGCGCCGGTCAATGATACCAACCCCCCACTCCCACCCCCCTTCCCCGGGCCCCGGCTCAACCCTCCGAGTGCGCCATGTGAACGGCACCACAAAACACCGCCCACATAGCTATGACCGCGCAATATCCATTTCAATAACCCCCCTTCCACCCCTCCGGCAGAAACATCAGCACCGGCAGCAAGCGGAAATACTTCCATATCCACTGGACAAGTACTATTCTATTAGGCAACCCAGATATACGGTCACGCCGAGGTGTAGAGGTCAATTGAGGCCTTCCACTTCCTCTCAAATAGAAATAAAGCAGGTGGGGTGTTTGCATTGGAAGTCCTCCCACCAAAGGTGGTGGCGCGCGGCAAAGACGGGGGTGGGCACGCGACAATGGTCCTTAAGAGCAGTAGTACCGGGAGGGTCGCTACCAGCGCCTAGAGTGGGATCGTAACTATCATATATCCAGTCATGCTAGGATCTTCCGCGGTGACCGGCATGCCGGCCTTAGTGGAACAAAGGAAAATTCAAATCCAGTAAGGGTACTCGAGCAGCTAGTTAGAGTCATCAACGCTCCCGCGCTCTTCCCAGGCTACGGGTCCTCTCTATGGCGGGTCAAGGGAAAAAGGACTCTTGAGGATAGATGTGTTCACACTCCCTACCCCCCTTGATATGGCAGGCTATCTAATAAATGGGGGACACCCATGAGTAGGGAATGCACTTGCGCAGTTGTGCCGTTTACTAGGATCGGCTCACATATTGGATTCTCCTGGGGAGAGTCACGGCGATAAGCAGGGCGGGAAGGGAAACCGGCATCGCAGCTATTGGAAGTGAACCCGTGGAAGTTAGAATTTGCGAGATACAGTGCTAGCTTGGCCGAGCGAGAATAGTATTTGTATATAGCTACCAACAACTAGAATCCACATTAAATGTAATCCCTCCATTTACTCCACACTTTGGACACATGAGACCCACTAGTATCGTCTTGACCTTCTGCTCTCCCGTGTCCCCCGCTACAGCCCTGAATCAACAATGATGAATCAGAGTGAGCCGGGGGGGGGGGGGCGCGCGGAGATTCTTGGACCTGCTATCGCAAAACCCAATTAAGTGCCAACAGCCTGGCTGTAGTGCTGAAACTCCAAAGAGGGTATGATAATTTAGGGCAACAAGGCGCCGTCGTAGCGGATACAAGCAAGGAATCCGGACAATACGTGGCCCCACTCCAGTGGCCGTGCCCTCCATCGTTGACGGAGCACTGCAGTCCCCCGCAAGGGTGACATTCCTACAAAGCAATTGATGATATCGCAGGCAGTTTGGCTGGATAAGGAGAGACAGGAGTGGACTACTGGTTTCTACCGGCGCGGAATACCCTCGGAATCTCTACGGGGACACTGGCAGACCGCGCGGGACTAGGAAGGGTGGCGGGGTACTGCCCATGAGTGGCGGGCGAAGTGATGGAGTATGGTATGGAGGAAGTGCTGGAAATTGGGATACACTTCCTGGAGATAAGGTGTGCGTATGCCAGGTCGGCTATATATATCTTGCAGGCTACATGCCAGAATAAAAACACAGAAAAACCCAAGAGCCCGATCGCCGGCAGAAGCGCGTCTACATGCACAGCAGCCATATTTCCACAACATTATGACACCACCTCTGTTCAATCGATTAAACGCAACATATCTTGCATGTCTAAGAGAATTCCTTGTATTCTCTTCTCCAGATTGTCACAAATGAACAATTCATTTGTTAGTATTTCTATTGATCGAAGAGTAAAAGCGGCGTAGGGTCTCGGCACTTCTTAAACGGGAAACTATGGTTTTTTCGCAGTTTTTCGGGCGCCACTCGAGTAGTTTTGAAGTTGTCGAAAACATTGGCTTATCTCCGTTGGCCCAAATATTTTTGTGTATGAAAGGTTGGCATAGTTCTGAAGCTTGTACCCGTATTTCTTTGTATTCATTGGGCAATCGGGGAAAGAAATTCAACTACTTCAAGTCGCCACACAAGCGGTGATTTCTGTCTCTACCACAGTACACAGTCCACGTACAGTGCCAGAAAATGAAAGCCTGGAGGGCATTAGAAGGTTCTCAAACCATACAACGGTACAACTCTATCGACTGTTAACAAGCTGGCTATGTTATTGCCGAAGAGAGTGAAATATGGCGGATCTGAAGAAAGCACCCAGTACGCAACAGAGGGGAATGAGAAGGCAACAGGCCCAAGCCATCCAACGGTATGATACATCCTCCCGCTGGCAATATCGCCCCCGTACCTGACAGCTGGGGAGCAAGAAGGTGCCGGGTCCGGGGACTGCAGAAGTCTATAGGGCCCTAGGGCTTCCTCCGTGCCTGCCAAGTTAGCATAACAAACACAGGTATCATCAGTAAACCTGGGATCCTTCGAGAGGGTTCGTGAGGGGCGCGATAAAACTCCGGGAGAATAAAAACTGAATGCTTTGGAAACCGCCAAGGGGCTGACGACGTTACGAGGGAAGCGATCCCAACCAGAAAGGAGTAGCCAGATGGTGGAGGCAGAGGTACTAGGTGAGCGAAAGCTTTGTAGATTATTCATCCAATGGATATTCCGTTGTTTGTCTTGCGGAAAAACCAATGGGGTATGCAATCATTTCTGAAAGAGCACTAGATGCCAAGTAGCGATTCTGGAAAGTGGTAGTGATGCAATGTGTTGTAAATCACCGGCACTCCAATTAACCCCTTGCCTATCTACTGAGGCTCAAAGGACTGAAGACTTTTCCGGGGGTGTCCGAAGTTTGTAATGCTTACGAGCGGGTTGATGAGCAAGACGGAAGGTTCTAGAGATTACTATGGATAAGTGTACTATAGATTTATATTACGGGGCAAGGAAAGGAAATACACGAGGAGGCAAGAGAGAAAGTAATTGGTCGGCAAAGTGGGGTAGAGTGATGTCTCTAGAATCATAAAGAAGCTAAAATGGGGGTAAAAGGCGGGGTCATGCGGATGACCAAGGAGACCGGTCTGAATGGAAGAAGTTATGATATGGATGGATATAAAGCCCGCTGCTTGAGAGGTAGTGGGAGAGAGTAAGGGAGAAACGGAGCAGCAATCAGAGAGAAAGTCAGAATTGAGTTACGGGCGACAGTCAGAAAGACAAAAAGCTTCCAATGCGCAGAACTCAGAATATATTATACGACTTCAATTCGTTTTAGGGTGAGCTACGAATCACTCCATGTCTTGGCGAGCTAACTAAAACTTCACCGGTCGTTCTTGAGGCAACATAGATGTCAGTGGCTCGGTCACAGGTGTCACCAACTATATTTCTTGCTCACAATTTGGATATGCTGGTATAGGATAATGATATTATTTCTTCCCTTTCTTGTAAATGTTTATGGAATCGTTGTCTTTCTGAGAGCTATGCGTGAGGCACTTTTGATTTCTTGTCGTTGGTGATATCTCGAATACTGCTTTCGTTGCTGCTATCTGCCACGCCCCTTTTCTTTCACGCAATGCTATCCCCTCTTTATACTGCTGATTACCTTCTAACCCCCACCTCTTGCTCCTTCTCCGAGCTTCTCTTAAGTTCCCTTTACCCCTCCTCAATCAACCAATCTGATTCCTCCTTCTGACCACATTCTCCAAACCCCGCTCCGGCTAGACATCTTATATTGTACAGGGATACTGAAAAGCCTCCAGAACATTCCATCCCCCATACAAATCGAATACACATAAGTCTGACAAATAGGAAACCAATACAAGACCACCTCTGGAAGCTTCTGGCATACCCGGGATGAATTGATATGGCTCGGGCTATCAAGTACGGGTGCAGTACCGGTGAGTTTCAATACCCTCTTTACAAATTCCCGCCAGATCCTAGCAGGATCTTACGGGAGCGGTTACACCCTCAAGCGTAGAAGTTGTACCCCCTGTTATGGCCACCGTCGGTGGCCATCCAGAGTGGTGTGCGTCCACGGCTGTCCACTTGGTGAGGGATGAGACCCCTGTGCCTCAAGAGCAGTTCCACTACCCCCTCAAAACCCATCTCGCATGCTAGCGAGAGTGGGGTTGGGCCCCGATCGTCCGCGGTATCCGGGGTCACATCGGTACGGGCGAGCAAAAAAGCAACAACCTCTTTTGCCCCATACCATGCTGCGTAATGCAGAGAAGTATCTTGATGGTAACTCTGCTGATTCGGATTGGCCCCCTCCAATAAAATCTTCACCACATCATCGCACCCACCGCTCGCGGCCCACGAAAGTGCGGTTCTTCCTTGGTTGTCTCCTTCGTCCGGGTACATACCCCCCCTTGCCAAAGGTATCCTCAATGCTCCGCTGTGCCCTCTGCCAGCGGCCAAAGAGATCGCTGTTCGCCCGTCGTTTTCACGGGTCCCAGGGTCGACATCATCCCGTAGCAGCAGGGCCCTGACAACTGGATCTACGCCGTAGTGGGCAGCCCTGGCGAGGGGAGTCCAGCCATTTTCATGATGAATACCAGCGTTCACCCTTTCACACCCCAGTAGGGTCTCAGCTGCTCTATAACCGCCCTGGCTTGTATCGTACCCCACGTGAGCGGTGTTTGCCTAGTCCGGCCCTGGATATTGGGGTTGACACGCGCAACACGCAGAAGGAGCCTCACCACCCCATCGTGCCCCCCATCCGCCGCCCAGTAAATTGGGGTTCTTCCATCCAGTGTTCCCAACGGGCCAGGTAGGCCAGGCTGAACCAAACCCGGGCCCAGCCTGCCATGACTATTGGAGATTTAGCCCAGCCGGAGCCTGCGGGCTTTGAAAAGCCTGGGCCTGGCCTGGCCGGGCCCACCTATAGGCCGTATAGGCTAAGTACCCGCCACCAGATAGCCCGGCCCGGCCTATATTGCCAAGCCTACAATCTCTTTAGATCTTTGGTTCACAAAAATCGCCGAGGTCTAATAGAACTAGGTCAACCATAGCGGGCATATTCACTGATAGATTTAATAGAATTACTGCGGAAGAAAGTGAATCAGAAGGAGGGGTTGTGAGATAGGACGGCGTTGGAGAATCCGGAGGTAGATTGCCTGGGCTTTGTTGAGCTGGCTGTGGACCAGTATTCGCGTAGTTATCATACTTCAACTGATAGCTGGGGATATAGATAAAATAATAAACCACAATGAGTTTAAGGAATCGAGCTATTCTTAAAACAATCAGCTCTAAAGATCCCAGTTGCAGGTTTGTAGGCTCCTACGAGGCCTGATAGGCTTCTGCAGGCCGGTTGAGTTCGGCCTATATCCTCCTGGGCTCACCGCTAGAGCGGCCTGCCTTGGCGTAGCCTATCGCCTATAGACCGGCCTATCAGTGGCCTAGCCCGTTGGCAACACTGCTTCCATCTTCGTCTCGCATATTCGGGTTGATATTGTTTCGTTTAATGAGGAGCTTTACTACCTCGTTGAGCCCCCTCCCCGCAGACAATGAAAGCGGTGTTCTTCCCTCAATATCCTGTAGATCCCGGTTGACCTCGCTCTGCGTCAACAGCAGCTTGGCTACTTTATAGATCCCGCCCACGCTGCCCGGGTGATCGTCTATGATCGCCTGTGCTGTTGGCATTGACGTGCCTAGGTCCTAGTAGGACCTTCACTGCACCAGCCTTTCCCCGTATCGAACCCCAGAAGAGAGGCGTTCGCCCCTTATGATCGGCGATGTGCGCGTCGACCTTGGCTGACCCAAGCAGTTGCTCCACTGTTTTGCTGTACCCGCTGCCTGCAGCTCACGAAACCGGCGTCCGTTCATCCCGGTCCTGGGTGTTGGGGTCGATATCGACAGAATGGAGAAGAAGCTCTACTACCTCGTTCTTCCCTTCACCGGTGGCCTAGGAAAGCGGTGCTCGGTGGGCGTTTTGGGTCATAGTGTTTTTGGTACTAATGTTCCCACCACAGCGTTAGTACTTGAAGCGAAAAATAGCGCCTGAAAAGAGAATACAATCAACTTGCAAGGCTTTATTGGTTGCCAAGGTAGGTGGATGGCTGCTTCGTGGACGATGGAAAATTAAGAAGCTGGGGAATAAATGATTCAGTATTCGAAGTAAGAAACGGGGCCTCAAAAGGGGACAGAATCAACTGACAAGAGTTGATTACCCCAGAAGGTAAGCAGATGGCCGCTTGGTAGAGGAGGAAAAATGAACAAGCTGGGGGAAAAATGATTCAGTACTTGAAGCGAGAGTCGGGGGGTCAGAAGAGAATGCAATTAACTTACAAGAGCAGTGTTCCCAAGCATCCAGTCCGTCCGTTCTTGGCTTCGGACGGGACGGACACCGGTTTCTGGAACTCTGGCCTGGACGGGCGCCCGTCCTGTGGTCCGTCCTAACCACTACCCGGGACGGCCGGGCCCTATGGATGATGGCCGGGTCCTGGTGAGGACGGCCGGAAGATGCCATTTGTGTTAAGACTCCCGGGCCCGAGCGTCAACCCCTCGGACGGCGGTCTTTATCAAAGACGGACGCCATTCCCTGCCGTCCTTACCCACCCTGCCCGGGACGGTTGGGAACACTGTACAAGAGTTGATTGGCGGGCAAGGTAAATTGATGGCAACCTCGTTGAGAAGCGAAAATCAAGAAGCTGGAGGGAAAAATGATTCCAACAGCTACGGACAGCCAATGGAAGAGAGGGAAAAGAGAGAGCAATTGATTAGCCTTGTAGCAGTATCCCCTTAGGCGTTCCTGGTTGTGATGGTCTTGATAGCAAAGGGAGGAGAATCAAGGAGGGAAAGCGGTACGTCGAGAGGCCTCTTATTCTCTCTCCAGGACCGTCGTCGTCATCCCAGATCCTCCAACCACGGCCAATATTGCCAACCGTGTGGAAGCTTGTAGTGAACAGACTCAGCCAAACCCGGGACACGTGAATTGAGGATTTTATAAGGGAACGATAGGCCCTGTCTGGCCTACTACCTGATAAATGATGGACACACGTTGGTTTGGGGTGCATTTGCCCGCTTGTGCCCTTTACCAGGATCGGCTCACTTCTTGGATTTTCCTGGGCAGAGCCACTGCGATAAGCAGGGTGGAGAAGGAAGCCGGAATTGAAGCTGTTGGGGGGGAAGCGGTGAAAATTGGGGCTTTCAAGATACAGTTTTAACTTGACCCCATAAGATTTATTGAAAATCACCGGTACTGCACCCGTACTTGATAGCCCAAGCCGCATCAATTCATCCCGGGTATGCTAGAAGCTTCCGGAGGTGGTCTTGTATTGGTTTCCTATTTGTCATGCTTATAAGTGTTCGATTTGTATGAGGGATGGAATGTTCTGGAGGGTTTTCGGTATCCCTGTACAATATAAGATGTTTAGCCGGAGCGGGGTTTGGAGCATGTGGTCAGAAGGAGGAATGAGATTGGTTGATTGAGGAGGGGTAAAGGGAACTTAAGGGAAGCTCAGAGAAGGAGCAAGAGGTGGGGGTTAGAAGGTAATCAACTGTATAAAGAGGGGATAGGGTTGCGTGGAAGAAAAGGGGGGTGGCAGATAGCAGCAGCGAAAGCAGTATTCGAGATATCAGTAACGACAAGAAATCACAGCGCCTCACGCATAGCTCCCAGTAAGACAACGATTCCATAAACATTTACAATAAGATTTACGGTAACAGATTATATAGCAGCATAGTACCTGTCACACAAATTCTAGTAACAACAATACGCAGCGATTGTAACCACTTTGCTCACTCTAGCCTATGGGCACAGCACTCCCGAGAATTTTATTGATCTTCCCGTTTACCATGAACTCCTCCCAGTAGTGAATCTGTGACAACGAATGAGCATGAACTTGGGGGCGGAGAGAAAATTCCCGGACACGACCATCCAAAGACTTAATTAAATGTCAACATCCTAGGTTCGGTGCGCTAACTCTGAGGAGACTGAAGATCCGGGGCAAGGAGGGAGCATCCAGGCCCACACATATCCCAGATATCCGGACAATGAGGTGTTCCACTCCGCTGGTTGCTCCCTCTGCCATTTACGGAGCCCCTCCAGCTCCCGCAAGGGTGACATGCTGACAAAGTTATTTACTGCACGGTATTACAGGAAGTGTGGCAGGACGAGAGGTGACAGGAGGGGGCTATCAGTTTCGACATACATGGGAGACAGTAGGAATCTACATAGGAACAAGGGCAGGCTGTGCGGGAATAGCAAGAGTGACAAAATGGAACCCGTGGGTGCGGGGAAAACTATTGGGGTGCAGCACAGAGGCAGTGTTGGACATTTTTCAAATTATTTTCACATTCCACGCCCCCCGATTTTTATGGATTTTTCACCTGGTATTTAACATAAAATGAGATCCTACTCCTTCTTATCCGATAAGCTCCGTGTGGTCACTCGCTCCTTTATTACTACGGAGATTTGTTAGAGGTTACGCCTTGTTACCGTTCAACCGGGTGTTTCATGGCATAAATGCATAATCAGACTCCCTGCTTTCTACTAGCTTCCCACACACCAGCATCTCTGCCGGCGTCTTCCTTTGCGTGACCTAACAGCCGGTTCCCCCCCTATTTCGCTTCACTCATAGTCGCTAAAACTAGGTGGGATGCAAAAGCAAGTGGGACGCAACAAACTTGGCAGTATTTTTTTTTGTTAAGTTACATATGTCTTTTAGATACATGTACATAATATAGGTTATTAATGATCAACTTTTCATTCTCTGCCATGCAACTCAATTTCATTCAATCTTGCTAACATCAGAATGATATCGAGTTCTGCTCATCAATGGCTTCCATAGTAGATAAGTCCTATACAAAGAAGTAATTAAATAAAGGACTAGAATGGCTTGCTAAAGAGCTAAAGGGGACTGCAAGTCAAGCTACACAAGTCTGTAATATGAGTGCTTCTTTTATCCAATTGTATCAACCAGGTGAGTACCAGCAATTACAAAATTCTTGCAGCACATTTAATAGACTTGGAGGCAATAATGTCATACTGACTGAGGTATAAGAGTAGGCTGGTTACTACTACTGTTATAAGCAGCAGGAGGCAGTCATGGGTACTGTACCCTGAATTATTTATACTGCCATTTGTTACCTCCATCGGGGAATAGTTGAATTTACTATCAAAAGTCTGCATGTGGTAATGGCTCAAGAAACATGCTAACCTTGATATGATCAAAACCAACAGGATTGCAGAAACCCAAATTGTGATCCATACTGAAGAGAACCTTAAATGATTTTTTCTAAAACTATTAAAATCCACCTTCACAGTATCATATCAATTAGGCTATATATATATACAACTTGGATGAACTTGGAGTGAGAGTTGGGTGGCCTACTAGCAGAGGTGAGATAGTGGTAGTTCCAAGTAAAGTTACAGAACTGTATATACCAGGTCCAGAAAACCACAAGTCAACTACTACTACTAGTATTAAGCCGATCTATAATGATTCAAGCTTAATACTACTACAGATTATGATATCCTTAGGCATGAATCTCACAGAAAATTGAATCCATAAAACTGTAAGTATGGAAAGAGTGATTGCAGTATCTTCCACTGTTTATGCTGAGGAGAATATTGCTTTGTCCTGGCTAGATCACTTTGTTATGTTGATGCAGGGCTAGAAAGCCATTAGTGCATACTTCTTCTTGATAGTTATATTATGTATTATATGGTAGACTTTACAATCAAGTACCCTGACAATCAGATGCTCCCTTTAAGTGTCCATCCCATTTGACCAATGTTTCACAACAACTAGATATTGGAGTGCTGTGTTCATAGAACTATTATCATAATAAAACAATCGATCTCATCCTCCATGGGCTCAAAAATGAACAGACTATCTTCTCATGTTTTCAATACCTGAAATCTATATAGAAGCATTACTTTCAGTAAAGTACAATTTAAAATTTCAGTTACCAATTCCGGTATGTTCCTGGTATCATATTAGGCTGTATTAAAGAAAATATATTGTGATAAAAATAAGTCCAGAGAGGTACAGGAGGAACTGATAGGTTGTTATAACTCTTTTCAACCAAGCACACATGTAATAGATACTGGTAAGATAGAAAATAGTTGAGACTTGTACCTCCTAGTACTTACAAGTTTCCAGTAATATATCACATACCAGAAAGTCATACAAGAGTCGGTAGACAGAGCAGTAACATTTTGTTCAACTTTGAATAATCTGTTCCAGGAATTAGCAAAGGAAACAGAAATGCTTTTGCTAAAGATACAAGTCTGAGGGGAATGATACTGCTGTGTTCAAACATAAATCAGAGATCTCGCCCTACATAAAGTAAGATCCTGTTAAACAATTCTGAAGGGTGTAGTCATGGTAGTATAGGCAGCATGCCTTAGGAAGAAGGCAAACTTGAAGCTACAAGAGTAGAAGGCCATAGTTATAAAAAAGTCTTAAAAAGATACTCAAGTAGTAGTCAATAAGGCAAAACCAGTATTGACTAGATCAGGGATTGAGGTAGTATGAAAGGCAAAAAAATATCGGAAGATCTAAATTTATAATAATGCAGTTGTAATGGGAAGGGGTCTCAAGGTATGGGTTAACCAAGGTACACCACCATCCAGTGTGGTCCAGGTAGGTGGATGTTACGTACAGGGGTACAAACAAGTGAGGTTTGTACTGAGCGAGGATGTGCAGGCCTGCAGGGGTTCAGGGTTCAGGTTCAGGGGTTTAGGTCTCTCTTACCTTTGAAGAAGAGATGAGTGTATTTCTAGCTACAGCTGTCCGAATTCAATCTAATTTATTCTTTTTACTCATTAGACCTTAAGGGCTTATGATGAACCAGGGCTCTGGAGGCTTCTTAAAATTGATGGGAACAGTTATTGATAAGCAGCCTCAGGCTGGAGTTCCCATAATCCAGTGGTATACTCCAAAAAATAAGCACTACCATCCAAAGTGCCTAACGGTCAGAGACCCAACGATTACCACCTCCACAAGCAAGCCGACACGAAAGGAAGGTACAGGAACCTATCACTAGCCTAAACCTCTCACACCCCAACTGACAAGCTGACACCCAATACAGCAACAACAGGATGACCTCGGTCCTTGGCCCCATCAAGTGAGGCGAAGACAGTTACGGCTTATGCCTATCACCAAAGTAAATAAATCAAAAAATACAACTCCTGTCTGAATACTACCCTGCAATCCCATCGCCCACAGTAAAACATACTGTCAGGCCACCCGGACCGATATAGGAAGGGGGCATTGGATTTTTCGTTGCATATACGGGTTGTAGTTTCTGGGGTTGCATAGTAGGGTTTCTTTAGTTTTATGATTGGGACAGGTTGCCACACGACGGAGACTGGTGGCACCTGACGGAAGACTCGCGGCTGCGCACCACCTTTAGAGTTTTCTTTTGTATTATTAATCATGGAGGATTTCTTAACTATATAAGGGGGTGTGCCCCCTTATATTTTATGTTCTTCATGCAATCTGGTAATCTCCTTCGGACACCTGTACCTAGGAATTACACTCTCTTCTACTTCGCGTCCTCCTGAGCCCCTGAGCCCTGACCCTGAACTCCTGAACCCCTCGAGCCTTATACAACTCACTTTGGTTGTACCCCGTTCTTGAACCACGCTTCTAGACTCTTGCCGGTTACTATCGCGGTGTGCCTTGGGCTACCCGACCCTCAGACCCTGTCCGTCACACATACCTACGCTAAAGGATCCAGCACCTTGGTACCTCTCCAAACATATTAGCAACCCAAGGTGGATTATGGTACCACCACTAGGCACTACACCACTACACTTCCAAGGGATACCAGCCACTCGTGGGGCCAAGGTTGGCCACCACCCTAAGCTTAGCCATAAATGGCTCAGGTGCCTGCATCCCCCAAGGAAAGGACATCAAGGCCAGCAGCCACACCCGGGCCACCTCCTCTTTCCTAAGCCACAACCCTGTAGGATATCAGCAACATCTCCACCCCATCCACTAAGTGGAGGTGTAAACTCCTGAACGGTGCAGGACTGCACACCCCAGCCGACCGGTAAAAACAGGGGAGAACTCATAGTTGTTGAAGGAAAGAGGCCATTACCGCTCATAAGTAACCACAGGAACCTAGCGCCCTACAGTCAGATGAGGCCAAAACCCAGTTCGCCAAAGTAGAGAACCTGCATAGACATTGAAGTAACTGGTGAAGCCCATGATCGACAAAGGTGAAGAACCCAGAAGTTAGGAAGATGGGAATGAGCCTGTCCAGCCTAGATATATTCCAGATGAAGGCCCTGGTATTCAAAATAATGACAGGCAAGTATCATGATCGTCATGGATGCCAAGAGATACAGCCCTCCAAAAGGACCCCTGATGGTTTTTCGTAGACAAAAAGGTATCTAAGGCAAAATACCAGATAGTGTAATAAAAGGTAAATAGATAAGGGGCACACTCCTTTATATAGACAAAGAAAACACAATAACCTGTAATCCTCTGCTAGTCACATGTAGTGGTGATATATCCCTTATCTTCTATCAGTTTCCGTTACACAAGCTATCCATCTCCCACTACAAAATACCCGACCCATGTGATACAAAGGAAAACCCTACCGAGCACTCACATTATTCCAACTCCTGCAGCCATGGTAGAATAGCCAGGTGGAATGGTTTCTGCTGTGCTCCTGATTGGGATTCCAGATCTAGGGAAGAATTCAACTACAGAAGATATTGAGTAACTGCATCTAGCATAAAACCTCCTATAGGTATTCTTGTTGCTGGACCAAGATTGAAGTTCAACAGGTAGGATCCATCTCTCAATACTTACTATCAGAATTGAATATAGTTAATTGATACTGAATACTCTATCACAATTGGTTCTAAAAAAACAACCTATGTGCAGGAGTAGTTATGAAGATTTAGATTATGAATCAGACTCTGAGTCCTCAGATATGTCAGAGTATTCTATTGCTAGAAATACAGATGTTTTTCAGTTAAATAAAAATAAAATTTATTGTAGAGGTTCTTGGTTTTCTCGGAGTTTCTAATCTGAAAGTTTTTCTTTCATTATATATTAAGTTAGTTAAGGGATGTAAGTAACTTGTCTTTACTAACTGGCTGGTTGTTCAAAAAGAGTAGAAGTATTTGCAAACTTTGTGACATAGTCTTTTGGATTCCCAAAACCATGGGTGCCTGCTCCGAGTCTTCTCACTACTCTCGCATTTGGCCTAGCCTGACGTACATATTCTCCTCAATCTCCTCCTGACCCAATGTGGTGCTCCGTCCTGTCTACACCCTCTCTGGCCCTGACTTTACTACTTCTTATACCAAATTATATAGCTGGAAGGAGAACTAGGGTAACCTAGTACTTCAAGTACATGGAGGAAGGTACATAGTAGCTAGTTTGGTAGTACCCATTATTATCGCAGGGCAGAAAGTACTTGTGAAAACATACTTTGCCCTAGCTTGTAGCAAATGCTTACTATCTCCCACACATTTAGATATGGAACTTCATTGCACATTTTATCATAACTGTTACTGGGTAGTTCAATCTAGTTCTGATATACATATTCAGATTTGATAAGACCTTAGTTTGTTTAAAAGTCATATAGAGTCTAAATACATGAATTCCCCTTATGGAACTTCATTTATTAGACACATATTCTCCTTGTCTTACTCATTAAGATCTGTCTTTAAAAAAATAACCTCTACTTATATGACTTAGTTCTCCTGCATTTTAGTAGAAACATAGACGCACAAAAAGTACAGAAGTTACTTGCTATTACTTATAATGCATGTCTATCAAATATTCTTAACTGTATCAAAGATCTGCTAAATATTTGAAAAATTCAATAAATCAAGAGTCAATATATTTACACTCTATATTCTACTTTAATGTCTCTGCTCTATGGCATGATGTGATATGCTAATTACTTTCCGCAACTGATGCACTATTATAAGTATTTCAATCAGTTCTGGCAGCTGCTCAATAGTTGCAGGAATCCGAATTACTGGCCCCCTCTGCAGTAAACATATATGTCCTATACCTCTATGTTCTAAAAGAATGTACTGCATATGAAACCCTGATGTGAAAATTCCAACAAGTTGTACCTGTGACATAATTCTAGAATTACCTAGTACTATTTGATTGAAGTGACGTAGCATTTCATGTAAGCTCAGCACATGGTTGAGATCATCACCAAGAATTGTCCTTCCTATGGTACCCTTTGGCTCTGTAACCCTATCTGCTATTCCTCCATATGCATGCAGTGGAGTTATTGATGTACATATAACTCTATCAAGTGACTGCCAGAGTTGCATCCCTTTTCTAGGATTCTGTTTAATATGTAAATGGGGGTCACTAGTTGATATTGATGTATATACTGCTTCTTTCACAGATTGTACAGTCAAGCCAGGCAGGTCCTCAAGACTAGCATCCAGAATATCTGCCCAAATATTGCTGTTGAACCAATTGTCATTCTGTGGGTGTCTGAGTGGATTGTCAGATGCTTCCCAAAAAGTTAAACTAGTAATAGTAATTAGTAGCCATATTACTTATTAACATTTTACCAAAAGGTTAACAAAAGACAAAGTAGAATACTTGCAATTTATATATAACCAGCTCCACCCACTGCAGAGTAGAAGTCAAGGTTTGGTCATTGGTCAGACTAGTAGGAACTAGACCTTGCACCAACACCTCATGGAGCATAGTTGTAGTATTGACGGAATTGAATTTCTTTAATAACTCCAGTAGCCTATTATCTGGATGCGGCAATAGTGATAGGGTTTCAATTATCTCATTCCATTCACGCTCCTGAAACCAGTTCTTAACCACCATGTCTGTTGTGTCAATGATAAACCTGGACTCCAAGCTCGAGGCAAATACCTCGAACTCCTCATGGGAAGCCCCATATATGATATCTTCTACGCAATTACCCGTGGAAAGTACCCATTTAGCATCCTGGTTCAAGCCTGCATACCGATCTTCCCAGGCATAAAACCAGTTAGTTATCCGAGCTGGGGGTCCTACGCAGCTATCTAGTATGTCTTCCAGATCTCTCTTTGCTGTATAGCTGAGCTTGCTCTCGCGCATGCCCCAGCCGTCCGATGGTAACAAACGACTAAAGGTAATTACTGACCCCAGAACGGCTTTAGCTTTAGAGTGTTGTAAACCCCCCGTGTTAGGAACAGCCTCTAGCAGAGCCTGCGGGTATGATGGCTGCAAGCTAGTGCTAGTATGCAGTAGGGCTGCTACATCTAGGTCTTGGGATACATGTGAACTGGTGGGGTGAATGACTAACGCAGCCCCATCGCGATCGGGTGATGGTTGTAAACTGCTCGGGTTAAGTACGGCAACTGTCTCATCTATTTCTAGAAATGGCTGGAGACTGCGGGAGTTAAAGACTGACCCTGCTGCATCTGCATCATCTGATAGTTGTGAACTATTGTTCGAAATACCCGACTCAGTCACATCTGTGTCTTCAGATAGTTGTGGACTGCGGTATACATCGGCCCATGACGCAATTGGGCGCTTTTCATCTGCTTGTATACTACTGGGTGTGAGGCCTAGAAATGGCTGGGGACTGCGGGAGTTAAAGAGTGACCCTGCTACATCTGCATCACCTGATAGTTGTGAACTGTTGTTCGATATACCCGACTCAGTCACATCTGTGTCTTCAGATAGCTGTGGACTGCAGTATACATCGGCCCCTGATGCAATTGGGCGCTTTTCATCTCCTCGTATACTACTGGGTTCGAGGCCTAGCCTGCTCACATCTGTCTGTTTAACTTTTTGTAACTGTGTAGTGATGGGGGCAGACACCGTCTCAGCTACATCATCATGTGCTGGTTGAGAAGTTCCCGAGTTCAGGACTACCCCTGTAGCAGGATTACCTGGACCCGATTGTATTCCAAGATGGTTAGAGACTGGGTAGAGCATACTATCATCTTGTGACAGTTGCGTGCCAGAGTAGTTGGAGACCGACTCCACCCTTCTGGAAGCTTGAAATTGTTGTAACACTTGGAGGTTGAGGACGGAACCTGCTAGACTACTATAGGCAACTAGGCCACAGTTAACATGTCCAATGATATTCAAGGACTGCCTGGCCTGCTTCAGCTCTGGTTGGTGTTGATTGCACTGTTGATTACAACTGAGATTTGCAGTATGGCTATCCTAGTATACTCAAGAAGTATTTTATTAGTAATCAAACCGTGGTCATAATAGATCTCTTGCAGGCACTATATCAAGAAGCTACCCAATGTTGCATCAAACCAGACCATGGTATCTGCTGACCTGGGTGATTGCAGTCTATTGAAATAGGAGTATTCTATCATGACTTCAATATCATAGTCATATAGGTCAAGAGTAATTATTTGTATATGGAATCAAGGATAACTGAATAAATCAGTTAGGTGCTAAAAGGTGGTCAAGATCATTGCCTGGGTATTCAGTTCAAGGACATTGCTCAAGTAGTATCCATATTTACTGCTGTTTACAACATGTACTTTCACCAAATATTTGTGATCTGGATAGAAAATTGTATCTGCCTTGGCCATAACTTACCTGCCTCAATATATTAATTCTCTTGGTTCTCTTAGTTGCCACTGTAGGGCCAGACCTCTTAGGAGATTGTATATTTTGTACAAGATCTGAGGGTGTCATTGTATAATCAAATACTCAATTCTGGTTAAAGGAGTAGAAAGTTCTCTATTGTCAAAGAAGATGTGAAGGATAATATGTAACAAATCTAATTTGCAAACCAGTACAAAAAAGCTATTTTATATCTGCTCTAATATTCATCTAGCTGTATAGACTCGTTCAATTTGAAAATTGTTCCATTCAAGTTATTTACTATTCCTCTATTACAAATCATTATAGAAGGTTTAGACATTATCTAAATTTACTCCTTCCTTAAATATCTTGTTCTTTATCTTGTCGCTGAACTTAAAACTGTTACAATGAGGGTTTTCTAATTCTCTAATTGGATATAATTTTTCTAGTGGTTATATATTTGAAGGATCTATCTCTATTTCAGCCAAAATAATGGCTCCACTTAAGTGTTATCTGGTTACATAATTTTGTGTTCTCATACTCCAACATTTGTTCAAGTTTCTTACACACTTACCTTCATTCATTTCTATAATTCAGATATTACTTTTAGTATGCAATCAGAATTCTATTTGGTTGCTTTTTATAGTAAGCCCTGCAGCCAGTATCGTTGCTGTTCCTACTAGAAATCTATGAAATATCCTAAATCTAGGCTATAGTTCTAAAGTGCCAGGCTAGCTTTTATATTTCATTACCTTAAACAATGCCAGATACTAAGGATATGTCGGTTTGCAAATCTGAGAAGTATGTAAGAAAAGTACTATTAGGAGTTAAGAATGAAACTTGAATGGAAATGAGACAACTAGATTGGAGTAATTCAAATTGGTAGTTTATTAAGTGTAGATATAATATGTCCTGGATATATGATATATGATTTTCGGCATGTTAAAATAATATTTCTTAGGCCCTGTTCGGCACCTACCAATAAAAATATATCCCAATAGAAGTTGAAAATGGCATAGATGCTAATAAAAAAAGTTCAGTGTTGAAAAAATATATAGGTGTTCGGCAGCGATTTACAACAATAAGTAACCCTGAAACAGTTGTCATGAAATAAACATTAGGTCAAATGCAAAAACAAATAATAATAAAAATTGAATGTTTGCTTCCTTGATCTTCCAGTCAACAACACCACCCATTAAACCACACATCCAACTACACATCAAACCACATCTCTCATTCCACTTCGATTTATTCAACTCTTTATTCTGCTGCTTGCAGTTCTCTATTGTGCTAATTCTGTCACAAACTGTGACCAAGCAAGGCAGATTTCACATAGTTCGGAATTCCGAGCTATATAGGTATGTTGGGTTTTCACATGACGCATACTAGTATGTCATAGGTAATTATGTTTACCTGTTTGTGACTCACACTTGTGAGTCACACGATGTTATGATTTTCGCAGATGACTCAAATTAGGAGTCATGGGTTTCACTCAGGTGATGTGAGTTACGCACCTGACTGGGTTATTATGTTTTGATTGGTTATAGGTACGGCGCGCAGCGACTCATAGGAGTCAGCTGAGGGATTTCGCATGACTCATAGTTATGAGTCATAGAGTTTGTGTGACACAAAAGCATGAGTCACGCCAAGGTGAAGAGCTACTGTATAAAGGGTCACTAGGACCTCGAGTATTAGCCCTTCACATGTTCTTCTTGTTTATTTCCAACCTTTAAGTCCAATGTCCCAAAGCCAAAGGCCATGTATTGTAGATATGAAACGAGAAAAGAAATCCATTTTGAGAGACGCATGAAACTAATAATGCTAAGGAAAATACAGGGCTATATCCTCCACTTACAGCTGAGTCTGCTGGTTCCACTGTCGGAGGCGTTGGTGGGGTTACCGCTGCCCATGCCTCAGGGGATCGTTACCGCTGATGTATCCCTGGTGGCAGAGGGGGCGCATTGAGATAAGCAGAGGGCAGGGGCGGGTAGGAAGTAAAAAACGCGAGGTGTAAGGCACTAAAGAACGCGAGGTGTAGGAAGCATGATACTCTTGTACTGAAAGGGGGATTCGGTAGTGATATATGTATGGGGGTCCACGGACCCACTAAGCTATGACCCCGCCCTGGCCCGGCAACCGGATTTACCTTTTTCCACTATCCTCCGAGATACAACCCCTGTGTGGCTAGCTCTATCTCTTGGGCTTCCCCAATTGTCAATGGGTTGTTCCAACCCACTATTTATCAATAAAACCTACCTTTACGCTCTTTAAGATTTATCTTAAGAAACCGGAGAATTGTCTTTCCTCCCAAAGGGAGAAAAACTAGTGGTTGTGCCACGGCAACGAATAAGTCCTGAATAAGGACTTCAGAAGAAAAGAGGAATAGGCGCGATACGATAGAAGTCAAAGGACTTAGCTATCGATATTGCGTAGGCATCGGCCTAAGAAATATTACCTTGCCCGAAGTAAGAATCATTACCTGTCGCACGGTCCTACTCGGTAGGATTCTTAACAAATTCAGCCCTTTTTCAGTGGCAAGTTATTTATTCCCATACGCTTAGTACTCTATAATACTTGACTTTATATCAGCTAACAGATGATTTTGGAAGAAATAGATAATACAAAAATGGGAAACAGTGTCTGGGTTGAAGATAGTGAAAGGTTCTTGATTGAAGCTCTTCTGAGATATGTTGAGAATGGTGAACATGGAGAAAATGGATTCAAAAAGTCTGTTTGGCTCAGTGTTGTTGCAGAACTCAATGCAGCCTATAAGGAAGTTAGCAGCAAACCTGTCACAGTTGCTCAAGCTAAAAGCAAGAAGGTTATAGTAAGTTAATATCAATTCTACACAGAGTATTGAATTTTCTTATAGAGAATAGATAAACTGATCACAATATAGCTTAAGAAGGAGTTTGATATTGTTCATGCGGTGCACCAAAATTCTGGTTCTGGATGGGATGATGCCTGAGGTTGGCCAACTGCATCAGCTGAAGTGTGGAGAGTTTGTCTTGATGTAAGTTTTTTCTCTTTATATTTGCATGCTAGTCTTATAAACTAATTATGTAGAATTATTTAACAGTGTCACAAAGAGGCTACAAAGTACAGACATAAAGGCTTTCCTTTACATAACCAGCTAGCTAGCTTGTTCCTTAGAGTCCGAGCCACTGGCATGTTTGCTCGTACTGCTGCTATTCAATCTCAGATTGAACAAGCTGAAGGTAGTCAGGAGAAGCACAGGAGAACCACTGGAATTTCCCAATCACATTCTGTGGAGGATATGTGAAGAGTTCTTGATATTGATTTCCAAAGTGGGCTGGGAAATTGGCAGAATGAGATTGAGCATAGCTCGCCACTTACCAGTTCACAACAAAATCCTCTTCAGGGTCAGAGATCTTCATCTGACTGCATTGATCCTACACTTGATTCTTCTCCGGGTATTACTCCGCCAACTAGAAATTGACCTAGACCTACCAAGGTTTCTCAAACGTCACTCAGTAAAGCACTTACTCACACAACGGATGAAAGGGTATATCAGCGGGAGCATAGAATGCCTTCAAAGTATAAAAGGGCAACCAAAGCTCTCGAGGACTACTATTCGGATAAGCTGTCTGTAGATGAGATGGTCAAGGCAGTTTCTCTCTTTGAGGACAGAGCGAAGGGCTGTGTATTTATTGGATTATCACCTGGAGTAGTAAGAGATGTATGGATCAAGCGTCAAATTCCAAACTAATACAATAACTTGTAGATATACATGCTTTACCAGTTTTAAAGTTGGATTTTTTTTTTCTTCCTATAGCTAGATTAGAAATAGGAACTTTTTTTTTATTTACATTGACCCTTTAGTGAAACTCATGCCTTTCCAGATATAACTGGTAGTTATGCCACATTTCATCCGCTATCTGCTCCCTGATTTCCACCATAGCTGGGGAGGCCTGTTCCTGTTCCTCAGCTACTTCCTCCTGACTTTCATCATCAGTATCCCCATAGTCACTCTCTCCCTCATATGGTCTATCACTTGACCCTTCCTGTGCTTCTTGAGTATGGTCTACATAGTCTAATAGTTAGCTTTGTATTACGGAAAGAATATTTGTATTTTACAGAATGAATGGAATATTTAGTATGCAAACCTTATTTATTTAATTGATCCATGAAACAATCTGCTTCAGGAGATTCCTTATGAATAAGGTTATGAAAACCAGCTAGTACCACTACAAGTTTTACTTGAGTAACCATTGGGAACTCAAGCTGGCCTCAAAGGATAGAAAACCGATGCTTGAAGATTCCAAAGTATCCTTCAATTACATTACGTAATTGAGAATGTCGGAGATTAAAAAGCTCTTCTTTATTTGCTGGCCTATTATTATTTGAAATATAGTTAGTACTTATATTTTATTACGTAGTACACTTGTAATCAGTTATGATTCCAACTTACCTTGTATGTGACTGATAATGCTCATGCAAATGATATCTAACCCCACGATAGCGGGTGGGGCAATGATTACTCAGAGCATACCCAGCATCCCCCAGATAGTATTTTCCATCTGGAATCACAAATCCCTTTGCTAGAGCATTCTTAAAAACCCTTCTATCATGTGCTGAGCCCTCCCAACGTGACAAAATAAAGCAAAAGTACATGCTAAATGTACAGGCGGCGAAAACATTTCGTGACACCTGTCCCTTACGATTACGAAACTATGGAAGCATGGTTCTTAGGACATGAGCGGTGATATGTGTGCCATCAATAGCTCCAAGAGGATTCTGAAAGGACGGATGGAACTTAAGACTGCGCTGAACCTCATACGGGCATTCGTTGGCTAGGAGCATAATAAACTCATTGGCTAATTCCAATAGACCATCAAGAACACTGTTGAAATATCTAATTAAGGACACATTAGCTATCCAATCACTATCTAATATGGTATAATGCTAAAGTAATAAGTAAGATGTCAAATATCCTTACCTGCTTACAGTGTCTCCACTTTTTTGAAATCATTCTTGAACCTGGCGGTTAGATGCATTGTGGGATACTGTCCAGACAAACATAGCCACTTGTTAAGTCACAAAAATATGCTGTGTGCTTCTCAAGTGGCTACCCTGTTCCAACAAACAGCACAAATGTAGAAACACCTGCTTTGACATACGCAGAACCTCATGAAAGCGCTTCTCACTGGTAGTTGCTGACAATAGTTCCGCAGTATAGGCTCTGCCAGGTAGAATAGAGGTACAGACTCTTACTGCTTTAAATCAATGATCGACATACTCCTTGACATTGCTGATAACTTGAAGCAAATTGATATGCTTACAGGAGCACACTTCATTCATTTCAGACGTATCAGAATCACAGTCTGAACAACTGTCATCAGAGTCAAAGGTAGTGATCATATGGCTACTCTGAGGTACAATGTTTTCCGATAGTGGTTCATTCATAATGTAAAGCGGCTGATAGTTGAATGATGCAAATTGGAATGATGTATAATTGATTAGCTCTTTGCTACAAATAATGTAATATTACTCTTCTTTTTATTTATCATAAGATGCATCATATTTCATGATTCAAACCTAGCCCTACAAGAAATACATACAATAAAAATTTATAGAGGTAATAAAAATATATCGTAATATAATGTCAGTTACTGAACACACCCCTATATAAAAACTTTAATATGCCAAAATTTATGCTATAAAAGTGATGTGCCAAACAGGGCCTAAACTTAATTATTATGAATTAGCAGCAAAACCGTATATTAAATACTAAGATCAATATTTGTCTCATAGTACTTATGCAGAATCATTTGTGAAATGTGTTTAAAATCAACCAATAGTAGAACCCAAAAATAGTACTACTTAATATTACTAGTAGAATTACAACTTCATACAGCAGTAAAAATTATTCTCGTGTCAAAGGAGGGGGTAGTATATCCAGACAGATGTGAACGAGATTCTGCAACCAATGTGTTGAGTGCTTCCAGTACTTACATATCTATTGTCCTTGCATCCTACACACCCGCATCTGCAAAAAACACTCAGTGTCTGATGCCAGGGATGTGCATCCCACACTAAGATTTACTCATTCACATCATCAGTATCCTGTGGATCCAGATTCTTATTGCAATGCCCCACTCAGATCAGAATACAAGTGCTATTGAAATATCATTAGAGGTATTATCACTCTAGTTGAGTTTCTGTAATTTGCTAGACAGGAAACAGGCTCTCTGGGGACTGTCAGGCAGCTGTGATTATATAGTAATAGATATGAGAGAGAAGGGTAGGGATGTTTAAAAGAAGGGAGAGAGGTTACTACAGGAGCATTAACAAGGGGGAAAGGGAATTTCAAAAGAATTGACAAGGAAGATGAATACATGTAATTAGGGAATCAATTGCAGAGATATGACATGATGCTGGACTCAATAGATGTCATGTAGCTACTGGTACAAAACTTAAAGATTGCAAGGCAATGAGACATGATTACATGGCTAAAGATAAATGAAGCAGAGCTTGGCCCAAAGGTAGAAATGGCGAAAAGACTGGATGAATCTGGATCAGTATCTAGAGAATACAATATGAGACCGAAATGGGAGCATGGTCCATATCATAAACTAAAAGCTTCATGTGGTGTCAGGAGTTTGGAACCAGATACCATGATATCCAGATTAACCAACCCTGATATACAGACATCCAGATAGGAGGACAAACATTCTACCACGATCCAGAGCTGTTAACTAGATGCAGTGTCAAGTCTAGAAAGTAAGGGGCACCATTGACCGAGGTGTGAGAGACGCGAGCATGCAGTATTCAGATTAGGATAGAGATGCAGAATGGAAGGAGTTGAATAGTTATTGTACCATGGCCTCTAGTACTAGGGGATTGAGATGATGAGGGGGTGTGGTATAGATAGTGCAGAAGTAGCAGGTATCAGGAGCAACATCCAGATGGGAGCAGGGTACAGAAATGAGATAGTGTGCTGTTCAGATGTTAGGACATCAAGGGTATCACATCCTGAGTAATCGTTTATATCCTCTAGGTCCTGTGGGTTGGACACACAGGATGTACAGGATGCAAGCAGCTTTTTTTTGCTGATGGATGTACTGAGAGTATCATTGGTAGACTGAATTACAGGGAGGAGTTCTTTCTTGGTCAGGATATGAACAATCCGAAACCGGCAGGCATGGTAGTTACTTCGCCCACTTGCCACTGACCCATCTAGTTTCTCAATAAATTGACTAACAGGTATGGTATTTGCTGTAGCAGATATAGAAGGAGTGGTTTGATTGGTGGCAGACATGATAGTGGACTTGTGGTGATATTGGATATCGTATATGTCAGTTCTGGTGAAGGCTCTCAGGGCTCATAAGGGTTGGAAATTTGTATAGAATTGCGCCCGTTCTGGGAGCTGTGCATGAGCTGCTTGGATTAGTTGTCATTACTGATATCTCGAATACTGCTTCCACTGCTGCTATCTGCCACCCCACTTTTCTTCCCTGCAATACTATCCCCTCTTTTTACTGCTGATTACCTTTTAACCCCCACCTCTTGCTCTTTCTCTCAGCTTCTCTTAAGTTCCCTTTACCCCTCTTCAATCAACCAAGCTCAATCCTCCTTCTGACTACAGGCTCCAAACTCCGCTCTGGCTAAACATCTTATATTGTACGGGGATACCGAAAGCCCTCCAGAACATTCCATCCCCCATAGAAATTGAACACTCATAAGCCTTACAAATAGGAAATCAATACAAGACCACCTCCGGAAGCTTCTGGCATACCTGGAATGAACAGATGCGGGTTGGGCTATCAGGTACGGGTGGAGTGCCGGTGAGTTTCAATACTATGAACTCCATGTCTCAATTAAACTGCTCTTGGAGCACACTTGGTCAATCTTATTTTGGCTTTACCGTAGATTTGTATATGTTCTCCGGGCTGCATTGTGCGACTACATTCGGACACGTTGAGGTTTCAAGAGGTCCTACAGAGATGGATGGCGTCGATATCACCTGTGTCGATGATAGGGGTGCTACGCCACTCATATGGGCCTCTAGTAATGGACAGGTGGCGGTGGTATGTCTATTCTTAGCACAGAGAGATGCCGACCGTGATCCGCCAGATGACGACAGCAGTACATCAATCTCACAGGCTGTCAAGAAGGGGCACGTTATGGTGGTGGAGATTTTACTGGAGAGGGACGACATCAACCCAGATATGCCGGACGGACACCATCAGACACCTATCTCATGGGGTGCCGAGAACGGACAGGAGGCTGTTCTGAAGTTGTTACTGGGGCGAAATGAGCTTGACCCCGATCGGCCAGACGAATTTTGCCAAGCACCGATCTCGTGGGCTCCCGGGAGTGGCCATCATGCGGTAGTTAAACTATTCCTAGGACGAGTACGGTCAAACACCAATCTCACGAGCCGCCAAGAGCGGGGCCAAGAAGGGGCATGAGGCCTTGGTAAAGATGTTACTCTGACTTGGAGATTCTAGCGCCTATAGGACGGACGACAGTAAATGGACCCCAATGTCGTGGGGTGTTGAGAGTGGGCATGAGGCTGTAATGAATCTATCATAAAGAGATTGAAGAAGGGTAGGTAGTGTAGTGAGAGGAAATGTGTATAAAAGGGTAGTAGCTAGATCGGGGGGATTAGGCAATTCACTTGAACAGAATAAAATGGTTCAAAGTTCGCATAATAGTTTCTAACTAGCTAACCAGGTCCCTTTTTCATAAGATTTGCCTCCTCCTATACCGTGCCTGTGTGGGTGAGAGTTTTCACCTGGATCAAGGCGGTCGAAGGTTTTCTCTCCATGCAACAAGAAGGAAGCCAGAAAGAAACAAGAAATAGAATTTCAGCTCCAGGAGGATAAGATATGAAACAGCTGAATGGTGAAATGGATTGGAGTATGCAGGGGCCAATATTCCAACAGATATGACTAGGACAGCCCCGGTAGGTTAGATATATCAGGCCTTGTAGTCCTCTTCCTACGCCGCAGGAGGACGGAGGGAGACGCTTCAAAGTCAATAAAGCACTATAATAATCTTAAAGGCCATGCTCACTGCACCAGCCCACATACAGGGCCGAGATACCAGGCATCCCACGTCTGAGCCCTAGGATCCCCCCCTTCCCGCCGGAACCGCAGGTAAGTACTCCAAGGGATCTCCGCCACCTCCCGTAACTCACATCGTGTTGAAAATCACCGGCGCTCATGGAGTTCGGCATTGATGGTTTTGATGGAGGGTACAGGCGTTTCACACTCGCAGAGATTTTCCCTGCTATGTTCTAGTTCTAGTTTGTTGTATTGTAGGTTTCTGAGATGCAACGGAAGGAGGGTACAGGAGACCAAGATATTAATCGGTAGTGTTCGGGGGTCTTCAGGCGTCCTCGGTTACTTATCTAGACCTCGGATCAGCTTACCTGGAATAGCCATGAACCTCGGAGAAAGATCAGACAACGTGGGAGGATCTCGTGCAGGTGGGTGGGAGGCAGATTGTTCCGCGTAAACTGCTTATTATCGATAGATAGAAGATGTAGGCGAGAAATAAGCACCACTCATTGCGCAAACTTTATTCCTTCCCTAAACCTTTATTCTAGCCATTCAATCCCAACATCTGATAACACGTCGAACCTTTCCAGCTTGTGCGACTCTCCCATAATGGCCGCCACCTCTTCCCTCCTACGGTCTCCGTATCCTCTCGATCGTCCAAGTATTACCGTAAGTGATTTGTTGCACCAGCCCCCATGGGAACAGGTTTCACGTTTTTAGCCGAGGGTTTTTAGGTATCTTACGGTGATTCTTATGACAACCTACAACCCTCAATTTCGTTTTCAACTAGATTTAGCATAAGTGGAAGTGGGTATTATGCTCCCGGATTGCGATCGTACAAGAAGTTGGGCTCAATTTTTTATTCCTAAAGAAAGCCATGATTCCTCGGTTTCAATAGATTGTGATTTCTATCAGTTTGGTCTTTGTTCTCCGCACTCCCTTCCTGTCTTCTTTCCCTCCATTAGTTTAGCTGATGTGTAAAGTACCTCCCCAAAAGTGTTGGTGAAATGACATTTTTACACCAAAAATTGGCAGGTTTGATCAACCCCTACACCTGGAATTGCTTTAAATAATCCTCACAACCTATATAATTATTTTCACCTTCACTACAGCTTTTACCTGACACCATTTATTTTGTCAATTTATTCTATGGGGCTAAGCTACTAGTCTCCAGAGTTGACAATACCCATTGCTATGCCATTTTTGTATGTAAAATAAAGCTTTTCAGTGAAGTCAAAATTTTAGGACTGCATAACTTCTCCAATTCTTCTCCAAAGTTATTAAGAATTGGGTAGGGGTGGGGTGGGATTATTGTAACTACATACCAGAAGTCAGGTTGTAAAATCTTTTGTGGTTCCTGAACTACCAGTGGTGAAAAATCAATGTTTTTGGTGTAAAAAGCCCATTTCACCAACACTTTTGCGGAGGTACTTTATGTACTGTACAAAGTACATTACTCACGGCGCCGGTTTTCTCTGCCAGTTGCTGTTATGGAATCGCTCAGCGTCGGGAATTTTAGCCAATAAAATGCATTCCGGAATGATTCTTGCAACCACATTAAGAAAACTCTCAACCTCAAGAACCTGGATGACATTCACCTCCATTCACTTGAAACAACGAAAGGCCAGATTACTGTGAATCCGGAAAGTCTCTACCAACAAGCCAAGAATCAATAGGCATTGTCAAACCTATCATGAAAAGCCTGACAGATGTATCATTCGTCGTGGGAATAATAACTTTGATGGATAGTATTTTGTACTTTGTATTTTAAGCTTCTTCTTTTCACGCACTTCTACCAGCTGAATTGAAGGGGGATGCTTCATGTGGGGATTGTCACCTTGGCCACAGGAACACTGGCGACTCAGTAGCCAATGTTACAGCTTTGTTTTAAGGTGTCCATACGCTTTAGCTAGTGTTGGACCGGAGGCACCTGGGTGTCCTGTATAGGCCAAAACATCCGAGGATGAGCGATTCAGGAATGAGGACTAGCAGAGCAAACCGGCGCCGTGAGTAAATACCCAAGTATTTGGATATGGTGAGGTCACCGAGAGTAAAGGAGGCTAGTGGTTTGGACCGTCGCTATAGCCGCGGAAAGCTGGACTTAAACTTACAATACCGGACTTGGGACCCCAATAAATTCACATCCGGAAATCTTAGTAAACCTTGTGTGCACCAGAACTCTAGCTAGGAGCACGTGGTCATACCCTAAAGATACCTCTGAAGCTGTCCAAATGGCAGGATTGTGCTGTTTTTGTTATTTCTAAGGGAGGGGCTGGAATAACTTTAGGTTATGTTTGGCGGGAATAGTACCGTTCATGACTGTTCCGTTGCAAAACAGACAATTGTCCCTGTAGAAACAGACCACTTGCGTTTAGTAACAGTCAACTTGGCACGTGTCCAAACGGAACAGGAGTTTATTCCATAGTTACCAAACAGCAGTTCAGTTCCCTCCGTTTCGAAAGGGAAGCGGACCGGAACGGTCCTGTCCAAACAGGTCCTTAGTGGGTGCTGTTTCTCTAGGACAGAATACTTGCCATTTTCATAACTAGCCGGAATTCTGTAAGATTCCTGAGTAGCACGGGCAGCCCCACTACCAGCATTTCCCTCATTGGGTGCAGAGTGAGTTGAAGAATCCGGCAGACCCTCTCACAGTGCTTTTTGAGGGTTTACACTACTTTAGCCTATTAATTCTTGTCCATAGTTCAAGTATAATTGAACAAGAGTGGACGAGAACCGCCAAGCCGATCCCAATTTCCTGATAACTCTCAAAATGGCAAGTAATTGAGGATGTGCTGAGAATTCGGGATTTCATATATGACAACTACTGGGGCAAGAGATGTGTGAGGTGTTGAACGTGAGGCAGCATATTTTCTATCTTCTAGGTAGGAATCAATTTTGTAGCCGATTGCTATAGAGGTAGCATCCTAACAAGGGAAACTGGAATTTCTCGTCCTTAGTACGGTGGGTTGGAAATGGGATGCCACCCTCATATCAAACCATCTTGGGGTTTATCATCTCTGGGCTCCTAATTCTGAGCACCAGGCATGAGGCTAAAGAGCGATGCTAACATTGCAGGCCCAAGCACATATGATGCGCTAACGCTTTCACCGGCGACCAGCGCTCTTGGTTAATCTGCGACTAAACAACTATGTTCAAATTACAGAGTATATGAGTATAGGTGGGTAACATAGCTGTTCTATAGGCGGAGAAGGATACAAACAAAATTGCATACACTACGGTATCTGCTTCATTAACTTTGTTGCATATGGTTGTGAAGAACATGGATTTCAGTTAGTTTTTCTAACTTTGAACTATCTAATTTATTAGTACATTGTTATTAAAATTTGTCTATTTTCTACCTTCTAAAGAAATGGGGACTATATTCAAGGCCGGAGTTTTCAAGAAATTATGTCTGCAATGTTACAGTCTTGTCAACAGAACGTGGGGCTTTAATACTCCGGCCTCTGATTGGATATTGTTGGAGATAGTGAGGGAGTATGTTCTCTTATTCTTTATGTTCCGGGGATCTCACGCTCCCTGATATATTTATGCAGGCCCATGCTAATGCCACGTCTTCCTCACCATCAATATGTCCTACCCGATTCCTCTGTGTGTGCAGTCACACACCTTACCACATTAGGATGCATTCCCAACAGATATTGAAGATGAAGGAAGGGATGGCGGTATTGCCCCACTTATAAAAGGACATAAAGTACTAAAGCTGTTGAGAAGAAGAGGAGGTGGTGGTCTGCTCCAGCTTCTCGATATGAGCCTGAGATCATGACCGGCATCTGGGAAGCACACTTCAAATGGTGGATGTCTAGGCAAGGTAGAACTACACAGTATGATATTCATATGAGCAAAATAATATTCATGAGGCTTTTGCCATCACAGCGATAGGTGATTGCTTCACTGAGAACCCTGTTTTGGGTTACGGCCATTGATGAGCATCTAGAAGGGTATTTACCAATTTTCGTGCCGGGGTTTCGGGTGGAGTTGGTTTCTAAGAATTTCTGCCAAGTTCCTCAAGGGCTTTTCACCAAGCGAAAGGACATCCATGAGAGAGAAGAGGAGTTTATCCAGTCAGACAAGCCTGGTCTGTGGTTATTGCTTAAAATATTCAAAAGGAGAGTTTGTTTATGCATGGTGCTCAGTTTCTAGAGCTCCTCTATCTGACATTTAACTTGGTTTCATAGCAAATTTATGAATTTCAATGTATTAGTACCCGATGCTGTCCTGGAGCTGCTTCCTTGTCGCTGGTCTGATTGCATATCTCCCTCATTTTGGAAAAGCTGGTGTGATAGCATGTTCAATCATGGATGTCAACTAAATTAACTTTCTATCAGCGTCTACTATGGATTACTGATTAGACAACCTGTGAGGTCTCCAAATGCAAGATAAGGGCTGTAATTCTTATTAATTTATATGTTGAAGGTAGAGAACTGCATCACTTGGCTGCTATGTTTCCCAGAATCTTATGTTGAGTTTGTCGCTCAACACTCTCTGCACTTTCACTCTCATCATATAATAGACTAAATGGCTTCCTACTTTGTAAAAGCAGCCATCCATCAGCAGCAATCTATACTTTTAGTCTCCTTTCGCACTCCGCTCTCAGGTGAATTGTGGGTGTATCCTATTATTTTGTTTGTGGTACATGTGGGCTGATGGCACTCTTATCATCAGCGCATGTCACACAGCCACGTGAGGTAAGGGAAACAAGAAGAATAGGAAGTTAGTGAGAAGGTGGAAAGTTGAAGCTGATAGACTAGGAGCTGGTGGCTTAGACTAGGAGATTGAACGTAACCAATATTAAGGGTAATAGCTATACAACGGGCAGAGCAGCGGGGAATACCACTAGGTTAATGGCCAGATGAGGAAGCGGTCGCATATGGGCAGGAAATCACCATGAGGAAAGCCGCCCGGGAGTTGAGGGCAGGAAAACGAACTTTGTCACTACCCCGATGACGAAATTCACCACCTCTTACAAAATTCCCCAAAGCTCATCCAGTGTATTCCTGGACTGTTGAAGCGCTGAACAGATCTAGGATATTGTACTCTTGATAAATTTGCCGGTAATGTTGACATTTTAGGTAAACTATTGTATTGAGGACGCCTGGATTTCTATTCTCGCTATCAACACTGATAGATTTGGCAGAAGGCTTACACTTTATAGGGTGCAGATAAGCTAGTACTGTGGCCGGACTGCAGCCTGAAGTACCAAGATACTGTGATTAGCAGGGGCAAAGAAATAAGAGGTCAATCTCTTGACATACCGTTAATATGGATTAAAGGTATTCGCAGTCAGGAACGAGGATATTGCTTGCTGCCGCGCAATGTTGGAAGGATGTTTTCCACTAATGGTAGCCCAGATCAGGTAGCAATTCACGTCGGAGTACAATAAGTTTTGAGAGATGGTATTCAGGATCAGATTGAGAGCTTGAAAGCATACTAGTTTCCCACTTTGTGAATTGAAAAAAAAAAAAACGAATGCAGCACCTCACACACCTTGAATGAGAAATCGTAAAAACAAGCAAACTGGAAGTATTGTTCCCCCAGACCAGGGGGACCTGACGGTTGAGCATAAAGGTGCTATTGGGAAAGAGCAACGTCCTGCCATCGGTGGAATGTAGATATCCCTGGAGCTCTGCCGAGAAAGGATTGAGTGTAGTGAGAAAAGCAGAGGGGAAAATCAAATAAAATCATTTCTTGGTGGCGAATAGCGGCCAGGGAGATCTGAGCTTCAACACCATATGCAGCCCAGAGTGGCTGACTGAAAGCTACTGGGTAGAGAAAAATTTGGGAGATGAGAGAGCAATTTCGGGAACGGGGAAGCAGTGATGAGAAGTTTGCTGGTGTGGCATATGACCGCTGGGGTGATAAATAGCAAAGATGGTGTCAATTATCTCAGCGAGTTAGTGGATGGCGGGTAATATAACGGGGGACCATCGTCACCTACATTGTGAAAGAACCGTAGGAACTATGACCAAATGAGAGTGGGTAAGAGAGCTCTTCTACAAACTCCAAGTTTCCCAGCGTACGGTGCTCTGACGTAGGCTGGAATTACTTCAGGGGCCCCAATCCATCTGCCACCTTTGCTGTTATCATACTGCGATAATTCCCGCCGACCTTCCTCATCCGCCTGTCTCAAGAAATTGTATTTTTGTACTACCGGGCCCCAACTTGTCCCCAATTTCTTGTATGCAAGTTCGGTTGCTAGGATGTGTGCTGGCCCCGGTGAGAGGAAAAAAGAAACCGGCTATCGTATTGGGGAGTAGTACAGGCGATATTCTAGCGGAGATAGTTTCCCAGGGCAGTCAATAAAGGCCGGGGGTTGTAACTCACGTATGAAAAGCTCAGGCAGAACTCCAGAGCAATATCTTTGCTGTCGGTATCCTCGTACGGGGGAGACTCGGCATTATGGGGGATGGTTAAACTGCCAATTTTTCCATTCATTCATGATATTCAAGGTTCCCATCAAGACTGAGGGTTCTGCCACTATACCACATATTGAGGGCGGAAGGGTGCGTAAAAGGGATCTTGGGTGTCAGTGGCTGGGGGCGGTGGAGCGGTTGTTTCCACGGCCTATACTGTTGTTGCCACGGGCGTGACATTAGTTTTAGCTATGGTTCTTGGATCAAAGGTTCATCCGGATTACCTCCTGCATGATCTTTACAACTAGGATATCAGACTCGTGTATGATAGGGCATGGAGGCTTGGCATGCGGCGAGTTCTATTTATGGAGGCCGGGTCATAGCTAGGAAATCACCCATTCACTAGCACTATCTCCTGCGGCCACAACCAACTCACCCTCCACATCATTCGGATAAGCGAAGCAGAAAGATGTCTCAAGGTCAGAGCGGTATCCCCGGATCCCCTCACAATTCTAATTATGCCCGACATAAGGGCAACTCCTTTAACACCACCGACTCACTTAACACTGGTAATTTCCAGGACGGCAATCATAGCTATTTCGACCCAAACCGCACTGCCGGTAGCGCTTCGGATGACACCACGGACATAAATTGTGTGGTTCCGATGGTAGAGGCTACCGTGAATGTACCAGATGTGGCGGTGAAGCGACCACAAGCACGGCAAGACATCGACGCTGATAAGCCAGATGGATCTGGTCGGACACCAATGGCATGGTCTGCAGAGAACGGACATGCGGAGGTGGTTATACTGTTACTGAGAAGAGAAGATGTCAACCCTGATAAGTGTAATCAGGGTGAGGTAACGCCAATTTTGTTAGCTTCTATGAACGGACATGAGGAAGTCGTGAGGGTGTTACTAGGAAGGGAAGATGTCAACCCGGACGGGCAGGGCCGCTACGGTCGGACACCAATTTGGTGGGCTGCCGTGAATGGACATGAGGCAGTAGTGAGGCTACTACTAGGGAGGGCGGAAGTCAACCCCGATAGGCCCGACACCCAGTATCGCGGAACACCAATCTGCTTAGCTGCCGAGAATGGACACGAGGCTGTGGTGAAGTTGTTATTGGAACGAGAAGACGTCAACCCCGAGAGGCTGCACACCTACTACAGACGAACATCACTCTGCCTTGCTGCCGGGAATGGACATGAGGCAGTGGTGAAGCTACTACTGGAGAGGGAAGATGTGAAACCCGATCGGCCAGATAAGCTTGGCTCAACACCAATTGCTTTTGCTGCCAGGAACGGACATGAGGCAGTCGTGGAGTTGCTACTGGGAAGAGAAGACGTCAACCCCGATAGGCCGGACAAGGCCCGCGGGGCACCGGTTTGGTGGGCTGCTATGAAAGGACATGCGGCAATTGTGAAATTGTTACTGGGCAGGGAGGACGTCAACCCCGATAGGCCGGACATCACCAATAGGGCACCAATTTGGTGGGCTGCTAGGAACGGAAGTGAAGCAGTGGTCAAATTATTGATAGGACGGGATGACGTCAACCCCTATAGGCCAGACCGCAAAGGCTGGGCACCCGTTTGGTGGGCTACCAGGAATGGGCATGTGGCAGTCGTGAAGCTGTTACAGTCATCGAAACGGGTCAGCCGCGATACCACGGACGTAAGGGTCGCCGCACCCTCGGTGGATGTCATGGGGGGGGATTGCCCTACTTAAGGTTAGAAATTGAGCCAAATTCCCTACCAGCACAGTCGGTTGATTCTGCAGAGATACCAGGTGGTAAGTGTACCTTACGCCCCCGGGTGCCTACTATAACTGATGTCCTGTATTGTGGGCGGATTGTGAAGGTCATCGGTCGGAGGGTCCACAATAGAATATGCTGATAGGGTAAATGTTTGCAGTAATTGAATACAATAGGGGCTGAGGAACCGGGGATTAGATGGGTGTGCATGGACATATATTTCTTTGTTTGAGCCAAAGTACACCAATACAATGCCACTCTAAAGTTACTCTCTCCTCCACCGTCGGCATTCCACTGCGATCGCGGATCATATCGCTCCAAATACTAGGCTTCCCCCAATCTGCGGGTCCTCTCGCTCCTGTTCAACCTTCCTAGGGTCTTGTACTTCCCCCTAGATATCCATGGTCATTCTCCCACTCCGTCTGTCCCTAGGGGGCCTAGAGCGCACCGTTTTGTGGGTGTGATTTCTGGCAACAGCCGCTTCTGAATTCATCTGTAGGTCTCTCATACATGGTACATTTCTATCTACGGTACTAGTCCTGGAATAATAAATGACCATTGACACACACCCTATGTCCAAATTTGATATCGCATAGGTGGAGGTAGGGTATTCTACTCTTAGATTGCCGCTATTATTGCGCAAATTGTCTTATAATTATGACAGCCTGACTTTCATATTATGTAACTCTGCCACAGTCGCTTGCTTACAATGCTGGTATATTCGCTTGCTATCTACTATGTCTTGATTGCCCCCTCTCGCCTCTTCTGCCCCTATCCCGGTGCGCCAGATAGTAGGTTACTTAGGCAAAGTGAATCCCTAGTAGATCCAGAGGAGAACTCTACTGACTTTTGCTTTCACCGTGATAAGGGGCGCTTTAGCTTGTGATGCTTGGGGGGGTTGCCGCGGTTGGTGGCCATCTGAGAGATTTTGCCGCGTATGTATATCGGTGGGGGTGGTGGGGAGGCGAGTCGCACGATAGATCGAGATCAAGGCGGGCTTCGTGAGGAGGATGTGAAGAGAAGACAATTTGTTCTATTCTGAAGAAAGGATACTACATATGAGCCCCCCCCATACACAAAACCACAAATGGGACCCAATCCCAACTGGATATGTGAACCCACATATGGTACTTATTGACCCAATCCCTTGCACATATGGTTCCACCCACACACCAACATCTTCAGGTATTCAGGCATACATGATTGTGTTGAAATTCGTGAAGCTTTCGATCACTCTCTGGGGATGTCACCCCATCGAAAGGAGTTGGGAACGTTGTTGCGTTGGTGATACCAATGCGGTTTGATGAGTTGTTCTGGAAAACAGGGGAAGATGTTCTGGGACTGTGAAGTAGTGTGGGCGCTAGTGGATGGAGGAGTGTTTGAGATGTTGCAGGAATTAGTGCAAATAGCGCAAACGATTAGAGGTTTAATGGGTAGAAGCCCATGGTGCTGATACAGTACAGTGTTGCACAATGAGGAAGTTGTAACAGTATGATGAAACAATAGAGAATGTAGAAGTGTTTTTTTTTTGACTGAAGAGGATATGGCCTGTAGAGTTGAATGTTGGAACAATGTTTGAAGACTCGGAAGTGTATCAGATATGAAGTGGTGGTATTGGAAATGGGAAGCAGAACGGAGAGAACTGAGAAGAAGTTGAGAGAATTCTGTTTCATATGAAGGCAAATTGTGTATATACAGGACACCTCTGGCTAGGTAGATACAACAAGGACCACAAGACACTCTCATCCTCCGCCGAACATAGCCTATATTTTTCATATCACACATCTTCTCATGTACTCCTGTAGACAAGGAATCTGCTACCAGGATTATCATTCCGTCCTATATCCGGGTGTCATTGGGACCCTTGCCTTAGGTTAGTATTGAAAACGGTTTATTCGTTTGAAGAGTCGGGAGTTTCTTCAGACCCTACACATTCCTACACGTGCAAGACCCACATTAGAAGGATCTACCCGTGCTCAAAGAAAAATAGTGTGGCGAGATGAGGGGTGGGTGTTGAAAAACCGGTATGCCGTTGACTATCATGCAAGAATCATTTTGTTTCACAAAGTGCGCCGACGATGATTGGGTCAAAAAAACCACCCATCAATTTGGGCACAGGTGCTGAGCCCCTCTTGTCTTGAGCTCTTTGAAGTTCAATCACCCCACGCTACCACACTCCATCAATCTATCCACCACACTATCCACAAAGAGAGAAGGATTGAAAAATGTCCCCGGATTCTAGTTTCAGGGGTACTTTCCTTCATTGCCCTGGCCCCCAGGCATAAAGCAACAGTTCTTTTAATGTCACCGACTCCTAAACCCTAACCACAGCTGTCTAAGAAATACCAACAGGTTCAACTCAAATAATAGTCTCTATGGTAACATTTGAGCAATATCACTATCAGGGACAGATGCTCCGAAATCGTGACTTGGCTCTCTGCGGTTGAACCCCATCTACACCATTACGACATCCAAATGCGGCGCGCAGATAAGGTCGGCAATTTGGCTTGCGCGAACCGAACAATTCCAATGCAGGTAGAGTAGCGGTGGGGGTAGGGGTGAATTGTGGGACTGAAGCTTATTTTGCTCTGGAAATACAGGAGTCAGCATGACATACATCAGGTAAGTGAGGGGGTGTTCAAGGGAACAAGTTTCCATCCGGAGATCGCTCTTAACTAGTTACGAATTTAGCTCGCTGGTGGTAGATACCCTCTGTGATGGCACAGGTTTGGCCGGGCAGGATGCAATTGCTGTGGCTTGTTTCTATTTTGACTTGACCGTTCAAAACCAGCAGTCTTCCACAAGGATCATGGTGCACTACTGAGGCAGGTTGCTGGTGGGTTTGGACAAATTCCTGAAGAAATAATGGGTGCTTTTGAGAGGCAGAAAAAAGGTATTGGAGGCCGGAGACTTCGACTTCTGGAGATTGCGAAGTTGTTGGGGAGCCTCTCGTCTAGGCATCGTAGGTCTTTCTGCCTGGATGGTCCAGACTATTCCTCCACCGCAGACAGCGCTAATATCCTTCTTCCACTCTGGGACATCCTCTCATTGTCACCAAAAACCCGAGTGTTTGTGACAGGGAGACTGCATGTAGCTGGTGAGGTGGGGAGGCATATCTCGGGAGGAGCTGTAGTTGCCCCGATTATCCGCACTAAGGACCACATTATTCGATAGATCCAGCAAAAAGATTTGTGGAAGTCGCAACTCCGAAGGGGATGGTCGAATGGTTGGGCGCAGAAAATGCGAAGACCCTGGAAACTGTCTCAGCAATGTAAGTTAGATAGATTCAACCGAAAGCTCCATCAAGCCCATCCGCTAACCAGGATTTACCCAGGTTTCTAGTAGTCTCTCTAAATCTCGATTCCATTCTGCGCCAAACCAACTTTCGTCGGAGGGGGGAAAGGCTGAGGAGGATGATGGATGGGCTAGGCCTGCATGGTGCCTCTGGGTCAACTAGAGAACGGATCAATGCTCTCGGTGGTCAGAAATCAACGCTCTAAATTTCTGCTTGCTGAAGATTACAATGCCGACAATGCTTCCTCTATCGTAACCGTGAGCAGCTGCTGCCGGGACCGGTGGCAGTGGATAAGGAAGGATAAAAAGTCCGTCTAATCCAGGACACCATCCAGGTTTATCTAAGAAGTAATCCCAACCTTTTCCGGGGCCCTCATGCGGTAATTGTGGAGGCCTACTTGACATATCTGAATACAGCGCAGGTTATGGCACTTTCGGCCTCCGAGTCTCCAAGCACTCAACACTCACTCTTCATCCAATATTTCTCTTCAGACTAGGAAACAAACATAAAAAAGTGTCTCTCCGGTCGTGGCAAAATGCTTGCACTAAAGCTCTTTACCCACTATGAACCTCATGTCTCAATCACACTGCTCTTGGAGTACACGCTCGCTCAATCTTATTTTGCCTTTACCGTGGATTTGTATAAGTTCTCCGGGCTGCATTGTGCGTCTAGATTGGGACTTGTTGAGGTATTGAGTGGTCCTACAGAGGTGGATGGCGTCGGTATCAACAGTATCGATGATACGGATGGTACACCACCTATATCGGCCTCAAGTAATGGACAGGTGGCCGTGTTGGAGTTATGATTAGGACAGGGAGATGCTAACCGTGATCGGCCAGACAGCGACAGCAGGACACCAACCTCATGAGCTGCCGAGACTGGGCACGTTGTGGTAGTAGGGGTGTTTCCGGGTGGGACCACATCAACCCTGATAGGCCGGGCCGGTCTCACTGGACACCAATCTCATGGGCTGCCGAGAATGGACAGGAGGGAGTTGCAAAGTTTTTACTAGCACAAGGGCTTGACCCTGCTAGGCCAGACGAATTCGGCAAACCACCGATCTGGTCGGCTGCCTAGAGAGTCCATGATGCGGTAGTTAAACTATTCCTAGCAGGGGAAGGGGCAAATCCCAAAAGGTCAGACGAGCACCGTCAACCACCAATCTCATGGGCCATGAAGAACAGGGCGAAGAACGGTAATTACGCAGTGGTAAAGCTGTTACTGCGCAGTAGTGATGCCAACCACTATAGGACTGACGGCGATGAATGGGCCCCAATATCGTGGGCCGTCGAGAACGGGAATTCGTCGGTAGTGAAGGTATTACAAGCATATGACGACGGCAGCCCCAGCAGGTTAGGCATCTGAGGCCTGGTAGGGCTCTTCCTACGCCGGAGGAGGACGGACCTAGGCGCTTTGACGTCAATAAAACACTATAATATATATGGTTCAACTTTCTTAAAACCTAGTCCAACCAACTACATACAAACCGGCAATGAAATAACTCCTCCAAGAAAACAAATATTAGAGTAAAAAAAGGGTGAAAGTATCTCAAATGAGGATGTTAGTTCTCTCACGCTTTTTTTTTTGAAATAAAAGATATAAAAAGAGAAATTGAAGAAAGAGTTTGTATGAGATGAAACATGTACTGAAAAGTTCAGTGGAGCAGACTGAGATAAACGCTAAGAAGGTGGGGCTCCTCAGACAGGTTGCCCCGCAATGATTGTCCTCAGGAATAACATGACATTTTCCTAACAGGAAATGGGCTAAACAAGGATCTACTATACTACAGGATTGAACTGGTATACCACAATGGCTGACAATACTCACTCTGGTGGTTCGGTCTCAGCATCGGCAACTCCGGTCACTTCGGCATGTGTTTCATCACTGGTCCACATTTTAGATCGGTTGCACTATACACTTAAAGGCCGAGCCCACGGCGCCAGTTTTCTTACACCGCCCGGACATCATGCATCCCAAATCTGAGCCCTTGAATCCTCCCCTTCGCGGATGCCCCGTAGGTTAATACTCCCGGGCGCCCCCACCACCTCCCGTAACTCATATCAACCCTTTCCGGCTTGTGAGGCTCTTCCGTTATCGCCACCCCCCTTGGTTCCTACGGTCCCGTTATCCTCTTGAGCGTCTAAATATTACCATCAGTGAGCTATTGTACCAGACCGCATGGGAACAGGTTTCAAACCCTTTAGCCCCAGGTTTTCAGGTACCTTAGTGGGAGTCTGATAACACTCTACAACTCTCTATTTCTAAAGAATGCCATCCTTACTCGGTTTCAATAGATTGTGATTTCTATCTGTTTGGTCTTTATTCCCCGCACTCACTTCCTGCCTTCTTTCCCTCCCTGTGTTTAGCGGATGTGGATATAATCCAAATGCCCGGGTATTCGGATATGGTGAGTTTATTGAGAGTACAGGGGACTAGTGGTTAGGACCATCGCTATGGCCGCGCCCGCGGTGGGCTGGACTTTGACCCACAATACTGGACTAGCTACCTCAACGAATTCACATCCGGAAATTTTAGTTAACCCTGCGTGCACCAAAACTCTAGCTGGGAGCAGGTGGTTATAACCTAGAGATCTCTCTGAAGCTGTTCAATGTCAGGATTGTACTTGTTTTCTTTCTAGTCTTTTTTTTAAAAAAGGGAGGGGGTTGGAATTATTTTAGGCTCCAATTGGTGGGAACGGAAGTTTTCGTGACCGTTCCATTTCAAAATGGTTGTCCCTACAGAAACCCAACCACTTCCGTTTCGTACCAGCCGACTCGGCACATTTCAGAACGGAACGGGCAATTTATTACATAGTTACCGAATACTAGTTGGGTTCCTTCCGTCTCAAAAGGGAAGAAAACGGTCCTTTGTACATGGAAGCGGAAGCGCAACAGAACGGTCGTGTCCAAAGAGGCCCTCATTAGATGCTTTTTCTCTAGGGTAGAATACTTGCTGTTTTCAAAAGTACCCGGTAATTTAGAAGATACCTTGGCAGCACGTGCAGCCCCACTACCAGCATTTCCCTCATGGGGCGCAGAGTGAGTAGAAGAATGCGGCAGACCCTCTGACAGTGCTGCTTGAGGATTTACACTACTTTAGCCTATTGATTGTTCTTCATACTTGAAGCGTAGTTGAACCAGAGGGGATGAGAACCGCCAAGCCGATCCCGATTTCCGGATGCCTCTGAAAATGGAAAGTAGCTGAGGATGAGCTGAGAATTAGGGATTTCACATATGACAGCTACCGGGACAAGCGATTTGTGAGGTGTTGAACGTGAGGCAGCGTATTTTCTATCTTCTAGGTGGGAATCAATTTTATAACCGATGGCTATAGAGGTTGCATCGTAATAAGGAAAACTGGAAGTTATCGTCCTTGGTACAGTGGGTTGGAGATAGGACCTCACCCCTCATATCAAACCATCTTGAGGTTTATTATCTCTGAGCCCTTAATTCCGAGCGCCGGGCATGAGGCTAAAGCATGATGCTAACATTGAGGGCACGAGCGCACATATTGCCGTGACGGTTTCCCCCGAACCCAGCGCTCTCGCTTAAGGGCCCGTTTACCTACAGACGGCCGTCAAGTGCACGTTGACGGTGCCTACCGTCAAGGGGGTCTTAACGGTCAGTTGCGTCAGGGGCTGAATTCCCATTTCCTGTTTACCTAACTCACCGTCTACAGCAACGCACCGTCTGTTGCACCGTCCTAGTGCAACTAAAAAATTTTACATGACACGATAAGAGGGTTTTGAACTCCCCATTTCCAACTTCCTCCCCCTTTCCACCATTTATGACCGGTTAAAATCTTGGACCCAAATACTATCCTCTAGGCATGACATACAATGACTCCTCAAGAGTCCTTCCACCTCTGCTAGCGGCCCTTTTGCGGTTGTTTTGCTACAGTGGGCCAGGTCTCTCGAGGTGCCACTTAAAGAAACAGGCCTTGGAGGTAGTAGACAACAGTGTTAGTCTATTGTATTTATTCTAGAACCACTGGTGCAAAGAAAGCAGAGGATTTGCAGTAGTAGTATGGCCGTTGTAGGTGTAACAGGTCCTGGGCTCGGGCTGACGGTGTTGCTACCGCACCTCTGGAGCAACGTCTCATCTGGACCGTCAAGCACCCAAAATTCCTGACGGTCGAAAATTAGGTAAACATGTTTGGCACCGTCTGTTGCAACACAGCTCTCATCTGACGGTGCCGTCAAGTCCCACCATACAAATTTCTTAAACGAGACGGTTAGGTAAACGGGCCCTAAATCTAGGACTAAACAACCATGTTCAAATTACTGAGTATATGAGTGTGGGTGGGTAACGCCGCTGTTCTGCGAGCGGAGAAGGGAACAAACGAAATTAGATGTTCCACGGTGTCTCCCTCATTCATGTCGTTGCATAAGGTAGGGAAGAACTTGGAAGATGCAAGAAATGGGGACTTTATCCGAGCCAAGAGTTTTCAAGGAATTATATCTACAATAAAATTGCAGTCTTTTCAGCTGAAGTTCACGAACCTTCTATCTAATAGTTCGCAAAACGGTTCGGTGTTGCCAAGAAGTTTTAGGTGGTATGTAGAACATGTAGTAGTTCTTGTTTAGGTAGTGTTGGACAAGTCTGTCATTGAGTTTGGGATAGAGCTGGGATCTGTTAGCTTAGTAGAACGGAGCAGCACAAGGGTTGAGGAGGTTTGATTGGTTAGTGTTAGATGCTGAACTGTATTTTTCATTTGTAACAGGATGATACAGGTTTGTGTCGGACTAAGAGAATGGTGGAACATATTGCAGAGAATAGTTGCAACCATGGCTGGAAATATCTTCACCTGATGGCGGAGCTGGGAGCAATCCGTGGGTGTTGAACATGGAAGCAGAGTGGAAAACGGTGCAAGACACTTGGGGATGTTTTTTTGGTTTTCTCCGAAGACAAGATTGTGTCTACACAGAACACCTCCGATATGGTAGAAAGAACCAGGACCCCAAGCCATTCTTCCACGATCATAGCCTATTTCAAAGATGTTCCACGGAAGGTTGGGCTTTGATACTCCGGCCCCTGGGTTGATCTTGAAGATGAAGGAAGGGAGTGCAGTGCTGCCTCACTTATCAAGGGAGCAAAAGTGCCGGGGATGCTGGGGAGAAGTGGTGGTGGATTGTTCAGGGTTGTCGGTGGGGGTCTGAGGTGGCGACCCAGAATCTTAGAACCTCTGATTGGGGTGGTGGGGGATGTAATTCCTGTCCGTGGGCTCGCCTGCTTGGTCACTTGGCGCGATCGGAGATGGCTGGGATCGGGTCTCATAATTGGGTCCGGGCTGAGATCGGGTGGTTGGGCCGTCGAGGTGGCAAGCCTGGGTATCCCGAAAAAGCCCAAACGAATTGTCACTTAGGTTTACCTAGCCATATGATCTGACTCATATTTTCTGATCATAAAAAAGAGTGATGTGAACCTCATGTCTTTGTTCAAAGTCCACTTGCATGAATGTTCATGTTAAAGTTTACTAACCCGCTATTAATCTAAACGGTGCTTGGAGTATGGCAACAGGAGTATCCTATATGGCCGTAGCGGGCTATCAATATTCATAGCATACGAGCAATTTCTGTGGAACCGGAACGAATATTCGCGCGGACCAAAGGAGTGATTAGTTATTTGTGACAATCCCTTTGTTCCAATACTACCCAAGCACTTCGATGTCTCTCAAGCTGGTAATCAACGGACAGAGTGGGGGAAACCTCTAAAAGTGTTTAAGAAACCCATGTCCCAGAGTAATTCTTATTTTTTAAGCCATTTTCTAGATATTACTCGTTTTCCTTCATCCTATTGACTAACTCTAATACCGATCTCATCACCTATCTCCCCTAGAATTTAGTGAAGCTTGAATTTCTCTCAAGTGCTAGGGTTGGGGTGATTGACTTCAAATAGAATTGGATTAATCCCTGCTCTCGCATATTTAGGGTGGCCCGGGTGTCCCGGGTTTTGTTTGGGCCGCGTTGGGTCCAGGTCTGGTCGGCCATCATTAGGCCCCTGTTTGAGCTCAGCTTGACCTTTTACGGCCCGGGCTGGACCATAGCGAGGCTTGGTTAACATGGGCATCGTGGACAACAATGTTTTGGTTTTAGATATCCCAGGGTCCCATCGGGGCTGTTGGTTCTGCGACGACGGGACCAGGGCCTGGAGGGTGTGTGGGATGAATCCGGGGCACCAATGGCCCGGGAAGGTGGAATGGCTGTTACCATCACCCGTATCATAGTATGGTTGTCACAGGACGGGCATTGGTTTCACCGACAATGGTTGAACAAAGTGCCCATCCAGGCTGCAGCCCTCATTATTATTGGAGCTATAGGGCCTCGAGAAAGCCAAAAGAGAGGCTTCACATGCACGTATTTTACCTTAAATGTCCAGAATCATACCTAGGAAATACATCAAGTCAGTCACACTTGTTTCCACGGCCCAGCTATCAACACATCCGGTACGGTACCCTGACAAGCAAAGAAAAAGATGTCTCCGAGCCCGAGCTCTAGCTTCAGTTTCCCTCGCACTCCTGATTCCGCGGTATGTAATAACAGCCCCCTTGAAACCAGCGGCTCCGGTAATATTGATGAAATTCAGAACGGTAACCGTAGCTATCCCAAGACAAACACCCCGTGCAATGTCCCGGGGGAAATTACGGTGGCCGATTGTTGGTCGCCCATGGCGGCAGCTATTGACGATATGCACGGGGTAGTGGCGGGTCAATTACAATGGCGTGAAGGGATCGATCCCGATATGCCAGACGATCGCAACCGGACACCAATCTTTTGGGCTGCGAGGAATGGGCACGAGGCAGTGGTGAAGTTGCTACTGGAGCGGGGAGACCTCAACCCCGATAGGCCGGATGATTGCGGCCAGACACCAATATTGTTAGCTGCCGATAATGGATACGAGGAAGTGGTGAAGTTGTTACTGGGAAGAGAAGACGTCGATCATGGTAGGGAAGATGATAATGGCCTGACACTGATATCATGTGCTGCCGAAAACGGACTTGAGGTAGTTATGAAATTACTATTAGAACGGGAAGACGTCAACCCTGATAGGCCGGACAGCTGCGGCATAACACCGATCTCGTTTGCAGCTGAAAATGGACATGCGGAGGTTGTTAAGTTGCTACTAGAGAGGGAAGATGTTAACTGCGATAGGCCAGACTCCTGCGGCAATACCCCAATCTCGTCAGCTGCCATGAACGGACATGAGGCAGTGGTCAAGATGCTACTTGGAAGAGAAGAAGTCAACCCCAATAGGGCGGATGCTTACGGCCAAACACCAATCTGGCTGGCCGCTAGACATGGACGCAAGGCAATTGTGAATCTCTTACTGGAACAGGGAGCCGTCAACCCGGATAGGCCGGATAAGAGCGGCCGGACACCAATCTCGTTGGCTGCGGAGAACGGGCACCAGGAAGTGGTCAACATGTTAGTACAGCTGGAAGACGTCGACCCTGATAGGCCGGACAACGACGGCCGGACACCAATCTCGTTTGCTGCGGAAAGCGGGCAAAAGGTAGTGGTGAAACTGTTATTGGAAAGGGAAGACGTCAAACCCGATCAACCAGACAATCAAGGTGCAACACCACTTTTTTGGGCTGCTGTGAATGGACATAAGGCAGTGGTGAAATTGCTACTGGGAAGTGAGGATGTCCACCCTAACAGGCCAAACATCTACGGCGAGACACCAATCTCGGCGGCCGCTGAGAATGGACATGCGGGAGTCGTGAAGCTGCTATCCGTAGCAGAAGAGGTCAACAATGATAGGCTAGAATAGAGAGCCCCGGATCACTCTCAAATTATTAGGCGGGACCTAGACTCCTAATGTTTAGTAAGAAACCAGAAAACCCTACTGGCAAAACCAATTAATCCCCCAGAGAGATTATGTTTCCACTAATCTGGTCGCTCTCCTTCAGTTCTCGTTCAATACTTCCGGCGTCCGATACTGTTCCCTGGCCATTGCCGCTATTCGTCTCCTCCACCCCTTCCTCAGCAGTCTATAATATAATATGCCCCACCGCTCGTGTCATTTACCCCAACAGACTCTCGGATACACTGGCAGCTTTCACACGGACGGTACATTGCTATCTTGGTTACTAGGTTCATGAATTATAAATGGTCTATAACTCGGACATTTCATGTCCAAATTCCATATTAAGCAGGTGGGGGTGGACTACTGTTTTACTAGATTGTGGTTGCAATGAGAATCATTTATCCTAATTTTTTCATAAGTTTTGACTCAGTCACAGTCATCCACTAAAAACACACTTTTCTCGCCATGTCTTTTCTTCTTGTTCCTTGACTCTGATTATTCGCCTGATTGCCCCCCCAGTTCCGCCAATATTCGGGTATGATCCGGGCTCCAGAAGCCAGGAGTAGGTTGCCATTTTTGCGCCAAAATTGCATAACTTCAAGGGTTATTAACTTGCCCAAAAGGAAACAATTAATCAGGGCAGGATTATGTACCTGCAAGGGGCTTGGCCTCTTTCACGAAAAATCGTGTGATTTCATTTAGGGGGTGTTTGGCCCACCATGATTCTGATTTGAAAACGTGATTTGACTTGAAATCATGATTTCAAATCAGGTGGTGTTTGGTGTGCCCACATTGTAATCTGATTTCAAATCTGATTCTGATTTAGAATTTGTATGCTTGATTTGGGGTTTTGTTGCATGGTAATTCTTTCACTAATAGGTTAGGGTAAATTGATAGATTACAACAATCAACTAGAAAGGGTTATTTTTTTTCCATACAAATATTATGAGAGCATTTAATACAAAGCTACTATCACAGCTGTTACTGCTGATGATATCATCTTCAATAATTCAAACTGTGTCAGAACATCTTCGGATTGTTTTTCCATATAGATATTTCTCTATATAATAACATATGATTAATATATCTTAGAGGTTAAAATAATCAAATCATTGTACTACTACAAGGGGAGCATAATATTTTTCACATACTAATACTAAATTTGCCATAACCGCTTCTTGTAATCTGAGTGGTTTGTAGAACTTAAAGATCGACACAGATTGCTACAGATTGCTTTCCTTGATTCTACAAAAGTTTCGATTAAAGAGATCAATTTACAAATATATATAACAAATAAGTTATACATATTTAATAGAATTTGTTATTAGATTTATTAACAATATATTATTACATATTTTATGTGTCAAACGTCTCTTGCAACATGCATTCTTAAACCCAGTAGTTATAGTTGTTATAAAGATTAAAACCTAATCAAAATCAAATCAGGGGGTATTTGGCACATCCTGATCTCAAATTGCGATTTCGAATAAATCTGATATAGGTTTTAAAAAGCGGATTTCAAATTGCCAAGACCTGATCTCAAATCAGAATCATGGACGGGCCAAATACCCCCTTAATCTTGTACGAGTGCTGATGGCTAAAGGTATATACTGGAGGGGTTGAATTTTATATTTTCACCGAAAATCAGCATTCTTGAATGTATCCCTTCCCCAGTTCTGGTTGCTCAGACATTGCTCTCCCACGGTCTACAGTTACAGCCTGATTTCTTTTGGTTTTTCTTTCAGACCAAATTCCACATCATTCTAACAAATTCATTGAACCTTAACTTTTTTTTTCTCACAGCAAGCAATGTAAGGTTCCAGCACATAAAGTTAGGCACTGTTTGGCACGAAAGCAAAATGTTATTTTTGAGACTTTCATGGCATTGTTCTGCCATTAGAATCAAAAATGAGCCTGAGTAGGGGGTATTTGGCATGCATATTCAAATGCCATTTTTTTGAATTTAGAGTTACTGGATTTCTTTTGATTTTATCTGGTATGGGTCCAGCTGCCGATACTGTGAACCTAATATTTTACAATCGGGAGATGCCTTGGTATCAAGAATTATGTACATAGGCCCAACTCCTGCTGAGACCAAAGCGCCTAGGGTGATGGTAAATCCACCATTACTTTCAAAAATTCTCATAGATTATGGAGGTATGAGATGAACTTGAGCCTCAAGAAAATATAAGTCTGATTGGAGAGTCTCAGGAACTGGATGTATTACAGCATTAATCAATCATTATTCAGAATCCTACCAGGCGTAGAGGTCCGACAGGTAATGAGTCCTGCTATGGGGTGAGGGAATAGTTCTTAGGCCGATGCCTACGCTATGTCGATAGTCAAGTCCTTTAACTTCTATCTTATCGCGCCTATTCCTCTTATTTGTCTCAAGTGCTCACTAAGGACTTAATTATTCGACATAGGACGAGAGATAGTTTTCCCGTGTGGGAGGAAAGACAATTCTCAGGTTTCTTAAGACAGGTCTTAAAAAGCGTAAAGGTATGTTTTATTGATAAAATGTAAAGGCAGGAAATAAACAAGAAGATCGTGTGAAGAGCTAATACTCAGGGTCCTAGTGATCCTTTATATAGTAGGTCTTCACAGGGCATGACTCATACTTCATATCATGCGAACCCAGTGACTCATAACCATGAGTCATGTGAAATCAATCAGCTAACCCCTCTGAGTCACTGCGCAATATCCCGAAAACCAATCAAAACATACTAACTAAGTCAGTTGTCCTCCTTGTGTCACCTGAGTGACACCCATAACTCCTAGTTTGAGTCATGTATGAAAATCATAACATGGTATGACTCACAACTGTGAGTCACGAACAGGTAAACATAATAACCTATGACATACTTAGTGTGCGTCATGTGAAAACCCAACATACATATAGCTCAGAGTTCTGAACTATGTGAAATCTGCCTTCCTTAGTCACAGTTTGTGACAACAATGTATTATTATCTCATGATAGCAACTCTATAGCTTGAACACATCAATAATAACTGAATAGTATAGGAATGAAACTGGGTTCTATGTTTTAATTCATGAAGGAAGGCCAACGTGTTCTGGGTTGCAAAATATTAGACTCACAGTATCAACAGCTAGAACAATAAAACAAGTAGAGTATTATGGAATAATAGAAAAATGAAACTGAAAGATAATGAAATGAGTAATACAAGTATTATCAGGATGATAATAATTCACAAGAACTTTGGTATATTGTCTTACTAAATATTGCAATTAAGTTACAAACAATGTGTGATCACAAAATAATATAATTTAATGGGAGCATCACAAATTCTGATGTTTCATAATTAAAATAATTCTTCAGTCTGAAAACTGAATAGTACTCACTTGTTTCTACAGCTTGCAATAGCAGCAGTTGAATAATTTAGGAGATTGCAGAGAAGAAGTCAGCATATTGATTTAATTGGCTACATGATCCTTAATCTATACTTTAAAAGAATTAGCCCAAGTAATAAATTTGGGTATTATGGTAACCATTCATGAAAATAGTCATGATAATGCAAAGCGTGCCTGGCTTTAGGGTTACATAATTTCAATCTTTTACGTTTTACATAGTTTGATTACATATTAAAGGACTAAAAAAATAACCAAGTATCACAAAAGACGATGATTTCTGAAAAGGAATATTGTCTTAAAACTGGATTAAAGCTATTTTCAGGAAACATGACATTTCTTTTACAGTTGCATGCCAACTGAATCCTATGTATTCTCAATAGAGAATGCTAACCTAGGTACAATTTTTGAAGTGAAGCTAGTCAACCATATAGTAAGTTATTTAAATACTGGAGATCCTCAAGTAAAAGCAAAAGAAGAGTAAAAGAGGTTATGGTACAGACTATAGATATAGGAATAATAAGGAACAATTAAATATACTACAGCAACTTAAGCCAGGTTACTTCAATCAGAGAACCTGAAAAACTGTAAACAATATATATCATGATCCTGTGTCTAAAAGATCCCCAATAAAGTACTCAATCGACTTGCACAAAGTAATAGTGCAGTACTTGCCTTCCTGAACAGTGGAGAAGAAATAGTTGTGCGGAGTCAAATCTGCATTTGGTTATCTTATTAAGACTGTAGATGTACATGCTTATTCACTTTCACAATTAGTAATCCTAAACCTCAGTAATAAAGAGTACCTTTACTCTGCTGTCATTAGTAAGAGCAGAGGTTTTTTATCCTTTTTCATAACACTATTAGCACAAGATAGTGCATCCATGAAGATTGTGTAGATTATTGAATACTATCAGGTATCTGCAATTGCCTAACTACAAATCGTCTTTTACCGCTCATATCTTAGAGTTACTAGTTCAAGGCAGTTACACTGTTATGATGCTGGGGTATATGCATTTGGTTTAAGTTTCAACCCATCTAGAGATATCAACTATGGACAACTTCAATTTAACTTTGTGAGTAAGTGAATCAAGCAATTTTCACTTGAACCTAGTCCTGACTAGTTATTTTCATAACTTTATTAGAATAACTGATCAGGACAAGTATTCTTGGTACCCACTACTGGCTCATGATACTTATACATGACAAAAATAGAATCTATAGTTTGTGTAGTAACTGACCATTCCCAATTTGATATCAGACAAACTTAGGGATTCACATATGAGATGGCATATTGTTCTAGTACTGGTTGCTCATGGTCTATAAGAAATCCTGAGGTCCAAGTAGTACAAGCTCAAACCATCTTCTTCTAGGTTGATACCTACATCACTCCTTATATCCCCCTAACCTGTTAACAACTATCATATTCATCTTCCTTTCAATAGTTCAATACTAGTATTGTGTCTAATTTGCTCCAATTTCAATCCTGCCAGAAAATCCTCCTCCTTTATTACTTTTAAAGTGCTGTTTGCCATGTGCCAATTGAGAAACATTAGCAAAGCTGAAAATGCATGACATTTGACAAAATGTAAATTTTTTTTCCCTACTGCAACAGCTGTTCAGCATATACTATAGATTTTCAAGACAAATAGTGTGTTGTGGCTGTTAGTAGTTAGTGCTGGAATTATCCTCATGCTTGGTAGGGCTTTGGGTGACTCAAAGATCAGGATTCCCAGAATTGAATTTCCCCGCCTGGTGTTAGTAGGAAATACAAATAGTAGTTCCTTCCTTCCTTACCACTCTCCTCCCTCCGATGCTCACAGTGGCTTGTCCTAGATCTCAACCCTCATGTTCCACTCAATCTTGTTTAACTCCCCAATGCTGTTTTTCTTTTTCTTTTTTTCAGACAACGTTTGTCAAGAAGAAAGAGATTCTGCCGATTAGCCTCTTTCTAGCCCTTTATCCTATTGTAATCTAGTCAGAAAAAAACCGCAATCTGAAACTATTGCGGGAAAGCTCAATTTTTCTGACATGCTTGAACAATCTTTGCGCTAGGTTGGGCTTGTGGCTGTGACGTTTGGCGCCACCAATATTGGCAGGGGTTTTGCAGTTGACAGTCAAATGGGATTTGGGGGATAAATTACGGTTGTTGTCTAAGTTAAGATAATGGGGGATAAATTACGGTTGTTGTCTAAGTTAAGATAATATCTAATCCCACGCTCCTCTCTAGAGAAGGTTCAGACAGGTAACCGATGGATAAGGAGGAGAAATGGGAAAGGGTCCTACTTCATGAACCCGGTATACGAGTGGATCATATCCCAGCTCTTCATACAGCCTAAGCTAAGTATGATATCATGGCGGCTCACGGGGGCGCCTCACTCAAAAAATACCAATTCACACAACAACAGGTTATTCCTTTCCTCCTCCCGTATGATACCACTTGCTACTTGGCTTAATGTGCAGGCAAACCAGAGAGTTTGAATTATGGAGTCCCGGTAGTGTGGTCAGGTGGCACTGGTAGTAAGCCGGCCAAGTAGAGTACTACACAAGAGAGAGCTTCCGCAGGGGGATCCCTGGCCATGCATAGTTAATAAAAATGAAGCGGGAAATATAGGGCATAATGGCTTCATTCAGGCGAAGCGCTCTCAAGGAATTGTATCTCTAGCGTGACTGGTTTGTTAACACAAGATTGTGCTCTGTATTGTAAATCACCGGTATACTACGTGATAGCCAGAATTATCGCCGAGACTCTGGATATGCCTATAGCCTTCAAAGCTCGATTTCCTATTTGTAATGCTTACGATATTTCAATTAGTCAATCGGAAGGACGGTTCTGGAGGTTCATTGATTTCTGGGTACCATATGGGATGTTTAGCCGGAGAGGGGTTATACCAAGTGTTTTAATGGAGGAACAAGACTGGTTGATAAAATGTGGAGTAAAGAGAAGCTAGCCAAGCTCAGAGACTGTATCAGAAGAGGGGTATGGAGGTGGCCTAGCGGCATAAAGGGGGGATGGGATTGCAAGGGAAAGGAAAGAGGAGTGTGGCAGACAACAGCAGCAACAAACGCAGGATCCGAGTAATCTACACGGTCAGATACCGAAGCTTTCCTCGTGCGGGACGTGAACGATTCTATTGAAAATACAAAGCTCTGCTCCCTCAAGGGAGGATGGGATTCTGCAACGGACAACTGGCATAGTGGGGTCGCTTGGAGGGATTGAAGGTCCAAAAGCGCTAAATCTACTGGGGAGCGGTGGAGGTAGCAGCCTGGCGGTGATTGTTGGCACAGGGGTGGCAATAGGGATCGGAGGTTATTACCTGCTCCTGTGAGCCACAGCGATCCTGGTAAATATTCCCACCCGTGTGCCCTAAGCGGGGACACATGATGTCGCGAGGATTGATTGAGTTAATGTTATGGAGATTTCTTTGGCTTGATGTTACCAAGACCGCCGGGCTATCATCATAGGAGATTATAGTCGGAAGGGCGTTTGCATATAACAAAGTTTGGGTATTAATTGCGAGGAGTAGTGAGGTGGCAGTTTCCATCACTTGCCCTGTGGTTGACACATGCCCGACATGAGTTTCACAACAGTACGCCAACGGTGATTGGATCCAGTGAATATCTGGGCTGGTGACTAACCCTAACCCCACTTCGCCACAGGTCTGGGGGAATCTACAAGCCAACACCACCACCCTCTATCAGTCTACCCTCTGCTACATTCTGGCCCATAAAGAATGGAAAAATGTCGCAACATCCGAGATTCCTTACCAGCGCCCCCCATAACCCCAATCCCTCGGGCTTTGGTAAAACAAATCTTGGTCACACCCCCTACCCGACTAATAGTACTAGCCCTCCGAACGGTAACTACACTGCCAATACAAATTGCAGCCCTAGCTTTTCGGGTGACGTTGGCTCGCCAATGGCGTGGCATAAATCCCATGGGCTTCGGGGAAAATACGCAAGGGGATGGCACAGCGGTTTGTTGGGGCAGAAGACATCAACCCCGATTGTCGTGAATACTACGGGCGGGCACTAATCTCATCGGCTGCCATGAATTGACACAAAGCAGTATCATACTGGAGCTGCTGCTGGTGTGGGAAGATGTCAACCTTGATAGACCGGATGAAGACGCAATAACACCGCTCTTGTAGGCTGCTGAGAATCGACATGAGGCGGCCATGAAGCTGTTACTAGCACGGAAAGAGGTCGAGCCTGAGAGCTTAGAGAACAATAACAAGTCACCAATCTCGCCGGCGGCCGGGAAAGACATGGCGCAGCACTGAACCTGCTACTGGGATGGGAGGTCTCAAGCCTGATTGGCAAGATAGGTTGGGACGAGCGCCAGCGATGTCCGCTGAGAATGGACATAAGATGGTGGTGGAGCATTTTTTAGAATATGAAGGCGTCAGCCAAGATAAGCCATACTGTTACGGCCGAACACCAATTTGGCTAGCCGCTGAGGGCAGCGACGAGGCAGTGGTGAAGCTGCTGCTGGGAAATGAGCGTCAACCCTGGAAGGCAAGGATAGTTGTGCCGATACACAATCTAGCAGGCTGCCCGGAACAGACCCGCGGCAGTTGTGAGGCTGCTATCATTCAAGTGCGGTAAGCGTCAATCCTCGCATGCCGCTTATGTTCCCTCTCGCGATTCTCCACAGAGTGACTAGGGCCCTGGAAGGTTAGCCAACAAGTTTGAAGCCCTACCCGGACCTCCAATTGGCCCCTAAGAGATTTACCGCCTTGTTGCTCATTTCAAGCGCTAGGCTCCCCAGTGTGCCTGGCGGAACCCCGACATATACCCTGGTGCCCCACCGACTTCCTTAGGCTCCGGTCACCCACCCTGGCCGCCCTATACCTCCCGATTCATAAAACCCTCTCCTCTGGCAGCCCGGCTAGTGTCATATTGCCTTCGTCATTTGTGGTGGAAATTCCCTTCAGAATTGATTGTACCACTCACGCGCAAAGTTGTTCGGAATTTGCCGTACTCCCTGGAGTTCTCTCCCTCTCACTCTTTGCTCAAACTTGGTATAATGTACGCGAAAGCGGTGCATTGTGCTCCCACGTTGGAGTTACAGTGAAAGGTTTTGACTAATTTTCCAGAGCATCTTCTTCCTTTGTCGCGGTTTTCTGGTTGCTTTAGGTTTTCCACCCTCGCCACTCCATTCCCGGTTCCAGCACACATATTTTTATTTTTTTATTTTTTTTCATTTCCTCAACCTCCAAGCTCAGCTAACTAAACCTAAGTTAGTATAGATGTGTGTTAGATGCTACATGACCTCTACACAGTGTGTATGGCAGAACCAAAAGAACCTGTGCCATTTGTATTTAAAATCACCGGGGATCATTCCATCCCCCTCCACCCGCGGTCAATGGATAAATATTGTTTCTTACCTATTTCTATTTGTTGCACCTTTGTCCGCATAAAACACTCTATATGGGTGGAGGCATGCGATATAAGAAACAATTGCATACAGCAACGGAGCAGGAAGGTTGATATCAGGTATGAGCCTAGGTACCGGAACTCCAGAGTTGGCTGGAACCTACCGGAGGGATTCCCGGAGGATCCCAGGGTGTTTGGCATTTCCGTGGTTTTTTTCTTTCTCGCAGAGGCTGGAACCCTGTACCTGGAGGGTGGATGATTTGTCTATATAAAGTCCTTCCTTCTTCTGTAAATAAAAAAGACAAGCAACAGAGATACAGTGCACTCGTATCCAAAACTACATATCCCATATTCTTCTTTTTTCCACCCCCGTCTTCAGTCTTCACAATCACCAGCAATTTTACAATAATTTGCTGTAATCGGCATTGGGAATTGTTTCACGTGCAATATTCAAATCGCCGCAACCAAAGTGGGCCCAGGAATTTTAATATGATTGGGGGCCCAAGCTCTAGATGGAGGTATTTGCCTCTATTCGGGTTGTCTAGATGGACCCATGCAGGTACTCGCACTCAGGGAATCATTCTAGACACCTTGCTCTCAATCAAATCCCATGATAAAAAACGAAAATTATCTTTCGGGATCCACTAGATCCCACCTTTGGCACCACAATAAAAGAATTCGATAGTTCCTCATCCAATAGCGCCATTGGTGCCTATTTCCAAAGCAACACAGGCGCGAAAGGATGCTGTCCTTTCACCGCATCGAGAGCAGTGGGATAAATTTAGAGAGATTCTTCGAATATCACTACACACTCCAGTCAGGATTGCTAGACTATATGCGGTAAGTAAGGGCCTGGAATACTCCTTGATCTCTTCAACTGGCCCAAAGATTATAATTCAACGTAGTGTATATCAGCAAGATTGTAGAAGTCCTAGCAATTGCCATCCTATGCTATTGTGGGTCCACCTTTTCTAAGCATTCCAGTAACTAATGTCTATGATTTTAACCCAATCGATAAGAGAATCAAGCAAACAAACTCTAGAAGACCGAGGCAGCCACCTTCAAAGCAGAATACATTATAACAAGAAAACCTGATGAAGAAAGTTACAAGAATAAATTGGGCTAAAAGTGGCCTCCAACAATGATTGGGGAGTATGACAAGCTACCCCGAGTCTTACATTATACGGAAGATTGATAGAGAAAGGGAGTGCCAGGCCATTATCCAACTAGATGCTTCAGAGAATTTGCGTAAAATGAGTTAAACCTCTTGAGGATGAAACGAGAGCCGGAAGCCGAGTTTGAAAGTTTACCGTTGGCGTTCTGGGAAAGTAGCCAGTCTAGACTTGCGTATGAAATGCTCAGGAAGGCTGCTATACTGACTACGGCCCCAGAATAGATTTACAACCTCTGGATATCTATTTGCGGTAGCCCGTGAGATTGGGGTACGGTTGTAGTGGTTCCCCATTCACGGAGTATATGAGCGTAGGTGGGTAACACTGATGTCCCCGCAGCGCCGAAGGACACAAACGAGATTCTATGCCCTATTGTGTCTCCCTTATCAATGTCGATGTATAAGGTAGGAAACAAATTGGAACACACAAGGTATGGTGGCTTTCATGGAACCAAGAGTATTTAAGGAATTATATGGGCAGTGTTGGAGTCTTGCCAACCCAAGGTTATGCTTTGATACTCCGGGCCCTGGTTGGATTTAGAATTGCAGGCGGGAAGGGATGGCACCTTTGCCCAACTTACCAATAGACCAAAAGTGCCGTAGATGCTAGGGCCGGGGGGGGCGAGCTGGTTTATTCAACGGTATCAATGGGGGCCCGAGTTCACAGCCCAGCATCTTATAACCTCTGGTAGGGATAGTGGAAATTAGCTTTTCTTCTCCATGGGCTCACCCGCTGACTGACCCGGCATGATAAACGGTGGTCAAGATCAAGCCTGGCGAATGGGCCCAGGCTGTTTGGGCCGGGCCGGGTGGAGGGTGGAGATCGGGTTTCGTCGGGAGGGCTGGTCGGGAGGCCGGGAATTTGGGCCAGGTTGGGTTGTGTAGGTGGCGACCCAAAATATCACAGAGAAAGCCCAAAATAATTGTCACTTATATTTATCAAGTCCCATGATATCACTTATATCTTCCTATTTTAAACAAAGTCCTGTGAATCCCAGCACTTGCGGAATCAAATTTCTCTGTTCAAAATCAATTGTAGTAGGTTTCGGCGCATTGATAGCATACCGGCAATTCCTGCGGAGCGGGAATGAATATTCTCAGACACCAAATAAGCAATTAGTGATTTGCCACATTCCCGTGGTTTGGATACAATTCATGTACTTCAAGGGTTCTGAAGCTGGCAATGACCGGCCAGAGTAGCGGGGAATCTCCGGAAGTGTTTAAGAAACCCATATCCGCGAATAAGTCTTCCTTTTTAAGCTCTTTTCTAGATATTTCTTGTGTCCCTTGGTTCTCTAACTCTCATACCACTATCAGCACCTACTTTGCCTAGAATCAGTGCAGCTTTGACGGTCTCAAGTACTGAAGGTAAAATATTTGACTGCTTTAAATAGAATTGGATTAATCCCTGATCTCGAATAGTTTGGGCTTTCTGGGTGACCTGGGCTTTGTTTGGGTCGGGTCGTATTCGGGTCGGGCCAGCGGAAATTGGGGCCGCGTTTGGGTTGGGCTTAAGAACTTGCGGCCCGGGCCGGCCCATTGCGAGGCTTTGTTAAGATGGGAATTATTGACAAAAGATCCTTAGGTTAAGATAGCCAAGAGTCCCACCATGACTGTCTGTTCAACCACTACAAAATCAGAGCAGGGAGGGTATGTAAAATGAAGCTGGGGCAACAATGGCCTGAGGAGGTGGAGTGGCTGTTACCATCACCTGTATCATACCATGGTTGCCACAGGAGGGGCATTGGTTTCAACGACAGTGGTTGGACAAAGTACCTATTCAGGCTACTGCCCTCCTGGTTATGGAAGATATAGGGCTAAAAGAGAGAGACAAAAGTGAGGCTCAGGGGGCATGTATTTCTCTTTAGATGGCCGGGATCATAGATAGGCGGTCCATCAAGCCACTCACTCTGGTTCCCACCCCCAGCTATCAGCCCATCCTGTACGGAATCCTGACAAGCAAAGAACAAAACGATGTCTGCAGGCCCGAGCGCTATCTCCGCTTTCCCTGGCAATCGTGATTCCGTGGTATGTAATAACAGCTCCCCTGAAACCTGAGTTAAAATTGATAAGATTCAGAACGGTAACAGAAACCGCGCTGGCACAAACAACACCCCCCGCAACATCCGCGATGAAATTACAGTCGCCGACGGTTGGGTGCCGATCGTGCCGGTTGTTGTGAACGTGCACGGGGTAGCTGTGGGCCAATTTCCACAGCGCGAAGGGATCGACCCCGATCTGCCCGACCATTGTCACCAGGCACCAATCTCGTGGGCTGCCGTTAATGGGCACGTGGAAGTGGTGAAGTTGCTACTGGAACGTGGAGATGTCAACTCCGATAGGCCAGACGAGTGCGGCCAGACACCGATATCGATCGCTGCCAAGAATGGACACGAGGCAGTGGTGAAGCGTCTACTAAGAAGAGAAGAGGTCAACCCCAATAGGGCAGACAATTACGGCCAAACACCAATCTTGCGGGCCGCCAGGAATGGACACCAGGCAATCGTAAATCTCTTACTGGGACGGGCAGACGTCAACCCTGATAGGACCGACCACTACGGCAATACCCCAATACTAGTGGCAGCAATGAATGGATACGAGGCGGTGGTGGGGATGTTACTGGATCAAGTAGAAGTCAACCCTGATAGAGTGGACTACAGCGGCTGGACACCAATCCTTTTGGCTGCCATGGGTGGGCACCAGGCAGTGGTCACCATGTTACTAGAGAGGGAAGATGTCAACTCCGATAGGACAGACAACTTTGGCAGAGCACCAATCGCGTTTGCCGCCCAGAACGGTCACGAAGTTGTGGTGAAGCTGCTACTGGAAAGGGAAGACGTCAAACCCGACCGGTCAGACAATCAAGGTACAACACCGCTTGCGTTAGCTGCCAAGAATGGACATGGGGCAGTGGTGAAATTGCTACTGGGAAGAGAAGACGTCAACCCTGATCGGCCCGATAGCACCGACCAGACACCTGTTTTGTGGGCCGCAAGGGGTGGACATGAGTCTGTGGTGAAGCTATTGATAGAGCGGGGAGACGTCAACCCCGATAGAGTGGACAACCTGGGCCAAACAGCGATCTCCTGGGCCGCCAAGAATGGATCCGAGTCACTGGTGAAGCTCTTACTTGAACGCGGCGACGCCAACCTGGATAGGCGGGACCATTATGGCCACACCGCAATCGCGCTGGCGGCCCTCAACGGGCACCAGACAGTTGTGAAAATGTTACTCGAGCGGCAAAACGTCAACTCCGACGTACCAAACTACTATGGCCAGACACCAACAGCGCACTGCTAATGTTTTAGCAAACACCAGAAACCCTCACTAGCACAACATACCAATCCCCGGGAGATATTATGCTTCCACCAATAGGCTCGCTCTCATTCTGTTCTCGTTCAATCCTCCTAGTCTCTGATATGGTCTCCCATTTATCGTTGCTCTGTCTTCCCCTCCACCTTTTCCTCCGAGGTATGCAACGGAATGTACACCCCCGCGGGTGTAATTTCCCTCAACTGTCTCTCTTGGTTCCACTCGCACCTCTCCCACGAACGGTGCCCTACTCTCCAAGGCACTAGGTTCATGAATCATCAACGTCTTTAACTCGCAATTTTTATGTTCAGAATATATATTAAGCAAGTGGAGGTGGGGTACTGTTCTGTTAGATCGTAGTTGCAATGAGAATCGTATGGTAATTGTTCATAACATGTGACTCACTCATAGTCTTCTGTTAAAAACATTGACTGTTGGCCATCTACTTTGCCTTAGTTCATGGACTCTGCTTACTCCCCCAATTTACCCCTTGTGTGCCACTAATATTCAGGTACAATCCTCGCTCCAAAGGCCATGAGTAGGTTCCCATTTTGCACCAAAATCGCATAACGTTAAGAGCTATTAACTCGCCCGGGGAGCGGGAATTAACCAATGTATAATTATCTACTTCCCAATGGCTTTACCCGTTTCAGTAAAAGCTGAGTGCTTTCTGTAACCCTTGTGTGAGCGCTGATGGCTAAATGTGTATTCATGAGGAGTGGCATTTTACCTTTTCGGAGAAAATTGGCTTGGTTCAAGGTATCAATTGCACATTTCCCATGCCTCTGGTCTTTATCTCCCAAAGTCCATTGATACAGACTGATTTCTCCCGTTCTGTTTTTTTATTCTTTTTTTCAGAACTAATTTCCTATGATTCTCAGAAAATTTATTGCATTTGAATTTGTTTATCAGAGCAAGCAAGGTGGGCCCCAAGAAGTAAAGTTACTTGTTTTTGCTGTAGGATGCTGACCTACTCAGGAATTTTGAAGCAATTCTGGTGGACCATATAGCGAGCTATTGAGATGTGGTGGGCACTTGAGTGAAAGAATACAAAGAGCAAAAAGTCTATTGGGTAAACGATTGGTGTGGTAGTGATTAGGAATGACTTAACTTGCCATATCTCATTGAAACATGGGAGTACAATCAGAGAGTATTGAAAACTCTGTTGTGAATCGTGATCGTCTGTCCTCTCTTCTCCTCGCTTGGAAGCTTTTTCTTTTCTGTTATGTGTAGGGCCGTACTCGATTCTGATTTTATCTTGTCTTCTTCCCCGTTCCTCCTCCAAAGGAACACCTATCCTTATATACACTTGCGGGATTGCTTCCTCCCCCTCCCGGACATCTCTCCTTGGTCTACAACATATCCGACTCTTTTCCTTCCATCCTTCTCTTGGTTTTTTCTCTAAGATTCTATCAGCTTCAGTCTACCCCGCTTTCTTAACCAATCACCGTCCATGCTGCTGCCTCGTGCCGTTCATTCCCATGGCCTCCAGGACCAATCTAAAATACATTCATAGGAAACACCCTCCAGAACCTTCCATCGCGGTTACCAATCATGCGTCTAAGCTTTTACAAATCCTTCGGCACCTCCAGGAAGGTCTCCGGATTGTTAGGTGGGGTCGGAGAACCGCTGATTTTCAATAAACTCTTCATAGCATTGTAATTCGTATCGGATGGTCTGTGCTTGTTGTACCCTAGAAACTTTGTTCTCACTGGTATCGGTATTTCGTATTCTGTATTCTATAATTGTGTCTACCACGCTCTCTTCCTTCTCCATGACTTTATGCCTTTATATACACTGTCACAGAAGGAAAACTCCCCTTAGCCTCCAAAGGTGATCGTAGAAACCCCACTCTTGCCCCTCTTTCTGTCTCGTTACGTTTCCTCTATCTTCGCTTTACCCCGCTTTGTTCAACTAATTACCCTACCTCTTATCTCCACATGTATGATACAAGAATATTATATGCCAAATTGTGTCTGTTTCATCAAGGTCGATGCATAAGATAAGAAAAAACTTGGGAGACACAAGGTATGCTGAGCTTACTCGGGCCAATAATTTTTAAGGAATTCTATCTGCAGTGTGGTGGTATTTTCAATAGAAGGTTGTGTCTCAATACTCCCGCCCCTAGTTGGACCTAGGAATTTCCGGAAGGGATAGCGGTGTAGCGGTGTAGCCCGATTTATCAAGGGACCACAAGTGCTGGGAATGTTGCAGAGAAGAAGTGGAGTTGGTGTGTTCAGGGTTATCCATGGGGGTCTGAGGTCACGACCCGGCATCTTAGAAGCTCTCCTAGGGGTAATGCAAAATGTCTTTCTTCTCCATAGATTCACCCTCTCAGTGGCTTTGCATTATAACGGATCGATAAGATCGAGGCTCGCAATTCGGCCTGGGCTGTTTGCCCTTGGCCTGGTTGAGATCGGCTCGGGTCTGGAGGGTTGGTCAGGCGGGAGGTAATTTGTGCCAGGTTGAGACCGGTCGGGAGGCCCGGAATATGGGCCGGGGTGGGCGATCGCGGTGGGGAGCCCGGGTCGCCCCAAAAAGCCCCAAAGAATGCCCAAAAGAATTTTCACTTATGCTTTTCGACTCATATGATATGATTCATATCCTCTGATTTTAAACAAAAGTGCTGGAGACTCCAGCACTTGCGGAACCAGAGATCTCGATTCAAAATCCATAGTAGTCGGCTTCACTGCATTCATTCTTTAGTTAATGTTTACTAACATGCTATTATCCTAGATGGTGGGTGGCGTACGGCAACAGGAGTATCCTACATGGTCGTAGTGGGCAATCAATATTACTAGCATACCGGGAATTTCTGCAGACCCGGAAAGAATATTCTGAAGCACAAAGCGAGCGATTAGTAATTTGCCTCAGTCTCTTAGTTCAGATACTATTCAACTACTTCAATGTCTCTGAAGCAGGCAATCAACCCCTAGAGTGCCTCGAATCTCTGAAAGTGTTTAAGAAACTCATTTCCGAGAAGACTTCTTGCTTTTTCACCTGCTATTTTAGATACTTCTCATTTTCCTTAATCCGGTTTAGTAACTCGCATGCTACTCTCATCACCTGCTTTTTATAGAATTACTGGAGGTTGAAGGTCCTTCAAGTACTGAAGTTAAAATAATTGACTTCTTCAAATAGAGTTGGATGAATCCCTGGGTTTGAATAATCTGAGCTTTCCGGGTGGCGAGGGCTTTGTTTGGGCCGCGTTGGGTTCAGGTCGGGCCAGCTATCATTTAGGCCAGGTTTGGGTTGGAGTTAAGGCTCTGTTTGGCGGGAACGGCACCGCTTGAGACCGTTTAATTTTCACATAAAACAACTGTTACGAAACGGAGGGGTGGGAAAATTTGTATGGGGAACGGAGTGGAACGGACGCGAACGGTCGTATCCAAGCAGACGCTAAGAATTTAAGGCCCTGGCAGGCCCATTGCCAGCCTTGGTTAAGATGGGCATTGTTAACAACAATTTTTGGTTTAAGATATTCACCGGTCCTATCAAGACTGTCGGTTCTACGACTACAAGTCAGGGCAGGGAGGGTATGCAAAATCTAGTTTGGGCATCAATGGCCCGGGGGGGTAGAAGGGCCGTTACCATCACCAGTATCATATGATACCTTGGTTGCCCTAGGAGGGGCATTGGTTTCAGCAGCAATGGGTGGAGAAGTGTCCATCTAGGCTACTGCCCTCAACATTATTGGGGCTATGGGGCCTAGTGAGAACCTAAATAAAAACTTCACAAGCATGTATTTCTCCTTATCATACATGGCTGGGATCATAGCTAAGAACTTCATCAACTCAATCACACTTGCTGCCCCGCCCCAGCTACAACATTCTGTACGGCACCCTGACGAGTGATCAGCAAACCAGAAAATAATGTCTTCAGGCCCGAGCTCTATCTCTAGTTTCCCTCGCACTCCTCATTCCACGGTATGTCGTAACTGCCTCCCTGAAACCACTGGCTCCCGTAATATTGATGAAATCCAGAACGGTGACCGCAACCATGCCGACAAAAACAACAGCCCCCTCAAGGTCCGGGAAGAAATCACTAACACGGATAGTGGAGTCCCGATGGTGGCGGCTATTGAGAAAATTGAAGGGCTAGTGGTGGGCCCATTTCAATGGCGCGAAGGGATCGACCCCGACCTGCCAGACGACCGTAACATGGCACCAATCACTTGGGCGGCCGTTCATGGGCACGCAGAAGTGGTAAGGTTGCTACTGGAGCGTGGAGACGTCAACCCCAATAGGCAGGACGATAGCGGCAGGACAGCGGTATCGTTGGCTGCCAATAATGGACACGAGGCAGTGGTGAAGCTACTGTTGGGCAGACAAGATGTCAACCCCAATATAGCAGACTGTTACGGCCAAACACCAATCATGAGGGCCGCTAGGACGGGACACCAGGCAATCGTGAATTTATTACTCGGACGGGCAGACGTTGACCCTGATAGGGCAGACCACTATGGCAATACCCCAATATCAATGGCATCCATGAATATTCATGACGTGGTGGTGGGAATGTTACTGCGACAGGCAGAAGTGAACCCTGATCGTCCTCACTACAACGGCTGGACATTAATCACGTTGGCCGCCATGAATGGGCATCAGGCATTGGTGAAGATGTTACTTGAGCGGGAAGACGTCAATTCCGATAGGCCAGATAACCATGGCCGGACACCAATCTCGTTTGCCGCACAGAATGGGCACCATGTGGTGGTGAAACTGCTACTGGAAAGGGGAGACGTCAAACGAGATCGGCCAGACAATGTAGGTTCAACACCACTTTTGTTGGCTGCCAAGAATGGACATGAGGGAGTGGTGAGATTGCTACTGGGAAGAGAAGACGTCAATCCTGATTGGCTGGATAACGTGGGCCGGACACCAGCTCTGTGGGCGCAAGATGTGGAAATGACTCGGTGGTGAAGCTATTGATAGAGCGGGAAGACGTCAGTAGCAACAGCGCGGACAACCGCGGCCAAACACCAATCTCCTGGGCAGCCAGGCATGGATTCGAGTCACTCGTGAAGCTGTTACAAGAACGCGGGGGCATCAGCCCCGATATGTAGGACCATTATGGCCGCACATCAATCTCGTTGGCGGCTCTGAGCGGGAATGAGAGGATAGTAAAGATGTTACTCGAGCGGTAAGACGTCAACCCCGACCTGCCAAACGGCTATGGCCAGACACTAATTGCGGCCTCTTAATGTTCTAGCAAACACCGGAAACCCCTACTAGCATAACCGATTAATCCCCTAGAGATATTATCCTTCCACCAATCTGCTCACTCTCATTCAGTTCTCGTTCAATCCTAGCGTGCGACACGGTCTCGCAGTTGTCATTTCTCTTTCTTCCCCTCCACCTTTTCTTCTGGAGGATGTAATAGAATATCCTCCATTGTGGGTGTGGTTTCTCCCCGCAGTCTCCTTCAGATCCACTTGCACGTTTCTTATGAACGGTAATTTGCTGTCTATGCTACTAGGTTCCTCAATCATCAATGGAGTTTAGCTCTGACGTTTTATGCTCAGATCCCATATTACGCCGGTGGAGGTGTGGTTCTGTTCGGTTAGATTGTAGTTTCAATGAGAATCGTCTCAGTTTTCATAACATGTGACTGACAGTCTTCTGTTAAAAAAATAATATCTTTACCCTATATTGTCTCTCTCTTCCTTCACTCTGCATATTCCCCCTCTCGCCCATTCTGTTCCGCCAATATTCATGTACGACCCTCGCCCCCAAGGTCCTGTGTAGGTTGCCATTTTGCACCAAAATTGCATCACCCCAAGGGCTAGTAGCTCGCCCAACAAAAGCAGCCGGAATTAATGAGGTTAGGATTATATACGGTCAACTGGCTTGGCCGCTTTCACTAAAGATTTACCCCCTGTTTGGCGCGCAACCATATAAAAAAATTGCATATTTCTGAAACCACCTTATTTTTTAACAACACAACTATGCTAGCTCAATGGTAGAAGTTCCAGCCATTGTCAGTGGGAGGGAATTGCTCTGCTGATTTTGATAAAAATAAAAGACAATTTCACTAGAGCTAATTGAGAGGCTGAAAAACTAGTGATGTAGGAAAATATAGAGGTCCTGAAGATGTTGCATTTTGCAACATCACTATTTTTCAAACCCCTCAACTAGAAGTACTTGAACTGTCTTTTATTTTTTTCCGAATGAGCAGTATAATTCCATCTAACTGACTATGGCCCAGAATTCTGCTTTAGAGTTAGTATAGTTGTATTGTTAAAAAATATGGTGGTTCCACAAATATGGCATTTTTTTATATAGTTGTGCATCAAACAGGACCCTAGTGATTTTTTTCACTCTTGAATGAGCATTGATGGCTAAAGATGTATTCATGAGTGGTTGCATTTTACGTTTTCACAAAAAATGGGAATCATTTGCGGTATCATTTGCCCATTTCCAGTTCTTGTAGTATTTCTCCCCCATAGTCTATTGATCGAGCCTAATTTCATCTAATTTTCTTTTTTCTGAACAAATTTGGTGCCATTTTCAGAAATTCATTGAATTTTGATTTTTTTATTAAAGCAATCAAGGTGGGGGTCTGCGGATGTAAAGTGTCCTGCTTTTACCATTGCAGGCCAACCTACTCATGACTTTTGGTTCATGGCTTGTGCACCAGAGAGTAAGTTGTTTAACTATAGTAAACTCTTAGACAACAGAAAAAAGAAAAGAAAAAAACGCCTATTGTTTAGACCATTGCTATAGTGGTAATAAGAGATTATTTAACCAGCCATGTCTAATTGAGGAAGGTTACTGCTAGCAGCGATTATTAAAAACTTTTAACCGTCTACCCGCATCCTACCATATGCAGAGGATCTCCACAATGCCATTCAAATGCTGGGTGCGTAGTGAAAGCATAGTACTTGTACGGCGGGTTAAACGTACCCGAGGTGCAAATAGAACTTCGCATTGCAACGAAAACCTCAGCCCAACAACACCTAAGGCCGGGTAACCCAACAATCCCACCAGCCGTCCAACAGTCTAATATGATGTCAGATAAAAGTAATTTCTGAGAGCAAAAGAGGTAATATAAATAAAATAAATATACCTAGAGATAGCTTGGAAGGTAGTTAATACATTTATCAAAATGGTTAAGAAAGTGAAATTGGGTGGTAAATAGCTATATTGTATTGTATTGTAAAAACGGCCATTTATAACAATATAGAAACAACTACAAAACCGAATAACTGAATGATAAAATATCAGAAATATAGAATAAAACATAACAAATAATAAATAATTAATAAGAAGTATAAGAAAAGAAAGAAGTATTCAATTTCATCATATAAGAAATTAAAGATGATGATTTCCACATATATAAAGTTCATAGATATGAAAGAAACAAAGAAACATATAAGAAAGAGAGAGAAACTAATTATGAAATTGGAACCTGTGTTCAAAATCATTATCAGTTACCTCCTCACGAGCTTCTTCGGAACCTGAACTGAGTACTTGAAAACTGGTTGTACTTTTAGTCTTCTTCAACTGTTGGAAGGATTGAGTTGAGATTCTTTCCAGTGAAAGAATAGTAAGACTTCGCTTGCAACCTAATACTGGGTGGCCAGGAGTACAGGTTCTAAGACTCTGTGTTGGAGAATTCGGTAGACTAGGGCGAATAGAAAAAACACTCCTTCTCTCTTGCTTTACTAGCAATTTTTCAGAACTATTTTTCTCTTTCTCAACATCATGATCTTCCAACTCCTGTTCAGAAGAGGCACTAGAGTCCTTCTGCTCTCCATCTGACTCGACCTGATATACTGTTTTCCTATAGACTCTCCTACCATGGCCTGGATGTATTATCGCCATAGGCTGTGAGCAAGGAATATGAGCCTCAGTATCATTATTGTCATCGGAATCATTTTCAACAGTCGAGATATGAACAGTATACCCTATTCTTATTAACTCATTTGGCTTTCGACCCTTAGTTCCAGTAGGTTGGGATATGATAGTAGATAATTTTCGATTCTCAAGGTGTTTTAGAAGGTCGTTAATGGTACCACTACTAATCATCTCATTAGCATTTGGGAGTGAGTTACCCCCTACCCAGTAGCCAACACAGATGGGCTGCTGAGGATCAATTTCTAGGACTTTGATATTCGGGAATTACTTCTAAGCTGGATGATCCTGTACTGGCTGATATAAATAACCCTGCCAATCATCAACTCGATCGGACATAAGAAGTTGAGTAATTTTTGGAGAGCCATGACGTCGTGCCCTACTACCTCCTTTTCGGAAGAAGAAGAGGGAAAGAGATTTGTTCATAGACTTGAGGATAGGAGAAGTGAGAGATGAAAGAGTATTGTATCGGAACTGGATAGATGACTCTGGTGGGTCGTGCGATTGATCTGCTCGTTGCCATTGTCAACGAACCTCTTCAGTAATATTTGTTATATGAGTGGATTGAAAGTAACTTGTTATGAAACTAGCTTGCATAGCAGTTGCAGAGATAGGCTTTCTGATTGTGTGAGCTATAATCATTACCTAATTATTTATAAGGAGGAGCAAATAGAATTAGAGATTATACATGGTTGTTGACATAAATTTTCTCGTTGTTGAGATTCATGAAGATGGATGGCAACTTGATGCTTGCATGCAATACAGATAGTAGGATTTCCCCGCTGTGGCAGTCTTACATTGCAAAAGCAGGAACCAGCTTGGCAAAGAGGGATGATGAAAGTAAAAAGAGTGAGTAAGTATTGAAGTAGATAAAAGTAGGTACTAAAGTAGAAGAAAGATTATGGTATTTAAGCTCGATAGCTTTTAAGTAAAGTTAGTTAAAAGATAATAAGTATATATCAAATTTATAGCATTACGTGCCAGGGAGGTTTAAGGATCCAGATAGTAATTATCTATTGTCTTATCACAATCATCTTCTTCTGCATCACTCTCCCATATTGAATTATTTTCCACTTTGGGTTCATCTATCACGTGCTCTATCTCTGCATCAATGAGTCCACCTGTAACGTGTTCACGCCGGGGTGCTAGTCACGCTGCTGTATACAATAGGAGCGGAGTGTTCTCTGCCAGAGAGTAACAGTTTAGGCTCGCTAAGGGTGGCTTCGGTGGCATACTAGGAGAATAAAGATAACCGTTCAACCGAGTATATTAGAATACTGTCTGTCGAAGTTTGCCGTTTCCTTAGTGGAAGACGGTAGTCTATTTAAATACATAGGGTTGAGTATTGTAACGTGTTCACGCCGGGGCACTAGTCACGCTACTGAGTACAATAGGAGCAGCCAGGAAGTCTGCCAGAGAGTCCTGTACTGTAGCTTGCTAAGGGAGGCTTCGATGGCATAATAGGAGAATAAAGATAACCATTCAACCGAGTATATTAGAATACTAACTGTCGAAGTCTGCCATTTCCAGAGTGGAAACCAGCGGTCTTTTTAAGTACATGTGTTTGAGTGGGATCATGAATTCTCACTCATGTTCTTACTCAATCAAGGCGTAAAAATAACCAAGTATCAACCGATACTTAAAACAAAACATAAAACAAACTAAGTATCAACCAATACTTAAAACAAAACACGGAACAAACTAACTTAACCGAGCACCAGCTCCGGTTACCTGCTCGAAAACAAAACAAAATGCCAATAACTTGACCGAACAAAGAAAGAAAAGAAACCCGCGCATCATCCAGCTCATCATCATCGTCATCAAAGGCCGAATGGTATTGGTAGTTGTAAAAATGCGCCCGCCCTCCGACACATCCCTCTCCCAGGTCTGGCCCGGCGCAGTTCCTACACACGTAGGAGGTAAAAAATGCGGGCACGCATTTTTTATTGTAGGCTCGTTTGAGTGACTTCCACCACGCATTTGTCGTTATGCAATCCATCTGGTTGCATCTGACGCAACAGAATATGTAGATCGCCTTTCGTCTCTTCAAGGTAGGAAGGTCACCGAGGCCTCTGAAATTCAGTCGCCAGAGGTATGACTCCTTCTCCCTAAGTCTAGTGAAGTCTGAGTTATGCATAGGGAGTATAGAAGGGGGGGTGCGCATGCGTATGTGGGTAGGAGGTATGGTAGGTAAGGTGCGCAGGGTCGTAGGGGAGGTAGGATTAGCTTATTGGTTCGTATTTCTTTGGTGCGAAGTGCACCTTTTTATCTGCTTCTGGTCTGCATGTGCGTGTGCATGGGTCCCCCTCAGGATATTTTTGGTGTGGGTGTGTGGGTTTCGTGTAGGTGGGTGAGTGGGTCTCGCTTAGAGTATTTTTGGTGTAGGTGCGTGGGCTTCGTGTAGCTGGCTGTGTGGGTCTCGCTAACAGTCTTTTTGGTGTGGGTTCGTGGGTTTCGTGTAGGTGGGTGTGTGGGTCTCGCTTAAACTTCTGATGTCGCAGGTGATTCTGAATCCCTACCCGTGTCATCGTATGGTGAGAATTCCTCGTCACTATAGGGTGCCCAACAGCCCCTTGGTGTCCATGGTGTGAGTTCCCAACTGTTTACCTCTGGTAGTGTTGGTGCCCAGCACATTGTTACTTCGTCAATGATTGGTGGGTCTCCCTCCTTGTTGTTTCTCCGCCATTCATGGATTAGTTCAGTCGCATTTCCAAGTCCCTCGATGGGTTCCCAACTATTTTCGCTTCGAGGATATTCTTTCCATTTGATTAGGAATTCGTCCCTCTTGTATCATTGTCGGTGGTCAAGGACTTCTTCTACTTCCCATTCGGGATGTTCGTTTACTAGTATCGGTGCTGGTTTCCCATGGGCTCGTCCCGGGAATTTCGTATCATCGTTTGGTAAGTACGGTTTTATTGAGGTTGCATGGATGGTGCCTTCCGGGCGCCGGTACATTTTTACGTCCATTTTTACAATGTAGCTTTCTGTGTATTCATCGAATCCGATTACCATGAAGAGACCTCTCCACATGGGTTTGAGCTTTTTGCTTCTTTCTGATTGGGTTGCAAACTGGCTTCTATATACTAATACCTGTTCCCCGATCGGAATTCGCTCATGCGCTCTGCGTTGTGTAGCAGCCTTTCGTGTAGTTTAGAATCGTGCCAATTGGAGGTTTTGGTATACTAGGTTCCTCATTGCTTGATGCCTGTTTAGGAATTCGTCATCCTCTATCTCCGCTACACCTCCGGCGATTGAAAAATATTTACTAATTGGGAACGACCCAACATCGAGGAACTATCACCACTTTTCTTTTGCCTTGCACCCCCCCGCAGGGGGGTGCAGGCTAATGCCTTCCATCCTTTCGCCCAATGGGGCCTCTCTTCTCCTCTCTCCCCTGCCTGGCATCTCGCCTCTGCTGGATGGGGGTCCACTCCTCACCCTGGGGGTCTTATCGTGAGGCCTCTCTCCTCCCTACCCCGCTTTTGCTACACCTCGCTTAGCATCTGCACGGTCGGCTTTGGCGGCTGGGTTGATGGTTGAACGGTCAGTTGGGCTGGTGGTCCTCTGGGCTATCGGGAGTGGCAAGTGGCGGGATCCCTTCCACTATAGTGACGCTATCTCTCCCAGAACAAGGGACTACATGAGAGACGCGGTAAAACACCTGCTACTCCTGTGACCCCAGTTGTAGTCTCCTACCGTATTGTTTGACCAGATCCTTTGTTTGCCTTGCCCTCTTCCTCTCCTCTATTCTCGG